>CM055646.1:15804331-16404331 GCA_029378325.1 Elaeagnus macrophylla | reverse complement strand
TATATATATATATATATATATATATATATATATATATATATATATATATATATATATATATGGCATAGGATCACTACCATTTATTTATTACCTAATTTTTTACACTAACATTTCTTTATGTTTGAGATTTAAAAGAGTAGGATGGAGAAAATGGGAGAAATCTATTACCTTAAATGTTAACTCTTAAAAACTCGTGGTATAAAAAATTGCTTAAATCTTGTCCCATATATGTTGGATGATGTCGCATATTATATATTGGGCAACTACGAATTTTTCAAACATAGATTTAGATTTCAGTGTTTAAGCTTTAGGGATTAGATCTTGCGGTTTAATTTTAGATTTTAGGATTTAGAATTTAAGTTCACATTTAAATCAAATTTGTTTGATTTAGTGTACATAATGTTGGTAGGTATCTAGCAGCAACAATATAAGAGTAGACTCGGCAACCTAAATCAAACAACTTTGTTTCTTTCAAAGAGCAACATAAACTCATTCAAATCATTCTAGCACTCTAAAACTAGCCCCACTCTTAGTATCATATTGATTTTATTTTCTCTTATTAAGGTAAGGCAGCAGCATCAAAAGATAGCTGCTGTCTTGAAAAATATTAATGTTAAAGTTGAAGTTAGTTGTTCAATGAATCCTAATTTAGGTTTATAAAAAAAATGTAGTAGTCATTCAACGTATCAGTCCTAGTATCTATACTTCTACATAAATTCCTGAAGTTTTTTATTATTATCTGGTACAGTACTAAAACTAATTTTTAAGTTGTTCGCTTTCCAACACCATGAGGATGGGAATCAATCCCTTACTTTCGATTCTTTTAATTAAAGCACAAAATAATTAGGTTTACTGGCTGTGTCTGCAAGTTTTAACCAAGATGACTCCTTTTTCTATGAAGGGTAGTGATACGAATAGCAGAATTTTAGTACCGAAGGGAATAACTTTTTTTCATTTCAAATATCTTTTTATTTGTATAGAAACTAAAGCTTCAAAACAAACTATCACGAGATAGAAGGTATTATTTATATGCAAAAGTGTATGTGGTTACAAAACCTGATACCATATACAAGACTACAACTACATTGACGCACAGCTATGGCTCTGCAATATAATTTACAATTTCCCATGTTCAGCTCGTTGAAACTATAAAGATATTCAGAATCTAGTAGGGCTTTTTCCTTCTAGTTTAAGTTGTTGGATTCTCTGTCTGAGTCTTCTCCGATGATCGTGTATCTTCCACAGGCCATGACCCAATATGACGGCAGAGTATATGCCATGTGTGATTATGGGTGCAAGAATGTTATTCGTCTTTCACATTTGCACCAAGTAAAATTAAAATAAATGTCTGCCAAACTCTTAAAAGTATTTAATAAATAATGGGTAGACAACAAATTAATAAATCGGATAAATTTACCTGAATCCACTCAAAACCAAGGTAGAGAGCTAGAAGTCCTTCAAGTAGAGGAGAATAAATCTTTTTCATTTGCCTCCTCTCGTACCAGGCTGCGTTGGTCAAACCCATACATGACAAGAAAGATCTTAATAAGATTACAAGAAATAAAATGAGAGAATACCATATTTCTTTCCCTTGCATCTACTTACGACCAAATAATTAAATTTTTCTAGTTAATACTATGTGCCAAGGCACTTTCACTCATAGAAATTTAAATTTTAACAAACCGCACACTCCAAGCATTGAGTTGGACATGTAGAATGGATTAATTTCATAAAGAAAATGTTAATCATCGCAAATTTGTGATGATCTTGAGATGGCAACATTTTATTAGTCAAAACAAACAAAATCATGGAACTGTCTTCAGACTAGTATTAGCTAGATAGAGTGTTGCATAAAAGACATAAATGTAACAATTAAAATAAGCTAATTCAAATGCCATGCGAAGAAAGAAAAACCTAGGCTAATCTCCTATAGGGTTAACAGGTTGCACCTGCAAAAAGCTTTTTCAGGTCCTTACGACCAGAGCGAGATGGTAAAACTGGGGCAACAACATAAGCAGGATCTGCACAAAAGATGGGCAAGAAGATCAGCAACTGCCAGTTCATGCTTGCATATATAAATATTCGTGAATCGTGGGTATAATTATAGAATTTGTCAAACCAACCTTTTGGAGAAGCGGCTATATAATACAGGGAGCCAGTCAGAGCAGCTGTGATAACAGCTGCAAATGCCTGAGCAAATGGGACAAAGGGAGGAAGAACTCCAGTCTACAATTTGAGAAATATTGAACTTTAGTTTTATAAATCATTCAGTTTCTCTATTAATGAAGGGAATTGACAGAGGACAGAACTACGTACCAAAGATGCCATTCCTCGAGCATCCGTCATCAAATCTGTTCCCCTCAAGAATATGTCTGCAAGTGCCCCCTAAAGTAGAAAAGATGAAAAGAAAGTAAACAAACAGAAGGGAGTTATAAACGGGTCCAGTTCCTAACCCAGCAGAAATTTTTCTTTATGACTAAATAGCTACCATGATACAGACAAGATGCCATACTGACATCTTGGACACTATGTTTCAAACAACTCGGCGTCAATAGACTCCCAGTTCCAGCATAAGGGTAAGAATCTTAGACAACTCATAAGTCATATAGATAAATAATATAGTGGAAAGGATAAAAAGAGCAGTTTATTATTAATATTTTCCTTGTGTATAATAAGTTGAATCAAAGTAGATAATAAAATTGTTGACAATAGCATACCTGAACTGCGGCCCGGTAGAATAGCTCTTCTCCTACTGAGCTTGCAGCAACTATTAGTATAAACTGATAAAGTGAAGTGCAACCACTTTTAGTTGGTTATTTCTTTATCCAAGAAGCAAAATTTGTAGTGTCTAACAACAACATGACTCGACTCAAACTCAAAGACCTTTACCTGCCAAGGTGACATTCCATAAAAGAAGCTCCGAAGCTCTTCATCCTCCACATCTCTGATGGCACGAGCATGTGGAGATAGCTTTACAACTTCATCCTGTGCCCGTTTAAGATAAATTGTAAAAGAAACCCAAGAATGATTATCTTTAAGTCCTACAAGATAAAATTTGAGAGCAACAGAACGAGCAAATAAAATTCAAATAGTTTTCTATTTTATGAACAAAAAACTACTAAGTTTTCCCTCTTCATCAGATATGGTTTTTCATTATCTTTTTCTTCTTCCTCCTTTAATAATATAATAAAATCCAATGATACACCAACTTACATCAAGAATAAAGAGTAAGACCATTATTGGGGGACAAGCATATCCAAGACCATTTAAAATGGCATCTAATGTTAGGTTAAATCCACCCATGCTATCAATTCCAGTGACTGAGCAAATAAATCGTCCTGCTAAAGCCATTGCACCATATATACCTGGTTCCACAAATGAGGGGGGGGAAAAGTATCATTTAGAAAGAAATATGCATACCTATAACGCATAACATTTCCTTTTCTGAAAATAAGAGATACAATTACTATCAAAAGAGCATTCTAAAGTACAACAGGTTTCCTTACCACGTCAATTTAACAAACAAATTAACAAAAACTATGTTAGATGTTAAGGCGTAAAATTAACTTGGAAAAAAGAAACCAAAGATACAAACTCTCTTCTATAACTTGAAAGAGGAAGATACTAACCGATTCCATAACTGAGTCTGACAACAGCACCAATCTTGTCCCAAACAGGGAATTCAGGTTCATTAAAACTATCTAATGTGGTGACCTCCATGGCTGAGCTCGTGAACCCTCGTCTGCTCTCTCCATCCCTTGCTCTTCCATCCATGGCTTCACTGCTTCTCTGGTCAGCTGAAGAAGCCATAACTGTCACTAACGGAAACCCAGCACCATCGGAAATTCTTTTCCTTCTCCTTCTTGTTACCACAGAAAAATCGAAGAGCCTCGAACAATTCAACCCGACTCTTCCAGAAAACGACGCGGTCGAGCTATTCAACGGCATTAACGGAAGCTTCATTCTTTTTAATGGATAAGTAGACCAAGTAGTGAATGTTTCAGTCGCAGTTCAAACCTAGATATCGCGATTTTACGGGTGAACGATACGGAGCGGAGGGCACGTATTGGTCTTCGAGTCCGACTTCTTCATTGAGTCTTTGGCGATGAGGTATGAGCTCGGAGAATATTGACCTTTGGCCTTGTTGGATTTCAAAGCAGGGAAAGAAATAGAACGAGGATGATCTTTTGAGCGTCCGATGTCTGATAGGAAGTGATCGTAGGGCCGTGGGTGGATCGTTGAGATGAAGTAGGAACCCACTGAATTTTTAATTTTTAGTGTTGGTTTATCATGTAAATTTGAAATCATATGAATATCCTGGTTATCCAATTACTGAATGACAAGTAGAGATATGATTAGGCAAAAGGCCAATTGTACGTGCCATATTAGTCTTAATGGGGCCAAAGAGTTTGATATTCTTTTTTCACTTTTTTTTTTGGGTCTTGAGAATGATACTATTTCGAATCTCAGGGAAAAGTATATATATATTTTTTAAATCTCTCCAAAAGACGATATCGTTTTTTATTCTCAAGTTTATGGTTATTAAGAAGATATTATTAAGAATTTGTATCGGAGACTATCATTAATAAATTTTAATAATTATTAGATACTTTTTGTCACATTAAATTTATGATTTTGTACTAGTTTGATTAGTACTGCTGACCACGTCAATATTTTGCTGTTACTAGCTATTTATCAGTCCAATGTTTTAGGTTATAATTTGTATAGGACTGATATTTGAAATTATTAAATTTTCTCCACTTTTGTTCATGACATTTTTATATTTGACAAAAAAATGCATGATCTTCCGAGCTTCTGTACGCCTAATGTACATATTTCATTGATTATTTACTTATTTTCACAATTTTATACAACATTTGTTTTAAAACGTTGGTTTGCAATGGCAGGTTTAAATTTGAGAAGTATATTAATAGTATTAATTTTTCATTCTTTCATTAAATGAGTATTTATAAACTGCATGAATTAACATGTCAAATATTACAAGTGTAAAGAATTTTAAGTTATTAAAACATTTATCTAAAAGTAATGTGTAAAGACAATGCACAATAAAGCTATTAAATAAAAATAGTATGATATATTTATTATAAAAATATTTTAAATAAATAAAAAAAACATCGAAAATATTTTAAAAGACAACAACTGAGATAAAAAAAAATTAAAAAAGAAGCAAACAATGACAAAGGGGGAAAAAAACAGAGAGAGAGAGAGAGAGAGAGGAGAGATTGTAGTTTTTTATACGTAGATATCCATTAATAGAGAGGAGCATGATTAAAATAATTATGCTAGACTAGTATGTAAGTACAATGCCCAAAAATTACCAAATAGAAAAATTAGTATGGTATATATATATATTATAAAATATTTTAATATTTATTGGTATAAAATGTAACAAAAAAAAAAAAAAAAAAAAACTACGATAAAATACAATTATACATATAGAATAACTTTAGAAGGGAAGAACAATATTCCCAGAGAAGGGCCTTTAAAGTGGTTGTTAGTTGTTACTTAACATATCCTCAAAATGACAAACAAATTGACAAATTGTACATGTGGAGGCTACTGTTAAAACGGCATTCAATCAACGTGACCCCAAAGCTTGTATAACTCTAAGCTTACTTGCACTTCAAGTGCTCTTGCAAGTCTCACAGAATAATTGAACATCATTTTTTTCCCCTTCATATTAAATACATGCAAAGAGACTAATATATATCATTACCCAAACTCTCAAAATTAAAACAGAATATATTCTTAACAATGAATAATAATACATCACTTGTGAACGGATCAAATATCTCTCACCTTCAACATTCACAGCCCACTGAAGATACTTCTTCCATTGTATGTATAGAAATATCTCTCCAAACTCTCATAAAAAGCTGTTGTAGAAGGCAAAAATATTGGCAGCTGTTTTTCGATTCCGCGAAGCAAAATCTTAATAATCAACTTACATGGAGAACCAAATTGATCAATTTCTTGGAATCCACACCAATTCGAGCAATTTCAATATTATTGATTCTTTTAGATCTAATCTTAACAACCCTTGATCTATCATCATCTCTAATTTCATGCATGCCCAACAAAAGCAATAGAAAAATATTAGCAGGGTACTACCATTGGGTTGGAATTGGCATCCTAATCATTCTTTCTACAAAGACAATGGCACTTGCTATAGGTTTAGGGAGTTCATTCTTTCGGCGTCCGGGTTATGTGGTTGATGGGGTAGTGTTGAGTGTTGCATTGGTTATGGAAGTGCTTTTGGAGAGAAAGGGAGGTGGGTTGCTTGTTGTTGTGAGTTTATGGCGAGTTATTAGAGTTGTAGAAAGTGCTTTTGAGTTGAGTGATCAGGCTATTGAAGCAATGATTGAAACAATTGTATGCCAATTTGATGGGCTTAGAGAAGAGAATAGAAAGCTCTTAGAGATGATTGCTGAGAAGGATAAGATAATACAGAATCTTGAGGAAGATATTGATCAGTGTGTATAGACTAGCTTGTCGATATACATGATGTTTCAATTGAAGCAATTCTTATAAGTTAAATTCAAAAAGACAGTAATTAATCTCACAAATGTATTTCTGTTTATGAAATCTACATTTTCATCAACAATCTTACCTAATTTAATACTTTTTTTATGTACTAGCACAATGGAGAGGAGAATACTTACAATAGCCGCAGCTCCTGCATATTGCAAGAGCCACCGAGAAAACCCACAGGTTCTTTTTTTTTTTTTTCCTCTTTTCAAAGAGATAGTTTTGAGGCGTGGTTTTTCGGGCCTAAATAAATTTGTCGCAAGAAAGCATGTTAATGGAACTGATTGCCTTGGAATAACAGGTTTTCTTTACGCGATTTCACTTTTTCCTTTTGTCACGGTAGATCGCATTTTGATACCAATTTTTTACATTTTTGCCCTTCAAGCTTTCTTTAATCTTGTTGTTCCAGAACTTTCATGGCCTGCCAGTGTTTATCCTCAACCTCGCGAAGGAGGAGCTCCATGTTGATGACAGTGGAGTCTTAGAACGGGCTCCAACGGAATCGCCCTCTACGAGGGTATGAAAACCATCTGATTTGATAGACGATTGGTGGATGAATTCACCTCGATGGCTCCTCCGATATAGTTTTTGAGCCCTAAAAATATTTCTTTGGCGATTCTGTTGGAGCCCTATCTATAATTGCTCACGTCGCTCATGGGAAGTCTCACTACCTCGATAAACTGCAGGTTCCGGAAATTTTCTTTGTACTTTTAATTTAAAAATATGATTTGGATTATTAATAGAGGGATTAAGAAATAAGTATTCCATTGTATCTGTTTTGGTTTGAGCAATGCTCATGTCTTGTACTCTTTTGATGGGTCTTAATTAGTTGGCATATGACATTGGTTATCTTTTGGGTTGTTTATTAATGTACAAACGTAATAAATATTTTATCTTCATATAATACCAAATAAATGGAGCTTATGGGTAATTTCTCTACATTGAGGAGTAGGAGGCTGGTGTATTAAGGTATTATCATGACATTCCAGTAATTCATTCTTAAAATCAAAGCTATATACATTTATGTATTTACACGCATGTACTTAATATGGAAAACTCACCCTTTAAAAACCGCTTGGAAATTTGCATTGTGTAAAACTTTATTGGCATATTTGTTAGGTTAAGATATTGACATTAAACTTCTTATTAAGACAATGTGTTAGTTGAATTGTTTTTGTACTATGTGGTAGTTGTTTGATCATTTCTTTTATATTCTGCCTATCTGACAGAGTCTAGATATTCTTAGGCAGATAGAGAAAGAGGAATTACAGTAAAGCCCATACAGCAACCATGTTTTACAGGCATAAGTTTCTCAGTGCAAATAAAAGTTGTGAACAAGACGAAAAAAGTTTTTCTACTGAATTAGATTGTTAACCTGGTCACTTGGATTTTAGGTACGAATTATCAAGACCATTAGTAGCTTGCTATGGCGCTCCTTTGGTGTTAGATGTTGTACAGTGTGTTCAGGCACAAACTGTTGCCAACTTTCATCTTGCTTTTGAATGAAACCTGACTGTAATACCTGTCACAAACAAAATTGATCAGTCACCCACTGACCCTGATCAGTCAAGGTTTGATCTTGTACCAATCAAAGCTCTTCCAACATCTGCAGGACAAGGTCTTTAGAATGTCCTTCCTGATGTCATAGAATGTATACTGCCACCCCTCCTATGAAAAGACACTCAAATGTGAGGATGCTTTTGTTGGATGACTGCTCTGTTGAATACAGAGGAATCATATGACTCATATACCATGTTGCAACAATTGGTGAAGCTTATGAAGTTCTGGATGTTGGAATCCTACTGGACTAGTAAATTTAAATTTCAAAACGCTGTATACGTTATTCTCCTTTATAGCATCTTACATTCATCTATATTTTTTTTATGTAATATATTACAACCACTTTTTACGTATATGTAACATGTTACATTCACTTCTATTGTTATATGTTATATCTACCTTTATTTTTGTATATAATATATTACATTTATATTTATTTTATATGTAACATGTTATATTAACTATATGTTTATATATAACATGTTATATCTATCTCCAGCAAGATCGTCGGAAATCTAATAAGAATGTAATATGTTACATCTAACTCTATATTTGAATGTAACATTTTAAATTTCCATCCTACGAGATCACAAGAGCGCCAATAAGGTCTCCATTAATGTCACCGGAGCTCCGGTAAAATTATTAGCGAAGTAGTTACCGGAGCTCTAGTGAGAAAATTATGTTTGATTTTTGAATGATTTTGATATTGGTATCCATATCATATCAATATATAAAATAGTCATAAATCAATGTTCTTTTTTTTCTTAATCTTTTTTGCATCAAAGTGGAGGAGCAATTCCACATTTTGGGCAATTAATTTTGTATGATTATAGTAGGAGAAAGATAGCTTTGACATTGTAGTCCTTCACATCGTCACTTCTTGTTGTTTATTTTGCTTGATGTAATTAGTCGAAAGATATCTCCTTGGTTCAAACTCGTATATTACTTTATGGTGATGCATTACAGAAATATTTTGTATTATTTTTGAACTATCATTTGTTGATATATTATTGGAATTTATAGTCTAAATTACATATTTTTGGTGGTTTATTTTTTTTAACATATTATATATACTTCTGTTGAATGTTACATTAGAGATGACAATGGGTCGGTTCGGTCAGACCTGCCCAGCCCCGTTTTGACCGGCGATTCAAATTGAACTGAAACATTTCAAACAAAACGGATTCGATTCGGTTCGGTTAATATCCACGGGTAAAAAAAAAAAAAGAACCGTTGACCCATTTTTTATTTTTTTCAAATAAAAAAAATATTATAATTTTTTATGCAATTAAAGTTTTTCAGTAAATAAAAGGGTACCCGAATTGTGACACGAACTAACTTGATTTTTGTATGTTATTGCTAAATGTTACATACATCTTTACTTTTCTATGTAACACGTTACACACTTTTGTCATTGTATGTAACATATTATATGCCTATTTGATAAAGTTGTCGGAGCTTCAACGATGTCATCGACGGGGTTGTTGTAGCTTCAGTCAGTTTATCGGCAAAATTTTCAAAGCTTTGGTGTATTTGTTTATTAGCTCTAAAGTGTATTTTAGTAATTTGTATTATTTTTATGTAATAAAAACTCACAATTTTGAATATATTTTTGCTAGTTTTGAAAAATGTTAATTTATAATCTAAATTTAAGATATATATATATATATATCATATCCGGAAAAAAGAGTAAAGGGTACGTGGAAGGATATTTTTAAAAATAAATATTATTTTAAAATTAATTAAATATTTAAAATATATTAAAATAATTTAAAATATTGCTTAAATCATAATAATATTTAACTCTTACAATAAAAATTTATAAAATGATACAAATTACGATAAAAAGATATAAAAATTAAT
Source organism: Elaeagnus macrophylla (assembly GCA_029378325.1). Lineage (NCBI taxonomy): Eukaryota > Viridiplantae > Streptophyta > Magnoliopsida > Rosales > Elaeagnaceae > Elaeagnus > Elaeagnus macrophylla. The sequence goes on along the minus strand of CM055646.1, from coordinate 16,394,359 downwards.
AAATGTCTCAACAATTCCTCAATAATTAGAGTATAAAAGGTTTAAAGTGGATATAAAAGGTTTAAAGTGAAATTTTTAAATTTTCAAGCTTACTTTTTTCACATAATTATTTATACCACGTCTAATCTGAAATCATGAAGAAAAATGAGTAAGTTATGGCTAGTTAAGTAAGAATCTATCCTATACACAATTTTTGATAAAAATTAGTGACGCATGTTGCATTTTAAATATATATAATGCACTTCTAATAATTAATCATCACTAGTACTATTAGTGATGAAATTTTATTTTGAAAACTCGGACATTAATGTACAAATTATAGTACTTGTAAATGTACGAATTACTTATAAAAAGCAATAAATAATTTTCAAGATCGATCTCTCAAAAAATTAAAATGGATCTAAATAACCTTTTCAACTTTTCAAAAATCCTAAACCACTCAAAAACTTTAAATCAAATTAGAAGCAAGAAAAATAACGATGATGACAAAAATAACAAATCATAAAATTAATGTTCAACTTAAAACTAACTTAATAGGGTTGTGAAATAATTAGTGAAAAATTTATGAACATTTAGCTTAATTGATCATGCTTGCATCAAAATGTTATGAAGAATTAACATGAACGATCATATAAATTGAGATTGATGGCTTTCTTTTTATTTACAAAAATTTCTTCAAATTTGGTAAGTTTATTTAGTGATTAGCTAACTAACATCCTACAAGTTAGATATATCAACTAATTAAATTATGAACAAGAAAAACTATTTCACAATGTTATGATTAAGTCATCAATTTGAATATTTGATTAAGTTTTTCAAAATAAAGTCAATGTGATATAATGTAATAAAATATGCAATGTTAGTAGAAATTTATATGCATGTTATATTAAATTCATATATAATTGATCAACTCCAAAATACATTGATACAAATGCAGTCAAACTTTGAGGCTCATGTGTGATCAATTTTGAAATGCATGCGGGACTACCACTAAAACCCCATGTATGGTTATACTCTAAGATACATATGACACATGTATTTATTAACTTTGAGATACATGGGCAGTCAACTCTAAGGCACATTATCGGTCCAATTTCGAGGCCGATGTGGAGACAAACTCCAAAATTTATGTGTGGACAAACTCTAAAATACATGTGTAAGTGTATATATGTGGTCCATATAAATCCGTTTGCTACAACCAGTATCCTTGGGGTACCATATCTTTGCAAAACTTACACAAGCAATACTCCTTACAAAAAAAATAAAATGATGCATGTATGAAATATCTAATATAATGTATAACTTTTAAATACCTTTCATTATATTAAAAATTTTTATGTATGTATAAAAATGTTTCATCATGTATTTCATCATTTAAAATTATTTCTCATAAAAACATACACAAATATAGCATCAGTTTTCCTAGATCATAGTACAATGATGCATGCATTTATATAAAATGATGCATGATATAAAAAATAGAGTAAAAATCCTACCTTGAATTACATCTATTTTTTATTCCTAGTCTTATCGACGATTTTTTTTTCTTGTGTGGAAACTAACACAACATTATATTAAATTAATATAATTCATATATTACTAGTTGCTTTACTTAGAAAAATACATTTAATTAATAATATTTTATCTTAATAATTTTGTTAGTGTACACACTGACTTTCTAACTCGTTACTTCATTTATGCACACCTTCCTTGCAGCAACCTCCTCTTCCTCGTTGATCTTTTGCCGAGTGCCTCGTTGATGTTGCAGCTAGCACTCCGGCAATGTATCTTAAAGTTTCAAAAAAACTTCAAAACTTAGTTTTTCGCACAAAATTTTCTATTTGTACTTATTTTTCACAAGTAAATTACCCAATTTTATTTATAAAATCTTCAAAATTAAAATACAAATATTTGAGGTCTTACATACACGTTCTACAAATTTACATAATATAAATTTTCAGATTAATTTAATTATATATAAATTAGCATACTATTACAAGTCTTTAAATCTTTTGTGCTTTATATTTCCTTTAATTCACATTTTGGCAATACTTTTAAGTTAATAAAACCTACATGGTCTTTCATTACATGAACACAACTATGAATCTTCCGATAAGAATTTGATATATATAATATCGAAATAAATTGATTCTTTGTATTCGTTCTTAAGTCTAAAGTTGGAACTTGGAAATTAATGAGTGCCAGCTGGTCATTTTAAAATTTGAGTATGTTCTCATTCGTAAGTTGGGTTGTTAATGTTTGTTAATAAAATTATTCGAGTACTAAACAAAAGCAAATCGAAAAGTTATAATCTCCGGCGTACAATAATATTATTAAGGGAGCGGGGCCATAGAAACCCCTTAGATTATGTTATGTGTGTCATTTGGTCCTTTAGATTATAAGTGGTGTCATTTGGTCCCTTAGTTTTAGAAAAAGGGGCCAATTAAGGACAAAACACATGATTTTAATGATTTTTTAATTAAAATATTATTTTTTAAGAGGTCAATTAATGAAAAATTGTATTATTTTAATGTTTATGATATTAAAATATTAATTTAAAAAATAATATTTTAATTAAAAAATCATTAAAATCATGTGTTTTGTCCTTAATTGGCCCCTTTTTCTAAAACTAAGGGACCAAATGACACCACTTATAATCTAAGGGACCAAATGACACACATGACATAATCTGAAGGACCTCCATGACACTTTTCTCTATTATTAAAATGTAATAGTTCAATATTATATTGTTGTTTGCATGAAAATCTTTGACTGTTATCTGATAGGGAGATCTTTGATCACTTGAAGACTGATTTTTGGCACCACATGTGTACGCACATGGTCGTTGTAACTTGATTCCATGCGTTTACTTAATTAAATATCATTCTTACCCCTTTGATCATTTTTATGTGTTTGATCAAAAGAAAGAAAATCTTACTGCTTTATCATATCAGAAATTGACTTCCAAGTCCTACGATAACTATGAGTATTGATTAATTTTCATTCTCTGCTAAGAAGATTAATTAATCTTCAACATGAAAAATAAAACTATGCCTTGAAAGCTTATGGGGTATTAGGCTTGATAGTGTAGTATTAGTGTGGTCACAAGTTGTAAGCAAGGAGACCTACGGGTGTGCGGTAGTGTCAATCGTATGGCAGGAAAAATCTTATTTCCTCACTTCTTAGGGCATTTTTTATGAGGCTTTAAAATATTAAAACTGTGCACGTTTTCTACTAGAAATTGCTACAAAGAAACTTTATAATTTTATACTAAAATAGCACAATGAACAATATCGGGCTATATTTGGTGGGATATTGTTTATTTATTACGATATTGTTCATGCGCCGCTTTTTTGTTGTTGCATTTTTTTCAAAAAAAATTAAAATTAAAAATATATTTTATATTTTGATATTTAGTATAATGAGAATATTCTAAATAATATACTTTTTAGAATAATATTTAGTATGATGGGCTGAAAATAAAAATAATAATAGTGCAACTTTTGTACCATAATGCAAAAATTGCACTAAAATAATATTTTAGGTTGGAGATGGTCATAGTTCTTCCGCAAAGATTTATATAAAGCTAACACTATTTTTTTTTTTATAGACAAATTCACCAGGTTCTTTAATCATATTAGTTAGTGTAGTTTAGTTAATTTTATTATTTTTTAAGAAAAAATGTTATAAATGTAATTTTTTTTTTTATAAAAGGTAGCATTTAGTTCTATGAATTATAAAAAGTGTTTTTAAATCTTTTTGCTTTTGAAAAATGAGTTTATAAGTCCCTCTACTTGTAAAAAATGTGTCAAGCAAAGACAAAATTAATTTTACATCAAAATTTTCTTTTAAATCTCGCGAAATAGCATATACATTACATGTATATTTATATTTTTCGATATGTATATATATATACGTAAAAAAATAAATATTTAATTAAAAAATTACTCAATTTTTTAATTTTTTTTTAAAAACCTTAAATAAAATTTTCAATGTAATTTAAATAAAATTTTTAAATTTTTTTAATTATTCAATATTTAAAGTTACAACTTGGATAATGAATATTTTACTTTAGTTTAATCAAATTTAATAAAATTTAAGTATTATTTTCATTGTTTAATATCTAAAATCATAAATTAGACAATAAAAATTTTATTTAAGATTAATAGAAATAAATTTTAAAAAATTAAAGTAATTTTTAATTAAAAATTATTTAATTTGATATATATATATATATCAAAAAATATAAACATGTATGTGACACATGTACTATTCCGTTAGATTTAACAAAAAATTGGATGAAAAATTCATTTTATCCTTGCCTGATACCTTTTTTACAAGTAAGGAGACTTCAAAATACATTTTTTATAAACAAATAGTCTTAAAAGACACATTTTATATGCTAGAGAATTAACTGACATTTATTGTATAAATAAAAAGACCATTTTAACTCTTTACTCTCTTTTTTAGTTATTTAATTATTTTGTTAGAAAAAAGTGACAGTATACTAATAAATGATTAAATTTTATTTATTTTTATTAATATTATATTATTATATTCATTGTTATCTATTGCTAAAAATAATTTATAAAATTAATATATTAATAATAGTTAGAAAAAATGAAAAAATAATAATTGAAAAAAATGAAAAAATCCGTCATTTGTCTCGTCATTTTTTTAAAACAAAATAACTAAATCATTTTTTTTTTTTTCAAAATGAAATAACTAAATCGTAAAAAAAAAAAAGGGCTAAATTACTCTAATTTATTTCAGTTTTTTTTTTTTTTTATATATATATCGGCTTGTTTTATTGTTATATATAAATCTAAAATTTGATCTTACTTAATCAATATTACATTTTATTGCTACCCCTTAGACAAAGACACTTTAAGTCATGAAACTTGTATTATTCTCAAACTGACATTCCTAATGTAACATGAAATCCCCTTTCCACTTTCTTCCCAAAATTATGTCTAAAAATAATACCCATCTGGTCCTGAAGTTTCTTCTGCACGACCAATAAAAATGGATGGTATATGCTTTATTTTGAAGTGGTCACTATCTTGATCTCTTGGACGTAATCTTCTAATTAACTCATCATCCATATCAACAAAATTGATCTGCTTGAGGTTGGTTAAGAACTCAAACCCTGATGGCACTTCTTCCAATAATTTGCAATTTTCGAACACCACTTGTTCAAGATGAGGCATTGCCGCAGTCTCCACATTAAGTCTTCTCAACTTGTCCAAATTTCTTAGGAATAAAGTCCTAAGCTTTTGGAAACATCCTGCTTTAAAACATAATGTCTCTCCATCATAAGCATGAGAAAATCTTAGTTCAACAAGATTGGGCAAAGTGTGAAGTGATTCAAGTGAATCTTCACCTAATTTGCTCCACATCAAAACTAACTTAACCAGGCTTGACAATTGAGATACCCAATTAGGTAACATTTCCAAACGCCCTACCAAGTAAAGTCTTTGAATGTATGGAGGTGGTGATGATATATGCTTAACATTAAGAACTTCGTTTGCTTCTCTAGAACATAGAGATAAAGTCCTAAGGTACCTCATCTTTTCAATGGAGGAGCATAAAATAGGTCCATCTTCAGCTCTCAATTTTAGAATGCCTAGCCTCCTCATTTGTTTCAACTTCCCTAGGGAGGTCATTAAATTAGCACCACCATAATTTACCTCAATAGAAAATAGACTTTGTAGTGATAATAATGACTCCATTCTTTCTAAAGCTTTGAATCCAACAAATTGGAATGGTATTGAGAGAGGCTTGATGTAGCGACAAACAAGTAGATGGCGAAGACCACGAATTTTCAATATCTCCTTAGGCAACTCCTTCACAAAAGTGTTTCTTACATCAAGTGTCTCCAGATTTTCAAGCTTTCCAATGGAGGCTGGAATTGAACTTATTTTAGTATCTCTCAAGCTTAGATATCTCAAATTGTACAAATGTGTGATACGTTTTGGGAATGTGACCAAAGGTACACCCCTACAATCTAGCACCTTGAGGAGCCTTATCTGGCCATTGAAAAATATAGACAAGAGAAGGCTAGAGTTAGAATCTTCTGATACCCCAAAAAAGAAAAGGGAACGAAGTTTTGACAAGTCATGGCATTCTTGTACCGCTTCTAATGTTTTGTGTACGGATAGGCGCCTAACTTTTTCTGGAGAACTTGTAGAATTGCTGGTCTCTGGACTAGCTATTATTGCAAAGTTTTGATTTTTAGACTTGTGGAGAATTATTTCCCTCAAAAGGTCATGGACACGACATGCTCGGATCCTTCCATCATAATATTTCTCAGCAACATGTGTCAGGCTTCGGTTAAGAAGCTCATTGAAATAGCCTTCCGCAACTTCTTCTAATGTTCTTCCCTCTTGTGCTTGCACAAAACCTTCTGCAATCCAAAATTTGATTAGCCTTGAACGCTCAATCAAATAATCTTCAGGAAATATGCTCAAGTACAAAAAGCAAGACTTCAAGTTGTATGGCAAATCATTAAGACTTAGTGAGAGTATCTTTTTCATGCTTATTAGTCTATGGTTGCTTTCAAATTCAGGCCCAAGACTACGTTCAACCATTTCCCATTCATCTACTCTACTTTGGTCTTTGGTGGCTAACATACCACTGACTGCAACAATTGCAAGAGGCAATCCCCTGCATCTTTTTAAGACGTTTTGAGATATTTTCTCCAAATAAGGAGGACAAGGATTCCCTTGAAATGTTCTTGCACAGAAAAGGGTCCATGTTTCTTCTGAAGATAAAGGCTTTAAGTCGTAAATCATACCTCCAAGCTCTATAGTAGAAATAGATGCTACTTCAGATATACGACTAGTGAGTATCAATCTACTGCCACAGTTGTTGTTTGGAAATGCATATTTGAGAGCATCCCATGCATCAGTAGTCCAAACATCGTCCAAAACAATTAAATATTTCTTTTTACAAAGAAAATCAAGCAATAATCGTTTGAGCTTATAACAATCTGTGGAATTTGCTGCCTCAGGAAGTGGTTTCTTTATAGCGTCAAAGAGTTGTTGAATCATTTCTCGGAGAAGCTCATCAGGCTTGAATTGAGAAACAGCAATCCAAGCATGGTGCTTGAATTGTTTCCTCACTTCATCATCTGTGTAGACAGTGTTTACAAGGGTGGTTTTTCCCAAACCTCCCATTCCTCTAACTGCTACAACTTGGAGACTGCTAGAGCTATCCATTAGAAGCCACCTAACCAATTCTTCTTTGGGCTTGTCAATGCCAACAAGCTGGTCTTCATCAAGAAAACGTGCATCCCCTCGAAGATCATACAATGTACTGTTGGTTATAGTATTAATAGACGTTCTACTCTTTGAGCCGACGTCATGGCTGGAGATGCTGCTATTCCACCTATAGCAATATCTTCTATGTCCTTCTGCGATGCTGATCACTCTGTATTTGATTCCTCTGAGTTCATGAGCAAATTGATGACGAGCTTTAAGGGTCTTCATGGTGAAGAAGATCTTTGATAAATAAAAACTACGATTGTTACGAGGTGAAAGGCGAAGCTGGAATTTGTCAAGAGAATCTTCTGTGTCAAAGGCAACATCTCTGACTTGCTTAACCCACACTTTGATTTCTTCATCATCATCTTCTACTGCATCAGCATTTTGTAGAAAAGCTCTTATACGCTCTAATTCATCTTTTACAAAGACAACTTCTTCTTGAATTCCCCCTATGAGATTCACCTCTTCAAACATTAGTGATGAAAACCCTTGCAGTAAAAAGGTCACAACACTTTCTGCCATTGATTGTTACCTTTCTCTGAAGTCTTTGATGGTTTTTCAAAGTGCTTTGTCAATAGCAAACTATCATGATTTTGAAATGTAAGAAGTATTTGTTGGGCCAATATTCCATTTTATTAATGTGGGGCGCTTTCATTTCTTGACCAGTATTTATATCCACACTCCAAGTAGTGTACTATTTTACTTTTTAAAGAAAGATGTCTCTGTAGGTTGATTCAGGAGTAAACTTTCACAAGAAATGTAATAGTTCTATTGACTGGTGGTCATATGGTCAAAGAATTTCCACCAGTCTTCCTCTTTGTGCACCTTTTTCGACCATGTATCCACACTTCGTTCAGTCTTCATTTTCGCAGGACTTGCATGCTTGACTTCTTTACTCGTGTAAAATCCTTAGATGAAAACAAATCATTAATCAAACCTTATTTAATTAAAGGCTGAAAGCGCTTTAGAAAAACGTGAACCACAATGAACGTATTCATACCCCGAACTTGTTTCCAGATTTATGATAATTCTGCTTCCTTTCACATTGATTTTGGCGAAGTCACATCTTATAACAAAGTTTTGAATGAGATCAGTCAGCTTTTGTAAAGATAAAAGAAGCAATTGGTTTTAAAACATGTAAAAGACAAAAAGTAGTGATTGAGTGCAAGAGAATTGAGATTAACCAGAAAATTACCGCCAGTAGTTGATGTCTCCTCTATTCGTGATCAAAGGTTTCCCGCAAAACTTTGAAAATTTTCAATAGGCTGTTCAACATACAAAATAAGAAAATTTTTGAACAGCAAATAACAAAACAATTTTCGTGCTTTTTCTCGAGTTACTTAATTGGATTGTTATGAAGGGAAATAATAGCTTACAGTTGGTTAATTTGGATTGTTATGAAGGGAAATAATAGCTTACAGTTGGTTAATTATTAGATTGTACTCTTTTTTTAAAATGAAATCTCTCTTCTGAAAAAATAAATAAATAAATAACCAAACAATTCTGAAGAATATACTTAGCATATATGCTTTCCATTCGGAGCTAAAAGAAATCTCATGAACAATCAATGACAAGCCAACTTATGAATAAGAACATGAACTTCGATCCAATAACAGAGCGTCAAGTTTCTAAATACTCGAAAAATCCTTTTAAATTTATGTATCTGCTGTAATGAAGTAAAGAAAATATAATGTTCTTACTGAATTCAGAATGAGAATAAAGAAGAGAGACAAAGAGGAGGAAAAAAAATAGAAAACCTTCTTACGTTGGATCACTAGAACCTGAAATAAGAAAAATGCTAAGTAAATATAAATTTATACTCACTTTTACACCCGAATAATTTATGTTGTGTCACGTATGAGTATTATGTAACATACCATTTCTCCCTAAAAAAAAATGCTCACAAATCTAAATCACACTAATCATCTAAAATAAAATAAATGTGAAAACAAACTAATCCTTGCGATGACTTACTTCAATTTTTGTCTTTTAGCTTTTTCATTAAAATAATTAGAGAAACGTTTTTCCAACGGATGTGAAAAAGTTTTCCAAAGCAACCACCCTATTGAAATTATTAAATTTGAAGTCTATGGTCACTCAAACTTGTTATTAGTTATTACCTGCCTAAAAGCCTTATAAATACACATCCGCTTGTTTAGTTCTGCTGTGTGTGATAAAGTAACATAGAAAGAGAGAGAATAGGAGAGCGTCTGTTTATGTACTTGAAACCTCTTCAAATAAACATGAGAGAAGTTCAAGAAGACCAGCTTCGCATAACGGGTGAGCAAAGTTTTTTTTTCTTTTTTCTTTTGTTATGATTTTGCAAATAAAATTTTGGTTTTTGTGCTTTACAGAAGAACAGAAAGGCAGAGAAGCAAACTTAATTCAGCTAAGTACACAAGAAAATAAGCAGCCAACGACCACCACAAAAGGAAAGAATAAGTGGTGGCTTAAGGTGGCAATGTACACAATCTTTACATTGTGTGGCCAGTCAACAGCAACACTTTTGGGAAAATTGTACTACAAGAAAGGAGGAAACCTCAAATGGGTAGTTGCATTGTTACAAGTTATAGGCTTCCCAATCCAGCTTATTCCTTATTATTTCATCAAATCATCCAAAAGAAAAGTTAATCTTTACTCAAAAAGAACCATTGTTTTAGTCTTGGCAGTGGTTTATATGACCCTTGGCCTACTCATTGCAGTAGTCTGCTTCTTAACCTCTCTTGGAATTAAGTACCTTCCATTGTCTACTTTTACACTCATCTCAGCATCACAATTGGGTTTCACTGCTGTTTTCTCCTTTTTCCTAAACTCACAAAAGTTCACTCCTTTTATTGTCAATTCAATAGTGCTTCTATCTCTCTCCTCTGTCCTCCTAGTGTTCAATCCTGTTTCTGCAGAACCAAATGAAATTTCTAAAGGGAAGTACGTAATGGGTTTTATTTTCACTATTTGTGCCTCAGCTGGAACTGGATTTATGCTTACTTTCACACAATTTGTCCTACAAAAAGTCATAAAAAGTGAAAGTTTTGAAGCTGTCATGAACTTAATAATATATGAGTCACTAGCAGCAACCTGCGGAATCTTGGTTGGTGTTTTTGCAAGTAAAGAGTGGAAAGCTTTGAAAAGAGAGGTGGAAAAATTTGAATTGGGAAGTACATGTTATATCATGATATTAACTTGGACGGCGATAAGTTGGCAACTTTTCGCAATTGGTTCCATGGGATTGATTTATGAGACGTGTTCTGTTTTCTGCAATGTCATAAGTACTTTGGGTTTGCCTGTTGTTCCACTTTTAGCAGTTATAGTTGTCCATGAAAAAATAACTGGTCTAATGGTTATTGCCATGTTGTTGGCTATTTGGGGCTTCGTTTCTTATGTCTATCAGCATTATCTTGATCACTACAAGTCAAGGACTGAAGATGCAAATGACATTAATGAAGTTAATGAATGAATGAATTTCCATGTGTTTCTCTTCTCTATCTCATTGGATATGGTGTCCCAATTGTGAAGAGAAACTGATTCGGCCCAAAAAATAAGAATCTCGTTATGTTTATTATAATTTATAACTTATGTATTTTGTTATTTACTTTTTAAAATAATTGGGGGCTTTTTTGCCCATTATGTACTGGAATACTCAGGTCCAATCAGGTTATGCATCTTTGCAAGCCTTTCTGATAAAACTGTTTGTATTGGAATTACAACTACAGCATATAAATGCGCCCTACGTGTCTTTATTGGATTTTTTTTTTTTTTTTCCGACCAAACGTTTATTTCATTAATGAATAAAATTGGTACTATTTCAAAGCTAAGCTTTCAAGAAACTTGGCAAAATACATCAAGAAATGTCTCAAGAACATTGCAAATAAAGACCAAATACAAGCTAGCTCTCCAAAATGAGAACACCAACCTAATGCCATAGTTCCAAGTTGTCCATAGATGAGAAGCAATTTCTTGCATATTTCATCTAAACTTCTATCAACAAACATCTTGAAGGCACAAAAGCTCCACTATATGATACGTGTGGGTTGAAACCAAGCCAGCCACACTCACAGAAATCTCAAACACCCAAATGGTGCATAAAACCCTAACTAAAGGACAAAACAAGATATCTTTAAGCAGATAAAAGGAAAAATAAGAATGAAGTAAAAAAATACTAGGCAGAAATTACACATAATCAATTAAAAAAAATAGCTATTAAACGTTGGTCCATTTTTTCAGAATTATTTATCGTTAAGAAGGTAGAAATTTCTTAGAATTTTTTTGTCTTGTGTGAATAGTATTATTTGTGGAGAAGATTTTCTGTTTGGTATCTTGCAAATGTTGGTCCATTTTTTAAATACTACTGATATCTCAATTGAATAATTCATTCATTTTATAACCCCCTCCAAATTGGTGAATGGTGATCAAGGGCACCAAAATCAATTTTGAGAGTTAATCTTACAAGTACTGACAATAACAGGTCTGTACCGCATTGATTAACAAAGCACCAACCTATAAATCACATATTCAGCTACATTACACTTAAGCCAATGTAAATCATATACTTGACTAGATTACAAACAAGTCATTCTTTACAAATACAAAGAAGTTACCATCTTCCAGGCTGGAGACAATGCACTTTCTCAGGCTCTTATGCCGTCATCTTCATATCCACAATCACCATGCTTAAGCATATGCTCCCTACAAACCAAAAAACGTACATGGGATTTCATCATGCAAAGAAATATACTTCAATCATGAAACAAAAAACGGATGCTGCAAAACCAAAAACACAGAGTGAGGGTGTATCCGTGGAAGTAGTAGAACATCTGAAAATTTTCAAATTCAGGAGGGGAATGAGTACTTGCAAAAAATTTCACTTCATGACCAAAAAGCAGACGGATTTGATACGTATATTTGCAGATGCTTTGAAAAGCCAAAATATGGTACAAAACTTCTAAGATGTTCGGTCATTTAAACTGTAAAAGAGATAATAGTATTGAGAAAAGTAAGAAACTAAATCACAAGTCATACTTTCAAGAATAAGTCAAAAGTAAAGCCACATGCTAATAGTATGGTTAGGTCATAGATAGTTGCAACTTGCAAGACCCTCCAGTTTCCAAGTCATTCCAATCACATCACTTGCATACTTATTAAGCACAAGACTATTAAAGAAAATCAGAGTATACTTAAGTATGAAACTGACTTTTGCATCAATTTGGCCATGATAGAATGAATACCTCAATCTTTCACAAATGCGTGCCAAAGCATCAGATCCTATTCTTATTGCAATATCCTCAATCTTGGAAGCATTAGTAACTGTAACAGTATCGGCAAGCCTAAATTCACATAATTCCTTTAAGGAAAATGCATCTGTCAAAACAGCTGAATGTCCACCGCCAGCTGCCAGTTTTCTCACTTCCCCAACACACCTGCAATGTGAATCCTCTGTCAACATAGATGATCATATAACTCCAGAAAATCTGCCAAGCAATTTGGTTATATAGCATACCAATCAACTGGTGATGGATACCAAGCATAAGTAGAATTCTCGTTTGCTGCCTGTCCATAGCTATTGTAGCCCCATCCATGTATTCTTCCATCCCTAGTAGATATAAGTGTGTGTGAGTGCCCACATGCAACAAGTTGCACACCAGTTGGAATGACCAAAGCAGGAATGTTTCGGAGAAATGACGGAGGCTTTTCATCTGGAACACATGAAAAGAATCTAGTTTGGTAGCCAAGGCCTAATTGCCCTGCTTGACTACCACCCCAAGCATATAGAGCTCCTTTATGAGTCAAAGCACATGTATGAACCCCACCACAGGTGACATCCTTAATGAATATTCCATTAAGAGCAACCACTCTCCTTGGCAGTAACTCCTTATCTCCAGATTGGAGGGAACAATGCCCAAGTTGACCCATACTACCCAAACCCCAAGAATATCTGGGACGTTAAAAGCAAATCATCATAATACATAATGTGAACAGTGCACGAAATTAAAGAAAAATAAATTTAAGATAACGAGTTAGTTGAATAAAATCTACATAAATCAATCTCTCCAGAACAAATAGTAACGCATTATATCTTTCTTAATCATATATCCTGCTAGGAATTCAAAATATTAGCTGGACACAATCTGATAGAAAGAGCACTTCTTTTGTTTAGTAAAAATAGAAGGAGCACATTTCAAATACCAGCAAGTTCTAAAATGTATATTTTTCTAGAGAGAGAGCACAATAGGGATTAGAGACTTGCATACTGAAGGATCCATTTTCCATAGCATGCTTTCTCTTGTTAGATGCGAGATACCCACAAAAGATCTTTCCAAACCTTCTGAGTTAAATGTGCCATGCGGATAGCCACAATTTCATGTTTCATTACTTAATATCTTCCTAAGAAGTCCTTCAGATCACTTACACCTCGCCATTTTCAGATATAGCTGCCGTGTGATACTCCCCGCATGACACTTGGGTAATCTTCACAAGCTCAGGAGCTTCATCAAGAAACCTAGCATAAGTATCAATTACACGAGCACCCTGTAACCCTTCACATGTAAATCCTCTGCCAAGCTGACCAAATTCATTGTAGCCTGGTTTATCAGAAAGGCATTAGGTTCTCATTAATTGGTGTTGAAATAAGGGTAGAACTTAAGTTTTTTTAATTTTCTTAATTTGTTGTTATCTATCACAAAGTTGAACAAGCACAACAAATTTGCCCACAGCTAATTCCAACAAAAATGTTGACATAACCCGAGGTTCTGTTCTGTAAATTTAGTGAAGAAAAAAGGTTGATGAATCTAGAACAAGAAATACCCCAAGCTTGCAGCAGACCATCCTCAGATAGAACCACTACATGAACTGACCCACAAGAAACTTGACTGATAATCTGTAGCAAACTTTATGGTAAGTAAACCAGCATAACGTCACACAATGCATTAAGCAAACAAGAAATAAAAGATCCTTATGTTCAAGAAATTTTGAAGTGTATCACAAATTATCATGAGAAGTATAAATAGCTGGATGTTATACCATTTCCCACCAACCCAACTAAAAAATTTCGCTTAAGATTATTCTTCTAGCACCAAAATCCATTTAGTATTAGTTTATCTAATCCCACTGCTCTTCAAGCTGCTGTGAGAGATACAACCTTTATTCTAAGAGTTCACTACAATAGTTAACCTCCGAGGGCATATTGAAACGGGAAAAAAAGGAATTGATAATTCCATAGAACATAAATCACTAATGCCAAAGCAACTGAAACTTAAAATTTAATACTCAAATGATTTTAAATATACAAACTTTGCTCTGGCAATAGAGCTACCCAAAAAATCCAGTTCATGCAACAATATTGAAGTCCTTCAACAACACATTTCACTGGACAAAAAGTCATGCATGCTAATAGAGTCATACATCTATGAATATCACATCCTAAATCCAAGATAAATCATTATCCAAAAATCAAACTCATGAATTTCAATCTGCACTTTTGCATGCATGAGAACATAGACCAATCAGCATTGAAGATTTAAAAAGCCCTTAGATCTGAAAAGTAGCAAAGGACATAAAAGAATAATGCCTAGAGAAATACTTATGATGGACAAAACTTAGAGAGAGAGATATTAGTTTCAGTAATTTTAACCAAATAAGTGACAACAGGTAACATTCTTCTTTTTGTTTACCATATGCCATCTTATCCTTCTCAAAATATTGATTGGGTAATGTTATGATAATATCAAACCCAAAAGAAGATGAGACATATTCCCATATTCCATACCGTATTTGGAGTGAAGGCCCCCCAAAACAAGCGTGGTAAATTTGATCCCTGTAATAAAGATGCAAAGGAAACAAGGTTAATATCTTTGGAAACAAATGCAATCAACACTTAAGCAAATGGAGAATAAGAACCACCTGATTTTGGCCCCAGATCCAAAGTCTACTCGAAGAAATAGTTCCATCATTTTCACGACGTTCAGCAATAGCTGCAGTACAATGTGCTCCACAAGACACGGATTTCACAAATTCAGTCTGCAATTGCTTAACTTTCTTCGGGAGCTTTCTGCTCTCCTCAGTTCCATCTCCCAACTGCCCAAATTCATTAGCCCCTGTTTAAATGCAAGAACATATAGCTCTTTAATGCTTATAGCATGAATTATTAAATAACATGATTATGAACAAAAATTACCAAAAAGGGTAGCCTTATTTTCATATCAGAAAACACTAATGTCAAAGCAATCTTTCTATTTTTAGAAAGACTAGAGCATTAATTGTGAAACAAAAATTTAAATTGCTCTAGTATTATTGTTTTTTGCTCTGGAAATATCAAATCCCTACCAAAAATTGTGTTAAAAACTTGTAGGTATTATATTATCCTTAATTTCCTACCCCCAAATCAAAACAGCCCAAAAGTCCAAACATTACAAAAAGGGATTAGACTCCTCATTTTCGTTTTTTCTTTTTATTTAATCAAACTGCATTTAATGGGGAGAGATTGTCTTGCACACGGTGAACCACGATTGGACTCCTAATTAAAGACAAAGGAAATAAGTAATAACATAAAAAATAGGAGATTTGCAAGTAACAGAATCACACCCCAGGTGAAAAGAGATCCATCTGAGGATGCAGCTGCAGTATGCTCGCGGCCACAAGAGATTTCCAGCCATCGGGAATTAGCACCTGCTGGGCAACCAAGGAGCTCAGAAGAAAGCTGCTTTGGGATCCTCAATTGGCGCTCTTTTCCCTTCCTAGCGGTCTGCCCAGAATAGTTATAACCCCATATATAAATTGCACTCTTCGTTGCAAAACTTGCAGATCGGGTGGTACCTAAGATTTCATCTACATCCAGAGGTGGTTCGTCCTTTAGGCGAATGGGGCGGTCGCCTTAGCCCCCAATTAAATAGGACCTCATTTTTTTATAATACGTATTTTATATTTAAAAAATTAATTTTAATAAATATTATATAAATAATTTAATATTATTTTACATATTATTAATACATAATAAAAAAAATTAGTTAAATAATACCCAAAAAATAAATAAATAAATAAATAATTAAAAAAAAGAAGGTAAAGAAGAAAACCTTGTAAAAAAAAAAAACAAAAATTAAAAGGCCACTGTCTTCTTTATATCCTTGTAGAAAAAAAAACCAAAATAAATAAAGAATTAAAAAAAGAAGGTAAAGAAGAAAACCTTGTAAAAAAAAAAAAAGAAACTAAAAGGCCACTTTCTTCTTTTATGTCCTTGTAGAAAAAAAAAATAAAAAGGAAAAGAAAATGAAAGGTTTTTGTACCGTTAATTTTTGTACCGTTAGTTAATTAAACAAAAAAGAGACTTTATTATGAGCACCAGAGGATTGTCATCGGTTTCGGAGGAAAAAAAATCAGTTCTTTCACTCTCTTCTTTTATCAATTCTTTCTTTCAGTGACAACATATTCAACTTCATATTTTTTACTCTCAATAATACAATTAAACAATAAATCATTACTTCATTCATCTTTTTATATACCAAATATCTACCATAAATCCATAATTCTCTTCAGCAAGTGCCTAGTAGCTTATTTTGATTGCCAAAGCAAAAAACAAGTCTAAGTCTAATTATTCTGGTATGTATTTCTTATCTAATATTTATTATTGACTTTTATTTTTCTCAAATATTTTTCATAAAATAATGAATAATTCAAGATAACACTGATGATTAATTGAAATGTTTTTTAAGATGTTTGAATAAAATATTTTATCTATTTTATAAAATAAGATTGATTTGTAATTTTAGATTATTAGATATCAAGTACATATGTAAATTTTTGACCGAATCACTCAAAACTTAAACAAAAATATATTGAATTGTTTTGTTACTTTGTTACTTCTTCAATGTATTATTTAATTAATTTATAAGTAGTAAATACCTTTTGATTTAAAATTGATGAATTATATTATTTTTTTGACTTTATACATGTTTTACAGATAAAAAAGGCTAGCTTATAATTATAGTCTATAGATATGTCAAGTAGAAAATATGAATCTGGTAATGAAAAGCGTAAGAAAAAAAAGAAGAGTGGATTAGGTGATGATGATTTGAAAAAAAGTTGTTAAAATCTTAAATTGTTTTTGAAACACGATCAAATTTTTGATATTGATGGTTTAGATTTATTTTTAGAATTAAAAGTTTTGAAGGAAGTTATGCCAAAAGAAATAAGTGCACCAATGGAGGTGTTAAGTTTTCTCAAAAAGTTAAATTCTTTTCCTAATACATGGATTGCATATAGAATATTATTGACTATTCCTGTTACAGTTGCTTCTGCTGAAAGAAGTTTTTCAAAATTAAAATTAATTAAGTCTTATTTGCGTTCGACAATGTCACAAGAAAGATTAAATGGAGTAGCTATTTTATCAATTGAAAAAAATTTGCTTTCAAAACTAGATTATAAAAGTTTAATTGATGATTTTTCTTCTCAAAAGGCTAGAAAAATAAAATTTTAAAGCACATACTTATTGGAGCTAAAGTCAGAAGATTGAAGTGTGAAAATAAAATTGCAATGCGTTGACTTCAAGATGATCAAAGTAAGTGCTTTATTATTTTCCTATTTTTGTCATAATAGTGTTTGAAAGTTTAATTAGTGATGATAAAATTAAATATATATTTGCTATTTGTACGTGTTTAAATAGATTATTAAAAATAAAAAAATATATTTATATTTAAAATTATTTTAAAAAATATAATTAAGGGCCTATTTTTATACTTCGCCTTAGACCACAAAAGTTCTTGAGCCACCCCTGTCTACATCCATTTATGTACCTAGAAACCTACCAAAAATCAACGAATAAATCAACCGACCTAAGAATTTGATAAAATATAGAAGGAAAAAAAAAAAAAAAGCCAATTACAGAGAGAAGGTTAAAATTCTCTTCTGGGCGTAGCAAAGGACACGTAAGTTTAAAGTCTAAACTCAAGGGACGAAAATTCATAGCATTGTCCTCTGTTTCAATGCTGCAGGAACCCAAGAAAACCAGGTAGAGCTAGAACCATATCATGTTTCTTCTTCTTTTTTAAGACAAATATAATGTCCCATCTTTTTTCCAACAAACAAAAGAAGGAAAAAAAAAACGATAGAAAGACGAAATGCAGATTATAATGAGCATAAATTATCCAACACTTCTACTCAACAACCGAAACCAGAATAAAATCGGACCAGGAAATAATCATAGTATTCAGATTGCTTAATGTAAAATTAAAAATGCAACATGAATTGAAGATATCGAATTACGATAGATTAAAAAAATTACCTCCTGTGCACAAATTTGTCGAAATATAATAAATTAGTTGGAACTTTATGTTCCTCTAAAAAAGATCAAGATAATTGAATTTTCCCGGGATAAAAAGTAGATTTTTGAGGGAAATGGGAAAATAAAGTTAAGCAATGATAGTTTACCGACCTTCCCAGTTTCTGGGATTGTGAGGAATTCCTATGTCGGTGCGATATATCAAATCTTATAAACGGCCCCGGCTCGGCTGCCCGGAAGATTCTTCTATACCATATATTATTTATTAGTTAAATATAGTCAACGGATCATCAAAATCTGATATTATTTGCTTTTTTCTTGTTCATTTTTCCTTTCATTGTCCACGAATGATAAGCGAAAGACGTTACTTTCGATTTTGAAAAGGAATCAGTAACTGATCAAATTTGTACCCAAAATAACTGGGTGTGACAATCTTTTAGAGTTTGATTGTTTATGAATAGGAAGATCTTTAAAATATAAAAAATTTATTGAATAATTTTGACAATTACTTAACCATCTACTTATATCTTCAAAAAATTAAAAACATTATAAAAAATAAAATCCTTAAAATTTATAATAATAAAATTAGCAATTTTAATAACATTAAATGTTCAATTTAAACGTATAATAGTGAACTTTTAACATTGAACATGTTAAAAAAATAATATATAAATTATTTTTTTAATTATAAAATTATAAGTTTGAACATAAATAATGTTATTTTTATTATTATAAATTTTAAAAAGTGTTATTTTTATTATTTTCTTTAAAAATTATTATGATCGTGATAAAAAATTTTGAAGACTTTTTAACCATCTATCTTTGTGCATGATGTGTAACAAAACTATGAACAAGAACCTGCAATAACCGTATTGAAAATATTTTTGAGACACAATATAAAAGAGACAATATTAAGAAGAGAAGTTAGAGAGTGAAGAAGGGCACAAGTGATTAATATTTGAGACATAAAAGATTGGATTATGTCAAATATTATCACATTTAAAAATAATAACATTCAAAGTTAGTAAAAGTTTGTACGTACAAGATAAAAAGTTTTGAGGAGATCTGTAAAATATAAAAAATCTCATCGATTAATTTTAACAATTTTTTAACTATCCATTTATTATTATATTATGTTTGATATTATCACATTTAAAAATAACAACATTCAAATTAGGTAAAAGTTATTGTGATTAAGATAATTTTTTTTTAGGAGAATAACAAAACTAATACCCCTTAAAACTTCTAATAACAAAACTAGCACCCCTTGTGTTCAAATTTATATTTTCACAA
Organism: Elaeagnus macrophylla; assembly: GCA_029378325.1. Lineage (NCBI taxonomy): Eukaryota > Viridiplantae > Streptophyta > Magnoliopsida > Rosales > Elaeagnaceae > Elaeagnus > Elaeagnus macrophylla. The sequence goes on along the minus strand of CM055646.1, from coordinate 16,374,538 downwards.
TTAAAAAAATGGCTAATATGTCATTTTTCTTTGAACATCCATCCAATTCGAATTGAACGACGATAATTTAGACTCGTTTAATATTGAACGTTCAATATTTTATGTTTAAATTGAATATTGAACGTTTAATATTGAAAGTTCAATATTATTAGGGTGTTAGTTTTGTTACTATAAATTTTAGGGGTGCTATTTTTGGTAATTTTCCTTTTTTTTTTTTTGACATGATAATCCTACAAACCTTATTTGATTTTTTTTATAATTAACAAAATCTTAATTGTGTGGCTATTATTAGAAGTATAATATCATATTATTTAAGCATAATATTAATATAAAATTTATAAATAATCATCAAACTTAATTACTTTAAAGTTAATTTTTTAAGAAGTAAATATCTAATATTAATTTATGCATGTATAAAATTATAATATATATAAAAAAAATTTATTATAAAAAATATAAATAAGTGTTAAAAGTAATAAAATTGTCAAAGAAAAATTTAATAAATATGAATTTTAATTATGCATTGCCGTGTAAGTATTATTTTTTATATAAGGAAGAAAAAAAAACTAAAAAATAAGTTTAAATTTTTTTAAAAAAAATTCAAATAAAATATTTGTCAAATATATATATATATAAAAAATAAATAAACTCCCTCTTTTAGTATAGAATATATCAAAATAATAAAATTATCAAAGAAAATTTCAATCTTAATGATCCATAAATATGTATTGCACATAAAAACTCTTTTTGATATATGAGGAAAAAAAATAACAAATGAGTTTAAAAAATAAAGTGTAAAATGAGTTAAATATAAATAATAAATATATTAATAAATAATGAAAAAAAGTTGGTATATATTAAAAACAATATAAATATGTATAAATACAAATAAACTTTTAATAATAATAAAGATAATAAAAATATACCTTAAAAAATTCTCTATATTTTTTTATTTTTATTTTTAAAGTCTTAACAAAAAATGTAAAATAAATAATAACTACTTATCCAAAAATAACACATTTTATATAAATAATAATAGATAAAAAATAAAATACGATCATCAAATAAAATAAAAACTAAATAAATACAATGGAGATAAATAAAATAATAGATTATTAGAGAATAAATTAAAATAATAATAATATTCTTAGAATAAATAAATATAATAGTATTATTTTGTTATAAAAAAGATATTTTTAATAATTTAGATATTAATAAAATATTATTAAATAATTTAAAAAATAATAAGTATTAAAATATTAATATGAGTAGTATCAGACCCTTTTTTCATCAATTGTAGGCATCCGACGTACATTTCAATTTAATATTTTAATTAAAAAAGAATTTTTATAATAATAGATAAAAAAATATCATCAAATAAACCTTCTTTTTATATATAATAATAAATTTATTAGAGAATAAATTAAAATAAAAATATCTTTACAATAAGCAAATATAATATAATAGTGTTATTGGTTATTTTGTTATAAAAAGATATATTATTAATAATTTAATATATAATAATAGATTTATTAGAGAATAAATTAAAATGATAATAATATTCTTACAATAGATAAATATAATAGTGTTATTATTTATTTTGTTATAAAAATATATATTTTTAATAATTTAAAAATTGATAAAATATTATTAAATAATTTAAAAAATAATAAGTATAAAATATTAATATGAGTATTATCAGCCCCTTTTTTCATCAATTGTAAGCATCTGACGTACATTTCAATTCAAATTTTTAATTAAAAAAAGAGGATTTTAATTGTCCTAAAATTTTGAAGGACGGTATCGACCTATAAAAAATTGAGGACAAAAAAGCTACAAAGTCCTTTTCTCTAAAATTTATTTAATTCCCAAAATCGTGTTTGCAGTTTGACTTGTGAAAAGGTTTTAAATTTTATATTCATGTTGGTGCCAACAAAATGGTAGATAATATAGTTTATAGGTTGAGTAATTTTATGGATCAGCTGGGTCAGAATATATAAATCTGACCATAAATTAATTTTTTTTTTAAATATGGTGGTTATCGAGTAATTTAGTGTTGTGAAATATATTTTTCGTATAGGTGTGGCTGTACCCGGTAGGCAGGGACGGAGTCACACAGTCTAGAAGAGATATATTCTCCCTTTCAAATTTTAGATATATATATATATATATTTTTTTTATGTATTGTATTTATAAATATATCTTTTTATTTTATAAAAATATTATAAAAAAATTTAGGAATGCCCTCTCTTAAATTTATTATTTAATTATTTTTTTTCCTTTTATCATTTAATGTACTTATTTAACATTTTTCACATATTTTTTACTTTTATTATAATATTATACAATTTTTACTAACTAAATTCAAGTAAAGTAATAAAAATTTAACATATTTTCATAAATTTTATTAATTCAACTTTAAAAATCATAATTTTTATCTCTTATATAATTTACATATTCTTTTTTATTTCATGTATAATTTATATAGCTATTATTATAATTTATTATTTATATTTTTAGTATATATTTTTTCATAAATTTTTAATTTTTTATATGTTTATTATAATTTATGTTGTTTAATTATTCTTATTTTTTTTTTATCATATTGCATAAATATTGAGTTATATTAATTAGTCCTATTATAACTTAATTTACATATTTTTTGAATTTTTTTAAATTGAATAAAATATATATTTAATATATAATTATAATAATTTAATATTTAAAAGTAAGATTTTTTTTAAAATAATTGCAATGAATTTTTTCACATTATTTTACAATAATTTAATTCAAAAAATCATTTATTTATTTTTATTATTAAAATTATGAAAGGTGTCTCTCTTAAACTCGTCAGAAAATTCTACCACGTTCTTGGTAGTAGGTAGCAAAAATTATGGAAATAGAAGAGTCTAATCTTATATTTATTTTTATGTTTTTTTGATTGAAAAAGTCGACTCTTATATTAGTATAAAGGCAGTTGCTTCTCTGTCTTGATTACAATGCGTTTATCGTCTTTTCCTAGAGTCGCCTTTCTCTTGCACCACGATTTCAGGTAATTTTAATTTCATATCTAGTAAATTATTATTTCCTTTTCTTTTCATACTTGTTAGTGATCATCTAATTCAAATCTCAGCTTCTTATTTAATTTCTTAGACTTTTTTTTTTATCGTTGATTCTTACTTACCTTCTCTGCCTCGAAGATTTTTCGTTTTGGCAATTCTTGTGTTAATAATCTTATCTATGTGTATCTTGTTATTTGGGGCAAATTTTTGTTTTTTGAATTATTCTGGAAATTTACTTGATTGGGATTTTTCTTTCAGTCTGACCTTTTCATATGATCTTTTTTTCATCCGAAAAATTATTTGGACGAATTAAAACCATGCTGTCTCATTTTAATTTATTGGGTCCATGAAACTCCTTTTCTAGATTGAGTAGTACACAAGTACTCTTTTTGATTTTCACTGTTGCATCCACTAATTTCATTAAAATTCAATTTTGATCTGTCATCTTTCTTATTTTGAGTTTTTTCCCAAATCTGGTCGTACTCACTCTGACAAAGATAGAGGTAGTTTGATTTTTTTTTCCTTTCTAATTCGAACGCAAAGTTATCCATTTGAAATGATGTTCTGCAGCTCAATATGGTAATTTCAGATTTAATTGGATGAAAATTGTCTATTCTTCTAATTTATGTGAGCACTCTGTGAACTTGAAAGCTCAGTAAATATCATGAAGATATAGATAGAGAAGAAAGAGTTTGAAGACTTATCTGGAATCTCAGTAGTTATGTAATTTCAGTAAAATTGCAGGATCATAGTCACAGGGATGGCTCAGTCAGTCAGTAGTAACGCTGGAAAAAGGTTTGTTAAAATTGATATCAGTTCAGACACTGTTTGTCCATGGTGTTATGTGGGCAAAAAGAATCTTGACAAAGCTATAGCTGCTTCTAAGGATCAATATGAGTTTGAGGTAGTGATTCACCTTCCTGAATCTGTCCGCATAACTCTCTCAATGATGTTGTTCACCTGATCTAACTCTGACAAAAATTGGCAGATAAGATGGCATCCATTTCAACTTATTCCAGATGCTCCTAAAGAAGGGATTGATAAGGGAGAGTACTACAGGAAGAAATTTGGATCGCAAGTTGAACACATGGATGCTCGGATGTCAGAGGTTTTATTTCGACTCTTTGGATTAGGATTCCAATTTGTTTCTGTTTCTGATTGTACTATTATTGCCTTTTATTTGACTGATGGTTGGTTTATTATGATACTATTTCATCATGTCAACAATGATTAATGCAGGTTTTTAAGAGTCTTGGGCTTGAATATAACACGTCTGGACTCACGTAAGTGTAAAAAGTTACTCTTCTCTGTTTCATTATGCTGGATTCTGGAGGGATTTGAATTTTGATTCAGATATAAACTATCCTGTGTATGAATGGATAGTCTGGAAAGTAGGCATTTCTAATGGGAAACTTAATATTATTATCTTTGGAAATTTGCCAGGGGGAGTACTCTAGAGAGCCACAGACTTATATATTTTGCTGGGCAACAGGGTCTTGACAAGCAACATAATGTTGTAGAGGAGTTATGCAACGGGTACTTCACACGAGCAAAATTCATTGCAGACCGGTAAGCTTAGTTGTTGTTTCACTAACATGCTCTAAATGTTCTATATTAAACAAATTCTAAGACAATTAATCAATAAAAATTCTGCAAGGAGGTATAAGTTTTTTAAGGTATGCTTGAGAGTGGTTAAAAATTTGACATTCATTTAAGTAGTGAATATTGATCCTAGATAAGTTCGGAATTGAGATGATAAATGTTCAATCCATTTATATTGTCAGTTTAATTGACAACTATAGTGAAGTCAAAGGACTTGCTAGTTGCTTCTGTTTAGTAAGGACACCTCTTTCTTTTACACAGCACAAGATAATGTTATGGTGATAAGAGAACGTTAATGTTTTAGGTATCCTTGGCCAAAAAAAATGAGAGAGGGGGGAGGATTAATGTTAATTGTATTGATATCGTTATATTGGAAATAACAGCATGCAATTTGTATGCAGGGAATTTCTTCTAGAATGTGCTAGCAAAGCTGGGGTAGAAGGTGCATCAGAGTTTCTAGCAGATCCGAACAATGGGCTCAAGGAGGTTTTTTCTCTACTGGTTCCTGGATACCTGTTGTATTGTTGTTGTTGTTATAGTCTTAAATCATTTTAGGTGGCTATTCCAAAATTTGGAATTTTGCTCTTTTGTTATCATTTATTTTGATATTTAGAGTATAATGTTAATGATTCCAAAGAGGCTGAAGTAGCTAGGGTTTCTGCCTCAGCTACCTGCCTACTTCTAAGATTTTAAACTTACATTTATTGTTTTACTTTCTCTAACGTAATTAAAAAGATATCAAATTCTTGTGATACACCTCTTTGAAATATTCTCTTTAGAACTGACTCTGCATTTTGTGGGACAATGAAGGTTTATGAGGAGCTTCAAAAGAACTCTGGGAATATTTCAGGAGTTCCATATTATTTGGTGAGTGATTAATTCACATTTATTTCCAGCTTTAAAATAATAAGCCATATTAGATTGATATGTAAAAACATTGATTATGTTTGGCAGATTAATAACGGGAAGCAGAAACTGAGTGGCGCTCAACCCCCTGAAGTCTTCTTGAGAGCTTTTCAAGTTGCTGCAAATTGATGGTGTATATACATATATATTTGGACTTTATATGACAATAACTTTCTTATGTATGAGCTTGGCTTTGTTTATGGAGATTCTTTACTATATTATGAAGATACTATATACGTTGTGTGAAAACTTGTAACAATAGACAGCAATGAAACATGATCTATCAGTTATATGATGAGGTACTTTACAGGGGCTGCTCCTGCATGTCCTTGTGACATTGTTTCCGTTTGCCCTAATTCTCAGTTTAGATATTGTGCTTGAACGTTCCATGACAACCAACACTGGCATACCACTTGTTTTATTTATTATTATTATTACTATTATTGTAATAAATGCATTCAGTCAAACATGAATTCTTCTCCTCTTTTTTACTTGTAATGGTTCTCTATCTCGAAACGTGGTAACAGGTGCAAATGGTTGAAACCGAAGGTGTCATCAGCTAGTGTGAACCCGTAGCCATACACGAATTATTAAGCCACCCAAAACCCACCTTTCTCACGGACGGTGAGTTTAGGGATGGACATAAAATAAAAAAATTGACCAAACTAACCGGACCGGACCTAAACTAAACCTTCTAGGTCGGTTTATAATGATTTAGTAGGTTTGGTTCGGTTCAACTTTCTAAAAATTCGATTAAATAGATTCGGTTAAGGTTTAGATAAAAAAAAAACCTATTTAAACCGAACAGAACCTACATATTTAAAATAATATCTTTTAATGTATAATGACATGTTTTTTATTTCTATTAGCATTTATATATGATAATATTTACATATTATCATTATGATATATTTATATAAGCTTAAAACTTATTACATGACTTTAATTTTGGTGATTTTATTCAATTAATATTATATTATAGTGCAGTTGATATTATTATGTGTATATATTTTTTTAATAAATATAGTAGGTCCAAACCGACCAACCGAACCGAACAAACCGATTAAATAGGTTGGTCTGCGGTTCGGTTAGTTTTGATAGGTAGGTCGGTTTTGGTTTATAAAAATGTCTAACCGACCAAATCGGTTCGGTTAGTTTTTTGAGTCAAAAATTGAACCAACCAACCTACTCCCATCCCTAGGTGAGTTAGTTACGAAGGTTATATATAAGAAGTTATAATTTTGAAACAAGTTAAAAGATATGTAATAATTATTATTATTATTTTTTTTATGATGATTACTATTTTTAATGTGTTCGCTTTATGTATTATCAATTAGCGGCAAACACGTGAGTAAAATTGGTTAGAAATATGAGCTTTTATTGCACACAAAATAACACACCTAAAATGATATTAGGTGACCTTTGAAAGCCTCTGGTGCTAGCAAATTGTCTCCCTTGTGAGTCTTTTTTTGTCCAAAAAAAGAAAAAGCCAGCCTTTCTCAAGGATGCACAAAGAAATGGGCAACGTTTTTAAATATTGAGGTCGTTGAAATATCAAGAATTAAATTTTATGAATATGTTTAAGTATTGTAGTTAGCGACGGAAATATTGGAAATAAAAAAATTCACAAAAACTATTTGCTAATAAAATTATGAAAACTTTAAAAGACCTTCAAAAACATCAAAATAATTAATTATTTCTTTTAGACTAATTATTTTATTTAATACATATAAATATAAATATATTTAATTTATTTTGACCAATAAATCAAAAAAGTTATCAAATTTGTAATTAAAATGTCTAAAATAATTATTTAAATTAATAATTAAAAATGCACAACTTAGGATTAATAATTTTTTTTACAAAATTAATACGCTCTATAATTAAACGATCTTAAAAAACTAGATAAATAAATTTAACAGTAAATTATTTTAAATAAATAAATAAATTTAATCATAAATAACATTTTATTAACAATATTATAACAATATCTATATTATTAATTAATATTTATCAATATATTGTTGGCATTATTACAAACAATGGGTATCAACATTGTGATTTTTAAAACACAATCGATAATATCAAAGATGTTTTCGGTAAATGAGAAGGAAGTTAGACTCCACTGAAAGTTGAAACTCACTCACTAGCAGCTTCGACTCTCCCACCAACTTTGCCGTTGCCCTTCAATCCTGTTAACATCTCGTATGGACCTCCATACCAAATTATGAATAAAACAAAACAAAAATGCTAAGAAAAATAAATTAGGGTAACATTTGTGCCGGGCCATGCAATGCATTTGCGTTGAATCATTTTATGCATTTAGACAGTGCTAATCGTACTAGATTCACATGATTTAAATCATTTTAATCAAGTTATCAACCCACATGCTTACAAATACAATTTATTCTCTCCCTTTTATTCTAAGATTGTTTTTTTTTTAATCTCGTGTTAGAGTTATATTCCAAATTGCCCCTACCTTCTTTTATTTCATATCAAGTCATTATTTTTCCTCATAATAGCACCTATAGTATTAATTTAAAAAGGAAAAAAAAAATAGTTTACTTACACAATGGTTAAGAAAACATTGTTTTATATTTATGACGGAGCACACAACTTTTTAGCATCTGGTATTCCCAGAAACAGTTAAAAAAAAAAAACTTCCTTTTTCCTGCCTATCCCCCTGATGTCGATGGGTTCATCCACGACGCAAACCTATCAATCAAGATTAAGTCGTCTCATTGAATTCCATAACCTACAAAGAGAATACAAGGAGAAAAGCTTTGAATGGATGAAACATCTCAACTGCAAATATTTTATGAGTTTACTCAAATTTCCCAGGGATAATCAGATTCATATAACCACTGCTTCCGTTTTTACCTGGTCATAATAATTAATAAGAAGCACTACTATTAAGTATTAACCATGTCTGCTTAGTTAGCAAAAGCCAAATTCTCTTACTTCTGCTACCAATAAATCTACTGTTTTTCTTAGGTAAAAGTGTTAAAAAGTCAAAAGATAATAATAAATATCAGATAAATTGTAATTTGAGTTCTTGTTAACTAAAGGAAGGAGAAAAAAAATTACCTTGCCACAAACAGGACAGCTATCACTTCTCTCCATCCACTCATAAATACAACCAAGGTGATAATGATGAGAGCATTTTGTCATTATTTTCGGGTTTTCTGAAGTATATTCTGCATAAAATAATTATAAACTGTGAACATTTCTATCAAAGTCCTCAAAGTATTCTGCCTAACTACCAATCAGAATATCAAGCACTGTGCGTCCACCAGACAACTTTTGTCACAATTGAAGTTCCCCATCCGTACATTAGCCAACAAGAAAAAAGAGGTCTCATCCCGACTAAATTAGGTCTATAATAGCAAGAGGGCAATTTACTTAGGATTGTGAAAGAAAGAAGCACGTTAACGTGAGAAATTTGCCCATATTTACTTCACAGAATGCTCAGCCTGAACAGTCAAGTCTTAGGATGAAAAATATTGTGCCAAAATTTTTTAAGATAGAACACATGGAAGTATTGACCATAAAACATTTTAACAATAGGATTATATGAACAACGTCAATTATAAAAGTAAAAGGATAAGTACCTTCAAGGCATGTCGGACAGACATCTTCGTCATCTGATGAAGTGTAAGTATTACCAACTCCAGTTATAGACTTAGCCGATGAGAGCCTTAGTGAAGACTTAGAGTGGTATTCCTTTGATCCATCTACACATGCAGATTCATTCCATTTGCCTCCTGTAATCAAAGATTCATGCTCTGCATCAGTATCACCTCTTAGAGGTTCTGACTCCTCGTTTGAGTAACTTGAGCCTTTCTCACGCCTTGAATTCAATCCATCACACTGCTGCAAGCGAAAATATCTGGGGTCTGCATCATAAGGCAAAGGCCTTGGAGGAGATCGATACATGTCAGCTAGCGAGTTGTCAAGAGACACTGCAGAAGTCATTGATGCAGTCCCCTGAATGGGGGAAGAACCTGAATGCACTTCCTCTCTTTGAAACAGTGATGTATACTAAAATAAATGAGGAAAAAAGAAAACATATGAGAAAACGGTTCATTCTACCTTCGCAAATAGAATTCTCATTATTCATTGAGTAAACACAATTGTGAAGACCTAACAATGACAAAGTCGGGAATGCTCAGACACATCCTAAGCTCATTGAGAGAAGTGTAAAATATGTAACTTAATTTGCTTCAGCTTCCAACAACACACGTATACAGCACTTCATAGAGGTAAACCTCAAAATAAATTTTGGACGTCAAAACCAAATCTGAAGCACAATCAATTTTAGCCTAGAATCTAACTGAAAACCATAAAAGTTTAATAAAGCTAAATGAGTTTATCTTTCTGATTTACAGCTAAACTTAATCAAGTAACTCTTACAAACTTTCTCCTTTTTTTCTTAATAGAGACAAAAAGGGTATGCTAGTAATTAAGCTGATGCTTAATGAAGAATCGGAGTAAAAGTACACCAGTACTAACAAGACAAGTGCATTATCACACAGTAGTTACATGCCATGACCAAATTACTAATAAGACAAATTTCATCTGCGTGCTTCTGCACAAAATCTGAAGCTATCAAACATGAGGCACTAAATAATGTGGCATGAACCACTTATTTTTTCATAATTTAATCATAAATGACTTCAGGATAATAGAAAAAGAAATGTTAAAAATGCAGAATTAGTTCATTCTAAATGACTACAGTGACTTTTACTAAAAAAATAAAAATTATTACAATGACATACCACATTTAAAAAGTTCTGAACAAAGCTATTAAGACATATACAGTTTCTAGATATGGAACTGTTTGGATTCACATAATCTTCAAAATCCTCAACATTAAAACAGCAGCAAACAGTGCCCATTGTGTCAGCTCAAAACTTCTTATTTGATTGGAACCCTAGTCTCCAAACTCGTCAATGGAACCCAATTGAGTGGTGGGAACACAATAAGCAAGTACACTCTGGACGAATGCTTGCACCTTAAGAAGGAGAGAGGATGCGAAGCTCGCAGAAGTGATACACCCTCTGCAAACCAGTACCCTCCCTCTTCTCAACAAGAATTTTGAATGCCTTCTTTATTAGGATTAGCAACTTCACCTGTAAATATGGAAGAAGGCCATTTCAAACAATCACAACCACAAGATAAAACACCATAAATAGTTATTTCAGAATCAATCCATGAGTCATGTTAACCAAAATACAAAACACATACTGTGCACCCTGATTGGCCGACATTGTAGCTAGTTTTCCACCAGCTTAAGATAAAAAGGTTATCATTATTGCAAAATACTTCGTGTCATATTAAGACAAGTAATTAGAGCTCCCACCCAGGCGATAGTTTTCGATGGAATTTTAAATATTTCAAAAGTATTAATAAAGAATGACCAAAATTTTCACATAAAATTGAGCCCATTGTGCCTCCTTTCTCATAAAAGTGACAAAATTTCAGGCTTCTATCAAAACTGATAAGGGGCTCTTTCATAAATCAAATAACATAATAATCCAAATGAACAGATTTCCTTACCGTGAACTTCCATATAAAGAAAAACAATTAAAGGCACATCACAAGGGGAAAAAAAACATCTATCACCGATCATCAGAAAAATTTCAATAAGATAATGATCAGCCCAGAATACACGAAATTAATAAAACTGTTGGGAACCCATTTGGAAAAATTAATTTTTGCTGCAAACAGAAACTTTAAAGAACAAAACCCATATTCATCCACCGAATTTTGCTGCAACCAGAAAATCCATATGACTGTGAAAGGCAAAAAAAAAAATTTAATAACAAAACGAGCAATGATCATAGGAGAGACAATACCTTGCATAAGCTAGGAAGTGAAAGGAGAGATGAAAAGCAAATAGATAATTGATCTTTGGTGGGTGGAAAAAGATAGATGAACCAGGAAGACCGAAATTCAGTGGGGAATAGGATTGGTATTTAGGTACGTTGCTCAAAAAAATAAAATTCTATAAACGGAGGTTTATAATAAGAGTCTATTTTAGTAATTGGGTTTTGGAATTTCTACGAGAGAAAAGCAACGAACGCGCGGAAGCAAAGCGACGTCCCTTTTCGTTTCTGCTGATGGGTAGAAGAATCAAATACAAAGTTAAATTATTTCTTTCATGACTGAGTTATATTATTAGTTGCTAAATTTTATGGAAATTTATATATAAATTTCTAAAAAATTTAAAATATCTTTAAAATTTTAAATTCTACACATATATATATTTTAAAAATTTTAAGTTTTATATTTTAATCTCCAAATATTTAAAATCCTACACATAAATTTTAAAACTTTAATAACTAAATTATATAATTTAAAAGTTTAATAACATAAAACTTTAAAAACTTAATTGCTAAATTATAAAATTTAAAAGTTGAAAATTCATGTATAAATTGTTTGAGTTTGAGGACTAATAAAATAATTAAGCCTTATTTATTTCATAAAAATTTAAAAAAATAACATCATTTAATACTTGTAATAACAAATAGAGCATACATTTTGTTCAAATTTTATATTTTTACAATTAAAAAAATAATTATTACATTATTTTCTTTGAACTCTCATTCATTTGGACAATGTTTAAAATTTAAACCTGTTCAATATTAAACATTTTTCAATTTATTATCATTTAATATTATTGTTGTACTATTTTTATTATTAAAAATTTAAAAGTGTTATTTTTTTTAATTTTTAAAAAAAATATTAGCTTTTTTGTTTTTAATTTAAATAATTTTTTTAAAATAATATATTTATATTTAGAAAAAATAAATCATTTATTCGAAGCTTTGCCTTAGTTTTTATTTTATATTTTAATTTTGTTAATAATATTATTTATTATTTCAAACGAAAGAATACAAAAATAATTAAATTAATAAAATAAAAATACCTCAAATTATTATAAAAATTTTATAAAAAAATAATTGTAGCACTGTCTGTGCTTTTATTTTTTTCTTTTAGTTCTTTAAACATGTATGATTATTTTTATTGATAAGATGAGAAATATTTAATTAAATTTAATTATTTATATCTTTAAATTTTCACGTTTAAAATTACATAAATATTTAAATAAAAATTATAAAATCTAAATCTATAAATAAAATAAATCAAAACATATGTTAATATGTATTTATTGAAATAAATTCAATAAAAATGATGATATATCAAAAAGATAGCTAAGACTCCCAATTCTCCCACCTGGAACCAAGTTTGAATCTTATCGGGTGCGTGAGTGTGTTTTCTTTATATTAATAAAAAAAAAGGGACTTTAGAGCCCCTTTTATTAAAAAAAAAAATAATAATAAAATGTGAAGTTGTGGCTAAGATTTAGCATATTATTAAATTAAAGAATTTTATATAAAGGAAAAAAAAAACTTAAAAAGTTCAAAGAAAAACGCTGAAAAAAATTTATTCATGTCCTATCTTTAATTTTTAAGAATTTTTATGATAATTTTATAATCTTAATTTAAATTAATATAAATAAATATTTTCTCATAAAAGTTAATAGTTGTATTTATTGTGTCTTTTGAAGATTGTACATAAAAATTCATATTTTTATCATACACGCACAAATATATAGGCTACTTATTACTATAAGCAGGTCAATTTTGGATTATAAATTTTAGATTTACGGAAGATTCTAGTTGTATTTAGTCTTGTGTCAGAATTCAGGGAGGGAAGTTCATTGACAACTTGTCAAAAAAGTTTTTCATACGTACGTTATTAGCTATTTTTCTTAATTATTACATGTTTATTATTATTATTATTATAGAAACTACTAATACATGCTTAAACACGCAAAAGTACTAAATCGCTATTTAAATTATGTTTAATATTTTTTAAATAAAATTATTTTTATATTTTAAATTATTAATATTAATTATTTTTTTATAATTATGATAATAATAAATGTCATATTTAATAAATAATTTAATTATGTACTAATTATCACATTTAATAAAAATTATAAATGTTATTTTATTTTTATATTTTTATAATAAAAATATTTATTTTATATTTATTTTAAATATATTATAAAAATTAATTAAAAATTAAAATAAGTAATATACTAGGTACATATTTTAAATAATACTTACGAAAAAAAAAAAGTTTTTCACATGTACATTATTGACTTTTTGTGTCTATAATAGTTTAATTTGGTATTTTAAAAATTTATTGTAGTTCAGGTGATAAATTTTTTAATTTCAAATTTTACTTATTTGTGTAAATGTATTTTTTCTTATTAATTAAAAAAAATTTAGGACCCATTTAAAAAAAAACATTAAACTGAAAACCATTTGCATTTTCATACATTTAAATCAAATATTGCTATATATTTATTTAAATATAAAATTAATAATATTAAATTATAAAATAATTATATGATTATTTATTAATAATGATTAATTAAATTATAAGATATGTACAGGGGCGGATTATGTAATCTTAGAACTAACTTTTTTTTAAAAAAATTAATTATATGTATATTTTTAAAAGTAAATAAATATTTTATTTATAATAATATATTGTGTCTAATTTTTATATATATTTTTTAGTATATTTAACAAATATATGGATAAAAATGACATAAATTATAAATAAAGTGGTTAAATATATACTTTTTTTATGCATTCGATAACTATTAGTAAGATAAATAAAATTATAGTTATATACCATGTAAAAATTCTTTTTAAATGTAATAATCTAAAAAATATTTAAATATATAGCTTTAGACTCAATATTATAAAAATAAAATTAAAAAAATAAGTATATAATAAGCTTAATATTAAATCTTTTAAGTTTATGTTTATCGTATTTTTTTTAATTCAAATTTTAATTTTATATAATATTATATTATTTGACATTTTATTTTGATAATATTTTAAAAAAAAATTGAATTTTTTTCTACATAAAAAATGTATTATTTTTATTATTATTAATTATTCTTATATTGTTTATAAACATATATTTTTAAATATAGCCTAAAGCTTATAATTCTAAATCATATTTTATTTTTTATATTTTCATATGTTTATTTTAATTTTAGTTTTAACAACTATAAATTTTGATGTATTTAATTGAGCTTTTTATTTGCTTAAATTTTTTAATTAATAAATTTATTTTATTCATGAATAATACTAATACTTATTAACTTATTAAATTTTTGTTTAATTTTCGTTATAAATTAATTATATGCATTAACTTTATATTTTTGTAGTGCTAATTATATGTCTCTATTATAATATAAGATAAAAAAATGTTTGATTGAATATAATCTACTATAATTTTTACTTTATATAAATTTTTTTTCTAACTCTACTTTTAGATGTATATATAATATTGATGTATGCATTAAATTATAATAAAAAATATTTTTTTTATTTAGAATGTTGATTTTAAGTTTTAAAATAGTACTGTTAGATTTTAATCATATTATTACAACATTGTAATCAAATTGCTATCAATCTAGTAACTATTATTTACTCAAGTTAATTAAAAAAATATATAATATTGTATGTATTAAGTTATGTGTTAATTATTAATTAAATATAAAATAAAAATATAAGATGAAAAATTAATTATAAAATTTTTTATTAATTAAAATTAATTAAATTATTACATATAAATTACTATATATATCAAATTATAATAAAAAATATTCTTAATTAAAAAAAAACTATCATTACTCTTGTTTCTAAGAATTTATATTTTTTAGAAGATGTATAATTTTTTTTAAAAAAGAGTTTTAAAATTTTTTTTTATTAAGTAAGATTTAAATTTAAATTTTTGGTAAAAAAAATTAAAAAATTTACTACATAAATCACAAAAAAATTTCAAAATACATGGCCAGGATGTGAGGATCTTTAATACGGTTTGACAGACCGGATCTTAAAATGTCGATCACACAGTACTAATGTATTATATGGACACAAAAAGCGGGACCTGTTAAGTTTGATCTGTTAACGCATCACATTTCGAGAGAAAATAACTTGTCTCCTAATAATTGTTGACTGCTGTTATGATATTTTAATTCAATAAAATTATGATTAATATAACTAAGTTTTAAAAAATTACAATTATCTAAACAAAAAAAATAATCAATAAAGTAAATGATGAGTACTTTAAAGTTATATTTAGTACACTATATTAAATAAAATAAATATAATTATATTATATTAAATTATATTATAATTAGTTAATATAATATTTAATAAAAAATTATATAATATAATCGAATTAAATTGATTATATATATTTTATTAAAATAATTTATATTTAAAATAATTTTTTATTATAAAATTTATTTAAATTAATATTTAATTCATTTTTATATTTTTATTATATTTTTTTAAATAAAATAAATACTATTTTTAATTTAAGATAAAAAAAATTAAGACATATTATTTTATAATTGAAAATTCAGACAGATTAAGTTAATTGTTCAGTACAATTTAGAGTCACCATTTATAGCTATAATTTTTTTTTACATAATTATGCTATTTTTATATTATATATTATATAATATAATTTAATTTTATAATTAGATACATAATTATATATAAATTATATATTCAAAATATATATTACATGTAACAAAGATGGCAGCAATAAGTAACACAATCTTTGTTTGTACCGGTTTGAATCAGTTGGGGTGTAAATTGGGTTTCTTTGTTTACTCCGGAGTGTATGTCTCAAGCGTAAAGGTACGGGCAGTTGACCCAACAGTATAGGCAGTTTCTCTCACCCTTTGCATCTACTTTCTCAGCCGGCCATTTACAGTCTCTCCACTGGGCTATCTCAGATCTAATCGATCCCATCTTTCTAGGGTTTATTTCTCTTTAATTTCTCTATACGTGCACATAAATAGCATATATATATTTGATAATCTCTGTTTTGAACCCAAATTTGAAGACATTCTAGAAAAATTCCCTAAATTTGAGTCTCAAATTTCACCCTCGAGCAGTGGTCATTGAATTTCGTGGCAGCAACTTTATAGTAGATAGTTTATATTGCTTTGCTCTGCCTCCTCCGTCTCAAAATTTTATTCCAATTTCGATTTGTTATGTTTCAACTTTTAATATCAGTCCAGAGGTGAAAACTTTAGGGCTCTAGATTCTTACCCAGATGATAATTTAGTTCGTGGAAGGCTTTTTATATAAGAATCCCTAGTTTTTCCATAATGCAGAGCTCTTCGAGCTCCGTGGCTCAGCCAGAGGCCATACTAGAGTGGCTTCAGAAGGAAATGGGGTACAGACCTTTGGGTCCGTACAATGCTGCCTCTAGTAAATCTCAGTTACCTTCAGTTGACTCGATTCGTAAGATTTGCCGTGGGAATATGATACCCATTTGGAATTTCTTGGTTATTCGTGTGAAGTCGGAGAAAACAGTGGAGAAAATACGGAGAAATATAACGGTTCATGGTGATCGGGAGAGCGGAGTTTCGGTGAGTGCAGGGAAGGAGGAAGGCAAGAGTAGCAAAGGTGTTAGGAGGAAGGAGAAGGCGGGTGCAGAGATTTCAAGTGCTGTGGAGACTAGAGAAGCTGCTTTGCAAGAGAAGGAATTGGCGGCAAAGGAGGTGGAGAGACTAAGGAATGTGGTGAGAAGACAAAGGAAAGATTTGAAGGCCAGGATGTTGGAGGTTTCAAGGGAGGAAGCTGAACGGAAGAGGATGCTTGATGAGCGTGCAAATTATAGGTTCGGATTTCTTCTATTATTATTGAAAAATATTTTGTTGGCTGTGAAATTGTTCAATAAACAGTTGTTTTCTATACCATGATCTATAAACATTGACCATGTTAAAAAAAGAAGAAGCTGGCACATTGGCTTCATCTTGAACTTCAATGAGAGTGGTGGTTAGTTAAATGGCCAGTGGAATTTATTCCAAGAACTTGACATCCCAATCTCTTAACTAAGTAGTTTTTTCTCTCCATATTATGATCTCTAAATATCGACAGTAATTAAAATGAGCTGAAACATTGGCTTCATATTGGACTTCAACAAGAGTGGCAGGTGGTTAAGTAATCGTGTAGAATTTATTCCAAGAACTTGACTTCCAAATCCTTTAATTGAAACTTGATTCATGAGTGCTTAGCCTTAGTGCAGGCACAAGCAGGTGATGCTGGAGGCTTATGATCAACAGTGTGATGAAGGGGCAAAAATATTTGCAGAGTATCATAAACGTCTTCATCTCTATGTTAATCAAGCAAGGGATTCTCAAAGATCAAGTGTTGACTCTTCCAATGAAGTAGTTACCAGCTTTAATGCTAACAATGAAAAGGAAGCTGTCTATTCAACTCTGAAGGGAAGTAAATCTGCAGAGGATGTCATTCTTCTTGAAACCACTCAGGAGAGAAACATCCGGAAGGCATGCGAATCTCTTGCTGCTTATATGATTGAAAAAATTCGCATTTCTTTCCCTTCTTATGAAGGAAGGGGTATTAATGTGAATCCTCAATTAGAAGCAGCCAAGTTAGGCTTTGATTTTGATGGGGTGTTACCTGATGAGGTTAGGACAATAATTGTTAATTGCTTGAAGAGTCCTCTTCTACTTCTTCAGGCAATAACTGCGTACACATCTCGATTGAAATCTCTAATTTCCAAAGAAATAGAGAAAATTGATGTCAGAGTTGATGCTGAAATCTTGAGGTAAATCCGTTATTTTAACCTTTTTCTTAGAACTAATAGACTTCCCTCCACTCCATGTTGCTCTTTGCATGCGATTGTACAGGTAACGTCTTTTCCATTTTTTCCTTGGTCTCCTTGTAAGTATATTTGCATGTATGGGGATAGTCACTCTTCTTCCTTGGCAATTAGAGTTGCCTCTTTTGAGTTTAAGGTGTTAACTTATTACATTATCTTTCAGTTTGATAACATACTTGGCTAACATTCTCATTTCCTATTAGATACAAGTATGAGAACAACCGAGTTATTGACACTTCTTCTCCTGATGCGAGCTCACCGTTACAATATCAACTTTATGGTAATGGAACAATGGGAATTGATGCATCTTCAAAGGGGACTCAAAACCAACTTCTTGAAAGACAGGTCATATTTTTATTTGTTTATTTGTTTTGATTCTAACCTTGTTATAAGCTATTCCTTTGCCATCATCTAATCTTTGACCTTACCTTCTGCCTTGGTTCCCCAAAAGTAGAATGTCATGATTTTGTGTCCTATCCTTCGAAGTTACTCTCTCTTTGCTTTGACCTTCAAAATATCAATGGTGCTTGTTTAACTGCAGTGTGTAAAAATGTTATTTGGCTGGCATCCTTTCACCCTTTATCTTTCGGAGAAGTTGTGTTCTTCATCATCAGATGTTTTTTCTTTAGACTTTAATGCATACCTGATACATGTTTTTCACTTTTTCTTTTCAGAAGGTGCATGTTCAACAATTTTTGGCTACTGAAGATGCACTAAACAAAGCTGCTGAAGCTAAAAATGTATGCCAGAAGCTCTTAAAACGTTTGCATGCTAATGGAGATGTAGTAGTCTCATCGTCACACTCACTTGGAGTGGGTGGCACATCACAAAATGTAGGCAATCTCAGGCAATTTGAGGTAAATCATACAGAATCTTTTTGTTGTTATAACGTACCTTCATTTTGGCCAAGGGGACACATCAGTTAGAGGTTCTTTTTTTTTTATTTTATTTTATCTAATTTCTTGTTGTTAAGGTCAAAGATGAAAAGTATGTTATCTGACTTCAACCAACTTTCCCTGGTTCATCTGATGTAAAATAGCCTCGAAGTTTAGCTTTGTGTGTTGTCCTTTTGGTTGGTGCTGTCCAAATGTCCTTTGCGTTTTTCGATGTTCCTTATTAGGATTTCAGTTCTTAATTCAGAAGTGCTTGATAATGTCTTCAGTTCTGTGAACATAATGTTCAACAGGCATGAATTGGGAAAAAGGTCCCAGTGGTCCCTTTGTTGTTTATGAGTGTTGGATGAGTCCCTTTAGTTTAATAAAATATTAGAATATACAATTATGTTCAATGTGGGTGATGTCACAATTTTTTTTTTTAATCAATTGTCCCATGTGCATTGCATATGAATTAAAGAGGACAAACCTGTCATTTTTTCACCCAAAGCAGTGCATAAAATAGGAAGAAACCATAACAAGAGGACAAGGGGGAGATGAGCAAGAAAGACGAGAGAGATGAGCATGAAAGATGAGAGAGATGAATGAGAAACATGAGAGAGAGATGAGTGAGAAACATGAGAAGAAAAAGAGAGAAAATGGCTGTAAATAAGATCGAAAAGAAAAAAAAAAGTTATAAATGACATTCACCACCCCTGTATCTGTAGGTCATATGACATACATGTGCTAAATAAGTGCACATTGAACTTGTTGTACCTTTTCAATAATGGGGTACTTAGTTTTTAAGTACAGGTGGGCACTGTATCTTCTCAAGATCAAAGGGACCTGTATAACATGGGACCCCGTGGAAATTCTAGAAAATATATCTTGATAACTGGTTAGTCTTCAATAGAACAACAACATCCATCATTTCACCTCCTTTCCAGACAACTGTTCATCATATGGATGCTTTACAGATTGTTTTGCCAAACTCCCAATTACTTTTTCAAAGTGTGCAATCGGTTGCATTAAAAAAAAAATCCCGTATGATTATGGTTATAAAGCTTGTTAAAATGAGGTTCTTGGATTCTTTAAGGTGATAAATGTTATATGAAATCAGATATTAGTTTTTCTCTCTTTTCCCCATCAAGAAACCATATATTATCTGGAGAGTTTCTTTCTATGTTCTATATCCTTGTACATGTTTGGCCTTTTCCATACAGCCTTTTGGGTGTATCATGCTTGCTTCCTCCAGCAGCTTTTGTAGATTATTTTTCCTTTTTCTTTCTCGTTAAGTGTAGCCTTGAAAGATGAACTTTTGATGCTCTTTTTCTAGAGAATCACATAATTGAGTTGGGCAATTCTTGAATTTTGTCAATTGCTTCTCTGTAAAGATAATACATGTGAAAAACACCACAACATACTTCCATCCAAGGATTAACAGAAATTAACAGAAACTCCAAGGATGAGATGAATTTATGATTTTTTGGTTGGTATATTGTCATGTAATCCCTTGTTTTTGCAGTTGGAGGTTTGGGCCAAAGAGAGAGAAGTTGCTGGTTTGAGAGCCAGCTTGAATACCCTGATATCTGAAATACAACGGTTAAACAAACTATGTGCAGAGAGAAAAGAAGCTGAAGATTCTTTAAGAAAGAAATGGAAGAAAATTGAAGAGTTTGATTCTCGCAGATCTGAGCTCGAGATCATATATAGTGCACTTCTAAGAGCTAACATGGTAAGTTTTGTCAGCTCATTAGTTCCTTGTAGCTGCAATTCAGTATACAGTAGCATTTTTAGGCATATTTGTGGTTTTCTTGAAATGAAGGCTATGATTGGAAAGCACAGAGGAATTTTTTCTCTTGTTGTTTCAAATTTTAAATTTAGCATATCATATTACAGTTTTCTTGTACATTTGTAGGAGTAGATTTACGTGTTAGTGATATGTTAAAGCTTATTTCAGTTGTTTGTCTTTGGTGCCTGTTTTTTTTTACTTATTTTATTTTTTATAAATAGTTCTTAAGGCAATTATTTTAATATTCTAGGATGCTGCTGCATTCTGGAATCAACAGCCATTAGCTGTAAGGGAGTATGCATCAAATACTATAATTCCAGCCTGTAGAGTAGTAGCAGATATTTCAAATAGTGCAAAAAACATTATTGAGAGAGAAGTGTCTGCATTTTATCGAAGTCCTGATAACAGCCTTTACACGCTTCCAGCAACTCCTCAGGTTTGTATCTGCAAGGGTAAATTTACTGCTTGGTTAATTAGATAGTATTTGATAGGTAAAGACTACTATTTTCCTAAATAGCTTAAGTTCACAATTACACAAGGCTGTTTACTCTCCTTTTCTGAAACTTGAATAATTCTATTGTTTCACATGGTCCAAGTGACTATGAATATCTATATTTTGTACTTACATTTTGACATTTGACATTTGACATTTTTGAGATTAGTGTTGCAGTTAGAAAAAAGGATACTAAATGAGTCTTTATGGTTCCGGATCAATCATATTATGTTTGGATACAGAAATATCCTGTGCTGGCATGGATGGCCAGAAACCATCTTAAGGACGTAGTATTTAAGTGGTCTTTAATAAATAGCACATCTAAGAAAATAATGTTGCCCAATATCAACTGAAAAATTCTTCAGTCATTCTTAGTTGCTTTCACTCCCCCTCCTCTTAGGGTGCATGCTACTGTATTGACTACGATCATCTTTTTTCATATGAAAGGAATACAAATGCCTAACAGGGATTTCTTGTGGTAAACCACCACTTATCTATTTTTTAAAATTTACAGGCCCTACTAGAGTCCATGGGTTCAAATGGATCTACTGGACCTGAAGCTGTTGCTATTGCAGAAAAACATGCTGCTATGTTGACTGCAAAAGCGGGTGCAAGAGATCCATCAGCAATACCATCCATATGTCGTGTTTCAGCTTCCCTTCTATATCCTGCGGGTAAGTTATCAGTTAGAAGGGGGATGCCTGAATTATGGATCTGAATTCTCATTTATGAAAGCTGCTACTGAAGGAATTCTTGATTATTGAGATATACTAATGTGATTAGAAAAAATATTTATAATGCTCAAGCGTCATGATATTTTGCATTACTTTTCTATGAGAGCTCTATAACATTTCTTTGTTGCTTATAACTCTATTTAAAATGAAGCTTACCATTTGCTATGGTGCTTTGTATTCAATTTTTCCAAGTGACATTAGGTGGCCTCATTGAAAGTGTCTCGTTTCTTTGACAGGTTTGGAGGGTTCAGATGCTGGTCTAGCATCAGTTTTGGAATCACTGGAGTTTTGTTTAAAACTTCGTGGTTCTGAGGCTAGTGTGTTGGAGGACTTGGCAAAGGCAATAAATTTGGTTCACATACGGCAGGATCTTGTTGAAAGTGGTCATGCATTATTGAACCATGCATATCGAGCTCAACAAGAATATGATAGGTAAAATTGCCCGAGTCCCCTTCTTGTCTACTGATCATGTATTTGACTATTTGGCCGTTAGTTTTCAAGGAGTATTTTCTTTCATTACTTTTGATGTTTCCTTCCCCCTCCCTCTCTCATTCCCACTTCTGTAGTCGAGTCCAATGAAATATCATGGTCATTGACTTCTATTGATGTGAAATCTCTAGGTTTTGGATCAGTTTCAATACCTTATTTAAGATTGATAACTATTTATCAATTGGATATCACGTCTTTTCCCACTGCATCGATGTTTCGGCTGTTTGTGCCTTTCCTATTGTTTATTTATTTATTTTTACCAAAAGAGAAGAGTGCCTTTTCTATCTTTAGACAGGCATGTTTTTGTATACCTAACTGGCCTGCCTACTTGGGGTTTACATGCATTATGTAATTAGTGAAATGTTTTCTTTGTGCCCTCCCTCCATCCTCTTGCTACCAACTCTATTGCCAACCATCAGATTCCAGATTGTATAGAGTTAATATAGCTTTATGTTTGCTCAATCTTCTGCTTACTTCTATAGTTTGAACACAGCGTGCGTGTAAATGGTTTGAATGAGTTCCTTATTTCATGTCAATTATGTCTTGCAGGACAACAAATTACTGTTTAAACTTAGCTGCTGAACAGGAGAAAACTATAACAGAGACATGGTTGCCAGAACTTAAGACTTCATTTTTGAGCGCTCAAAAGTGCTTGGAAGATTGCAAATATGTCCGGGGATGGGTAAGTAACCAGCAGAAGCTATATTCTTGCATGGAATGGATCGTATTTTTTGAAGCATGTGTGCTAAGTTTGATCACTTAGTATGTGATGTTTACAATTTACATAAATTAGTTAAACAAACACTATGCACGTGTTCATTCGTGTGTCTTGCTTCTATGCAACTTGCTAGTTCGTTTCTTTCTTCAGTATGAATGATATTATTATACGTAGCCCTTAATCTCAGGTGTAGTTTAGTCATTTTCCATCTACTTAATACTGCCAGTTTGTCTAGATTACTGTCTGTTGGGTTCTTGGTTCTACCGTATGCTTGTAGAGTTTGGACTATATAAATCTGTCTCTGCTTTCTCACCTCTTTTATTTATTTATTTTCAAACGTTTGAAATGCAACACATTTTTGCAGCTTGATGAGTGGTGGGAACAACCAGCGTCGACTGTCATTGACTGGGTCACAGTTGATGGGTTAAATGTTTCTGCTTGGCACAATCATGTTAAGCAGCTTCTCACATTTTATGATAAGGAGCTCCGGTAAAATACCCTCGCAATAGTCTGCTACAGACGATCCACCTAGTTGGACTATTTAAGTATTACATTTCATGTGGTGGTTATGCTTTTCACTTTTTTGTACAATAATTTACGTGCCATCCTGCAGCAGCAGAATGCACTAGATAAGCACATTATGATGCGAATAGAACCACACATTTAGGAGATGTTTGCACCATATCTTGGTTTCCTGAAGAGTTTGTTATGTAGCCAGATTGATTTTTTTTCATCCATATGCATGTAGAATGTTTTTGGATGGAGGATACATGTACTGTACCATAGTTGTTTTCTAACTCTTTATGTTTGGGTGTGACAAAAACTGTTCGCGATAGCATTTGTAGCTTGTGGCACTTTTGAGTTCATGGGCAGATTTCGCATACTTTTAACATATTTTATATGGCTGAAATTAGTTGCTTGTTGGATGCGTTTCAAATTTTGTTAAAATAAACCAAGTAATGAAATCAGAGGAATAAATGTGTAGATAGATAAAATATTGAATAGAAAAATTACTAAAATCAGAATTTGAGATTCTCTAATATCTTGCGACTTTTCTCCTTTATCTCCAATGATTAACAATTAGTTTTTCAGAATTCTTAACAACAACAAAAAAATAAAAATTAAATTGAAAGGGATGCGAAGTGACAAGAATTCTGGAAAGTCCGAAAAGAACAAAAGATTAAAGGGGATAGATTTGTCTAATTTGGAAGCTCTCTTTCAGTTTCTCATCACGGGTTGTAAAGGATATGTCCCCTACTGGCTACTCCCATTCCTTGTTCACGGACGAGCTTAATATTAAAATTGCTTTATTCTTGATTAGGTGTCATGTCACATTACTACAATTTTCATGCCAACTCGTCGAATAAAGTTATAGTGACATTTAATCCGAGATCGCTTCAAATTACTACTCAATCTCGTCTAGTAGCTATCAATCTACAATACCATGTACCATTTAATTTAAAAATTAACAGTCAAAATTACCATATTTTCAACAGTTAAAAAAAAAAAAAAAATTCGAGTGAAAAAGGATTGAAATTAACTATCAGAAACATCCATGTATGAAAATGATGCAAAAGGACGTCCATGTGACAATTAATTGAGCGGCACATGGGAATTTTTGCCAAGTTCTAGGAATATTTACTCTATTTTTGGTTTCTTCCTTGCTTGAATAATTGAGTAGAGTGTTTGGAAAACATAATTGCTAAATCCTAACAACATATAAATTAAGAGAATACTACAAAGAAATAATTTATTCTATTTTTTCAAGCACGTCAAAGATTTTTATGAAAAACCAAAATTAGCAATAGGCAAGACATTTTGAATATCTGTAAAGGAAAATACTTGAACCTTCCAAATTCACTCTATTTTTTTCTTCATTTTAATACTTAATTATGACATATTAATTCACAATGTAATTTTAAAAAATAAGAACCAACATTTTCTTGAAACTTTGATCTTAAATAGTCTAAAATCTTTCTCATCTGACCATTTATTCATTGTTAAATATCATTTCTTCACTATATGCAATATGGTCACTAAGATCGAAAGAACAACTTCACTCAATTAGAAGTATCATCTTCACTATCTTCTGAATCTTTCATTTGAGCTTCCATGAATATTAAGTGCAAAGTAACCTTTAACCGATAATGAATAGAAAACCGTAAGTCTTTTATTTAAAGAGAAGTAACACAAAAGAAATAAAGGATGAAATACTGTAGGCAAGCTGAAATTGTTAGTACCAAAATTTTAATGATCACATCATTAAAAGAACTTCATGCAAAGAAAAGAAAAATGGCAGTGGCTTCTCTTCTGCAATTTTTTTTTTTTTATCTCACATAAAGAGAGAACACGCCCTTTTATCTCTCTAAGTTATTGTCTCACAATGATTAATACATAACTAATATTTTCAATAGGTTATGAATGTTGCTAGAAGGTATTAATAAGGCCTATACCATTGAGTCACAAATACCATTATTTGAAATATGCAGCCTATAGTCACTAGAAAGCGAAAGAGACATAACCCTCCCATGACATGGTTTTTTCTTTTGTTTAATTTCACCCTTGGGTTATCGATTTGGGATATTGTTCAAACGAATCAAAAATTACAATCTGTTTTGTAGTGAGGGGCTCAAGTTGCCACCAAATGTATGTGGCTAATCTGCACTTCTCGTGAACCAACAGATACCCAACTATACTCGTAGGTATTTTGGCAGACTTATTAGGAGTATGTGGAGTGCCCTCTCCTATTGGGATATCGTAGAATTTCTCTTTTCCAATTCAACATGAGGCCCACTATTTATTTTCCATGCAATAATTAAGTCTTGATTTTGATACCAATTGTTCGTGATAATATTTCAACCCAAAAGTTAACCTATTAACAAACACAAAAATGTTACAACAACAAAAACCACCAAAACACAAACAGACCTCTTTCTTTTCTTTCTTCTTCTTCTTCTTCTTTTTTTTTTAATAGTTTTTTTTGTTGTTGAGAAATTACCTTCCTTTTGAGCTGTTTGGTGGCAGGAAATAAACACACACATTTACTGCTTATAGTTTGCAGTTCACTGGTTTTTTGCATGAATGACATAAAGAAGCTTGGTGGGTCATGCTCTAAAATTCTACTAATTTTGTTCTCATGCTTCTGGACAAGCATAAGAAAGTCAAGGAAATCTCCAATTCAATACAACATTACGTCGGTTAAAAACTACCTTTGCATTTGTTATAAAAGCAAAGCTATTCTTCTCATTCTAGCTCAGAGTCAAGAGATCAATTTCTCATAAAGGATTGAATGGTCTAAAATGTCTTGGCTTATATTAATATGTCATCTCATTCTCTTGGTTAATTGCCTTTCAGAGGCTAGCCATGAGAATAAGCTTTCATCTGCAGTTGTTGTGGGTACAGTTTACTGTGATACTTGTTTCCAAGAGGACTTTTCAAAGACCAGCCACTTCATTTCAGGTTCAATTTCAATTCTAAACAACTTAACTCAGTTGCTACAAGTCCTATTAGAGTTTTTTTAATTTTTAATTCATGGATAGCTTCAATTTGGTTATATACAACTTATGGTCTATAAGTGCTTTCAACACTCAGAAAGCAGATTTTGCTTCTTAATAGAAGCACAAATAATGTTTTTTTTTTTTTTTTTTCCTTTCCAAAAGCGATCTCTTTTGAAACTACTTTCGACCAGAAGCTAAAACAAAGACACCCAATTGAGTTTTTGGGTATTTTTTAATTTCAAAAAAAAAAAAAAAAAACTCTATGAACTATGAAGCAATCTGAGAACTATTTTCTGGATTATGTGCATATGCAGGTGCAAAAGTTGCAGTGGAATGCAAAGGGAGAACAAAACCGAGTTTTCAAAAGGAAGTGAAAACAGATAAGCAAGGAGAATTCAAAGTTCATTTGCCTTTCTCTGTGAGCAAACATGTAAAGAAAATTGAAGAGTGTTCAGTAAAATTGATAAGCAGCAGTGAACCATACTGTGCTGTGGCCTCATCAGCTACTTCATCTTCACTCCATCTCAAGTCAAAGAAGCAAGGAATGCACATATTCTCAGCTGGGTTTTTCACATTCAAGCCTCTAAAGCAACCAAACCTATGTAATGAAAAACCAAGCATTAAGAATTCAAAGGATATTAACACAAATATTAATCCTGAAAAGACAGTTGGTTATAGACCAAACACATCTCCAATGGTAACTGAAAAAGACTTTTCCTTTCCACCAAACCCATTTCAGCCACCTTCACTCATTCCACCAAATCCATTACTGCCAACTCCAGTAATCCCAAACCCACTTCAACCAAGCCCAGCTCCTCTGATTCCAAACCCGTTGCAGCCAACACCAACACCATTCCTTCCCCTTCCACCTATTCCTGGTTTAACACCACCGTCATCCCCATCACCATCTTTTCCAGTTCCTATCCCTCCAATTCCATCATTACCATTACCACCTTTAAACCCCGGAATCCCTCCAATTCCATCATTACCATTACCATTACCACCTTTAAACCCCGGAATCCCTCCAATTCCATCATTACCATTACCATTACCACCTTTAAACCCCGGAATCCCTCCTGCTTTATCCTCGAAGAAAATTTCTCCTTGATTTAAAACAGAGTATATATATCACGCATACTTTCCTTAAATAATGTATTAGTGGCCGAGTTTTTATGTAAATTGTTGAATTATGTTGCGTAATAAATTTGTCTTAAAAACTAGAGTTTCAAGTTTGTAGGGTATGTGGTAGATTATGTAATAAAGATATTATTCTAGCTTTGAGGCTCCTATTTCTATGTTATATAATAAACATCAAGTACTTGTTTTTCTCATGAGTTGCTTTCATTAAATTTCCTAAAAATTTCACTCTCATTCCCTTTTTAACACCCAACTTACTCATTCAATTAAGCAAGCACTTGTAACAAATTTGCTACGTGGACACAAATACAGATACAATACCTACTCTCTCACGCTACATGTGAACTTTCACATTATCTCTGTAAATTAACAATCTTACTTGGATACTATATTAAATAGGTTATGTCTCACCTCCAAAAGCTACTTCAAAGAATGAGAGTGTTCAATAACAGATAAATATTATAACAACTAAGTAAATTAGCAATGTGGGACACAAATACAAACATATATTTCCTAAGTTGAAAGTTGCCCATCCCCTCCAATAACTTAGTGTAAGGTGGTGCCCATATCCTCTTAAATGTGGTTTCGAGTCCCCTACCCTAGTTTAAAATGATTGTACCGATAGACTCATTCAATTGAAATATTAGTTTTCTTTCTTGACGGAAACTCAAGTTTTAGTACCAATTTGAGGAACGAGGGAGCATGTCACAAGCATAGGTCAATACGTCAATTGATTTTCTCATAACTTCAGTTGCCTATAAATTAGAACCATATATAACCTCTGAACACTTGTCATTCTAGCAAATACCAACTTGGAAGGCATAATCTCATAGAATTTTTCAATTAAATTAATTAGTCCAATAGAAGCAGGACACAAATTCGTGCTCTAAAAGGATAAATTTCGTAAAAAATTTACCTTATTCACTTGATCCTTTTTAACTTATATAAACTAAATAAATTCAGGAACATATGTATCTTGAGGATCATAAACTTTGCTCGTAAAAATGGAATCTACTGCACAATCAAAATCAAGCTCTTCTACACTTGCTTCTGTTTGAACTCGTCAAATCAAGATGTCCTAGAGGAAGTTACTCCAATTTTGTTGCCTCTCCTTTACCACCACATGTTATACGAAGTTTGAATGCTTCAGGACCAAATGGAAAAAGCTTGGAATAGATTCTACAATTTATGAGATCAACAAGTCTTATTTATCTAAATCTATTATCTTCAAAGATTATAATGAATTAAGGATCCGTCTAATAAAGCGGTTTAAGCGCTTTGGAACATTATAAACCACTTTCATCTAAAAGGAGGTAGCAGTTACAAATGATTCCTCAAAAACACAGAAATTGATGGAAATCATGAGCATACAGTTCCCAAAGTGGCCTGAAAAGTTCCAAAATAATTATAATAAAAATGGCGCGTTAGAGAAGCATAAGCATGTTCCATACGAAGATAACATACTCATCAATGCTTCTATGGGACACTTTCTACGATTGTACGATCCTTCAATTGTTTTGGTTGGTAAAATAAACTAGAATGAGTGTACAAAAAATAGGGTCGTTTCAGCAGTTCATAGCATCATAATCGTCTAACTTGTCATTATATTCGAGCACCTTTCTCTTTATCTTTGATGAGTCCACCCATGTAATGAAGTCTTCCATATTCCTTGTCACAAGGAATGCTGGGTCAGTAACTGTTTCTGGCCCTACTCGTATATGTCCCTGCTCAATATACGTTACAGCTTCTTTCAAGTGCTCAGCAAACTTCAACCTCACCAGAACAGTTGACAACCTTCGTCTGCAGGTAGGAAAAACAAGAAAATATGAAATTGTCATCTCAAACTTCTCTTGGAATCAGGTAAAACACACTAACAGAACATTAACCATTTCCATCTTTTTATTTCACTGAAATGTAAGAAATGCAATTTATAATTTATACTTTTAAGTAAAGAAGGGGCTGTTCAGTGAAGTAATTACCTACACAAGGAAGAAACCGTTAAGCGTTCACACAAAACCAAGCTTTGCTGGGATGGTATCACTCCAATGTTGTACCTGCCACAAATGAAATTGTGAGTAACTAAATGAAGTGAATCCACAACACATCGACTCTGACATGCCGGGATGGTACGATCACACCTTGTTTACGCCAACAGTACAATTCAATTATAACTTGTTTAGTCCCTTTCAAATTTTAAGCTTCCATATGATTCACTGTCTGTGGTACTTGTGAGGCCAATAAAAAGAAGTTTACATTTCATATCATAATTCATTAAACATCACAATTTTTTTACCATTTCTCGCCATCTGCAGCTTAACCTCATTTTAATGATACACGATACCATGGAATCTCTTGTGCAAATTCACAATTTCTAACAAAAGATTCCAACTAAACACTTTTTATAAGAAAGAATCAATGTTCAGAAACAAAAAGTACATATACTTGAATAACATTAAGTTCCACAGATGAAGGCATGAAGCTTAACTGCTTAAGCGTTCAAAACTGAATCAACGAAAATTTGAACTCACAGCTTTTCCAACAGCATATCAGTCATCTCAATTCGATATGGGTCTTTCGGGTCCAGTCTCATCAATATGTTCACTAGCTTCTGTACCATCCGGCACAAAGCAGAATATCTATTGCCAAAACAATTTCAATTGTCAAAATGAAATTAAAAACGTACGCTGAATCATAAATTTCAAAGCGAGAGAAAAAATAATCACGTAAAATATAATATTTTAAAA
This sequence comes from Elaeagnus macrophylla, assembly GCA_029378325.1. Classification (NCBI taxonomy): domain Eukaryota; kingdom Viridiplantae; phylum Streptophyta; class Magnoliopsida; order Rosales; family Elaeagnaceae; genus Elaeagnus; species Elaeagnus macrophylla. The sequence continues at coordinate 16,343,751 of CM055646.1, read as the reverse complement.
AAACCCAAAAGAAAAATTACTTCTTATAATCGTCACGGCCGGTAACATGGTAGCGTTGCATAACTTGAGTTTCTCTGTGACCTCTTTCTCTTTTCCAATCCAAGAAATTCACCTTCTTCAAAAGCTTCTTTTCATGGAACTTGAGCTTCCTCATGGTTATTCTTAATAAAAATTTCTAAATTAGTTCAGACTCCAAAATTTAACGCAAACTGATCATTTACTGCAGATTATTTATCACATACAACTAGCTCTATAAGATTTCACCAATCACCATTAAACTTGAGTATCATTTCAAATAAACATTGTAACCAACAAGTTGTGTACAAAATGCAGATGAAGCATCCCAAAAAAATAAGGGGGGAAATCATACCAGATGTTGAGTGTGAGAAAAAACACCACTGAAAAATCCACTAACAAGGGGAGCTTGGTTGTTAATGGGCGAAAGCTGTGAACCTGTTAACAGATGAACAGGGTGCTGAGTGACAGTAAGGCTGGGAGAAAATCAAGAAAAAGAAGCAAGATACACGCCTAGGGATTGCTCTTACGAAGTTCAACAAAGTAAGAGTTAAAAGATCACATCTACTTGGTCAGTCTATTTGCATTAAAAAGTTAAAAACAAAATTATCATTTCATAATCAATTTCATTCCTAATCTTAAACCGTAAAACTAACAAAGCACAAACTTTGTTTTCCAGTGTTCATAGTCTTATCTATAAATAAAGCACCAAAATTTTCTCCTAATTTCGTAGAAACTACGCCTAAATAATTAAGAAAACATCATGAAAAGCTTCAAACGGTATTGGGTCAAATGTATATGTGGCTCACAAGTGACACCATCAAAGCTATAAAAATTTAGCTCAGGAACACCAAAAAAGCATAGAACAGATCAAACTTCTTTCTTATGACACACATATGAATGGATGATGAAAATAGAAAGAGAGGATAGTGGAATACCGAAATTACCTGGTGGGAGGCGAAAATATGAGTAAGATTAGCTGATGACCCAACCTTCTTTGCAAAGTAGAAAGAGCAAATACGTGAAACGGGACACTGAGTCTGAGATTGCTCGACGGCTGCTACGGCTGAACAGATTCCTTGGACAACAGATACAGAAGCTAGGGCTTCTCGAACTGGAATATTATTATTATTATTATTAATTAATTAATTTTTATAATATATTTAAAATAAATAAGTAATTGATTTTATAAAATAAAATTTTAAATGTAATAATTATCATATCTTTATTTTATTATTATATTTAAAATAATTATTTAATTTAATAATAAATCTTACCACTAATATCAAATTAAATTATTATTATTATTTGCTGAATCATTGAACTGAGCTATTTGTTATTACAAATATTTTCTTTTTATTTCACAATTATTTAAAACAAAAATATATTGGCGCCTTTCAAGAGTTTGTGTACCTAGAACATTTTCAAAATAAATAAATTGAAAAAATTAATAAAAAAACGTCAAATGATATTTGAATTATGAATTTAGGCTAATTATCATAATTTCCGCCGTTTATGTGTTTCGGTAAAATTGTTTTTAAAATTTGTTTCTACAGTGAAATATTTTTATTATTAACTTTACTTATTTAAAATTTAAGAATAAAATAATAATACATTTTTAACTAAAAAAATAATTTTAGTTAGGACTAAAAAGAATAAAAGAATAATCGACTCTCTATTTTATTTCCTGGTTAATAGGTTTACATGTCCTTTTGCATATCTTCACAGTTAATACATTAATTTATTAGTTATTAAGTAAATAATTTATTATAATTAAATAATAATAAATAAATTTATTAAATGTAAATACATTCAACTTTTTCTCTTTTTTTTTTCCCTAAATGATATATTTTGATAAGAAATTTTTTACAAATTTATGCTTCTTTCTTCTTCTTTTCTAAGTTTTAATAAATGTTTAAAATTTTAATAATATATTTACATTTTATAATTAGATTTGGGTAGAAAAAATCTGTAGAAATATATTTAGCTTTTGAATTTTTTTGAATTTTTTTTTGGTTAAAAATATAATTACTATTTTATCCTTAAATTTTAAATAAGTTAATAATATTTAATTAATATTAGATTAGTTAAATTTCACAAAACAAAAAAATTAAGATTTAAACTTAAAAGGTTAAGATTTTAATATTATAAGGATTAAAATAGAAGCAATATTTATATAAAAATGAAAATGAATGGATTTAAATAGTACAAAAAAAAATAGTGCATTTAATCGAAATTTGAGCTTAAATAGCTTATATTTAGATTATGAGTTAATATTTTTATAACTAGTACAAATATGTTCAAAATTGTGAATTTTGATTACATCAAAATCATATAAATTTTTAAAATACACTTTAGAACCAAATAATAAATATATCAGAGTTCCAGCAACTCTACTAATGACGTCAATGGAGCTTTAATAAGAATAAATATGTAATATATTATATACAATAATAAAAATTTATTTAATATGTTACATATAATGATTGAAGTGGGTATAACATGTTACTAAAAAAACAATTCCATAACCAAAGTTTGAAACATACCTTCTTCTTGTTGTTTCCATTAGAGAAGCCCTTTGTTTCACAAAATCAACAAAGCCGTGTATAAAATACCAATTTCATAATCAACAAAATCACACCACTCCAAGAATATGGAATAGATAAACAAAATTACAAAATTACACATTCATAGAAAAGAAACTCATGTAATTCATTCAACCAAAGGAATTCTCTATATTTTCAGCTTAGATTTTATTTAGTAACAATAAATAGTACCTGATGAAAAAGTAATATAGCACTTATAGTTGAGGTTTAATTAATACTCATATTCATTAGTAGAACTAGGATTTGCAAAAATTTCCTTGAAAATAGTCGAACCAAATATTATAGCATGCAAACAAATCGATGTCTTAATTTTTTTACATATAAATATGAGATATTGAGATGCTAAGTATAATTTTTTAAAACGAGAAATCAAGGTTAATTAATATTTTTTATACAAAAATAAAAAAATAGATAAAAGATTAGTTAGCTAGGAAAATGAGTAATTTTTTAAACCAACTTATTTATGCAGATCTTGTATGTGAGAAATTAACCTTTAATTGAAAACTCAAATGCGCATGAAAAATGAACCTTTAATTGAAAACCCAAATACACAACTCATAATTATGATATTTCCTTTATCTCCATTATTTTTGCAAAATAAAAACTGTTGAAAGGGTAAACACTTCAAAAAGCAAAAGGCTACTGACAAAAAAAAGCAACCCCAAATTGTAATTGAATTTGTGAAATATAATTTATGTTTGGGTTATTCAATGGAAGATGGGAGAGACCGCTCTTTTCGTGTCATTTGATTCAACAGTAACAATGGAATATTAATATTTAATTTTATCTTTTTCAAATTTTAGGTGACCATTCAGCCACGATAATAGAATTCTTAAACTTATTGAAGTGGATTGACTAGAGAAGATAAAGATTGACGGGTAAATAGTGAGAGAAGAGAGGAAAAAATATCAGGATAGAATTTAGAAAATGAAAACTGAACCCAAAGCAGCGAGAGCAAAGTGATAAACTTGCCTACTTAAAACGCTGTCATTGTGCAAAATTGGTAAGAAGTATAACTTTTATGGATGCATATCTATATTGAGTCATTAATTCCATTTGATACCATTATTCTAACTTTTTTTTTTAACATATAAAATCTATTCGGAGTTGACGGAGTAAAGCTCGCTATATTTTATTCATTCAAATTAACGCCTTATTTAAAAATATCCACAATGATTAGTACTTCAAGTCGTCGGCAAAGGGTCTTTATGCTCAATAACATTACCTACTGGCTATCACTACCCGGTCATTATTCTAAGATATTGTTGTTATTTTTATCAGTAATATATTGTTGTTAAGTTATTATAATTTTTCTAATAATATTTTTTTATTGAAGAAATGTACCCTATTAAATATTAATTATTTTTGTTATTGGAATTTTAATTTTTTAATAAAACATTATTTTTATTACTATTCTGATAAAATTAAGCTATTTGTGTTTTTCAATTTAACAAATAATAATAATAATCGAAATTATAATAATAATAATAATAATAATAATAAAGTTTTCTGTTAAGCATTAATTCTTATTACATTCACATCTCAATTGTCAATTGGCCAAAGAAGTCAATTTTTTTAGTTTTTTATTTCTCAAATATATTTTAGATAGAATGGCCAAACACCTTGTGCTTTTTAAAAAATGTTGAAAAATATTTTTTAATAATGATTAAAAAACAATATTTGAGAATAATTTTTAAGTTAAGAGGTCAACAAGCCCAAAAGTTTTCAAAAATTTTAAAAAAAATTTAAAAAAAAAATTATAAAATAGAAAGTTTACAAAATTACTAAAAACGAAAAAAATTTGAAAACAAAAAATTTTCAATAATGCAAAATAAATTATTTTTTTAAGAAAATAGAATGTGTTAAAATAGAAATAAAAAAATTATAAAATAAAAAGTTTTCAAAAAAAATTTAAAAACAGAAATTGTTATAAAATTCTAAAAAATAGAAAAAATTTCAAAATTTTTAAAATATAATCTTATAAAATTTATAAAAGTATATAAAGTTTTCAAAACTTTTTATTTATAGAATGTTTTATAAAATTAAAAAAAAAATTCTAGAAATAGATAAATTTCTAAAATTCCTACATATAAAAAGTCTTCTAAAATTATAAAAAAATTATACAAATAAGACTTTTTAAAACTTTCAAAAATAGAAAATTTTCTAGAATTTCTTCAAATAAATTTTTTTTGAAAACTTTATGGTGTAAAAATCGAAGTTTTTTAATATAGAAAGTTAAAAAAAATAAAATAGAAAAATTTCTAAAAAAAATAAATATAATTTTTTAAAAAATATAAACAAATTCAAAATATTTATATAAAAAAAAAAAAAAACAGAAAGTCATAAAAATTTCAAAGAAAGACAAATGCAAAACAGATTCCTTAATGACACTAAAGCAATACCATAACAGACTTCCAATACCTAGTTCTCTAATTAAAGACCTATTAGCAAAACAAAGCACCTGCCCAGCTGCCCTAAACTGTCTACACCCTTAAATCAAATTTTTGTGAAGAGAAGTATCAAGAAAACACAAATTTATATTCAAATAACTATTATATATAATATGTTAAAATAATTTTAAAATATTAATTATTATTTAATTTTTTACTATATACTACATTGTAATTAATTAGTTTAATTCATGACATAATTTTCATTTACAAAGAGTTTTAGTTTTAAATTTTTCTATATATATATATATATATATGTTATTTTTTTACGACATAAAATTATATATATATTTTATGAAGAAAAAAATTTGTGAGAATATATTTTTATATAAATATATATATTATTTTATGTTAAAAAATTATTTTTTTATAAAATAAATCAATATACAGTATAAAATAATTAATATGGTACCTTTCCCAACACATGCCCATATAATGCATTGATGATTATAATAAAATTACCATTAGTTTTAGTTTTGGCCATAATTTTAGTTGATAATAATTATAATTATAATAAAAATTATTTAAGATGTTATTGTATTTAGTTTGATTGTATTCTGTAATAGAATGTAAAAGGATTACAGCAGTATCAGTAATCCTCATTACACTTACAGTTCTCTATAATTCTCATTACGTCTTCAGCCCTATCTATTTTTCTCACAATTTGTATAATCATTTATGTTTTTTTTTCATTCTATCTCTTTTAGTAATAAAAAAATTTATTTTTTAATTTTATTACATTTATAATTTTATAATCTTTATTTTAATATTATTATTTATTTTGATTACACTACTTAAACAAACGTTGTAATAGTAATACTGTTTTCTTTACATTCAATTCCATTATAATTATCATTTTTATTATTTTTACATTCAGCGAATCAAACGTATCTAATTATTGAACAATAAATTACTCATTGATTATTAAAAAAAAAAAATTAGACACAAAATTAATGGACAAATGTCAACTTATTTGTCAAAACATCAATTTTCAACTCCACAAATGTAGAAAGCTCACTTATAAAATTTTTGTAAACCCATTTAAATTTGGAAAATATTATATCAGTTAAAAATGCTAAGTTACAAATTTATACTTAAATTTATCTCATTAATTATTAGCAATCTAAAAGAGTTTTGAAAAATAAATAAATTTATCACTTAATTTTTTTTTTTTTTGGAATGTGACAATATATAATTAGAAGAAGTATACTTAACATCCCTCTTCTATAATTTGTAGGTAAAAAAAAAGTGCTCTTGGACTCTAGGTCAACAAAGTGATAATTGTACGTGCAAGTTTTTTTCTCTCTCTTTCAAAAATTAAACTACTTTTTTCCTACTTGATTAAGTACAATTAATTTAATCTAAAAACATGTAATATACGAAAGTGATTACGATTTAATTACCAATTTAGTTTGCTTGGACATTCTATAAGTTTTAACTATAAATATTTGAAAGAAAAAAAAAATAGTATATTTAAAATTTATAAAAAAATAAAAATAATATCTTTTATATCTAATTTATATTATTTATAAAAAAAATTTCAACACATCATCTCATATTAAATATCTTCCAGCTGAACTTCATTTAAATTAAATTACAATTATTTAGTATATTCAATATTAAATTTTGTCTAAGTGAACCACATTTGATATTATCATAGTGTTATTTAATATGTTGTTTTAAGTTTTAAATGTGTTATTTTTTTTTTTAATTTTTCAAAATTTTTTATGTTAAATAATATTTTAAGTAAATTAAAATAATAAATATATGAGTATTACTATTAAAGTACTAAGTGAATCGCATATTAATTAGCATGAACGGAGACATGTATCGGTGTCAAATGAGCCGCTAATTTTTTTTATTATTATTATTTATAACTTGAGTGCCTACTGCCTACCTGCAACTCAGCATATAAGTAAATAAATAATTGAAACTATAATGAAGTCTGTTCATCAAAATATAGAATTGAGCTGCAAAATGCCCATGTCACCATGTGGGAAGAGTTAAGAAACTCTGCAAATTTAAAACTTGTATTGGATAACTATATAGCACATGCTTATTATGCCCCTCACCTGCGGGCCACTATCGAGAGAATGAGAGAGCTGGATAAGTACACAATAAGGAATGCCACTTTATAGCTTTCTTGCTTAATAGAGAACGCAACCTTTGTATTTCTCCGTCTGCATTAATTTGAATAAGAAGCTAGCTATATATATAATAATCTATAAAGTGCCCTTCATCATCAATAGCCATCTCTAACTTAATTATTAGCTCTTCATGATTAGCCCTTTTAACCCTTTCGATGAGTGTGGGGAGTCCTTTTTCCAATTTCTGCCTCAGCAAGAATTGACAGCCGCCATATCAAGTTTTGGAAGGACAGTACTAATTTAAAAGAAAGATTGATACCACCTTGCCTTGTATATAACTACTCTATGATCTATGAGAATATTGTAGGCCAACTTTCACACTCAACTACAAGACTACATAACCCTTAGAAGTAATCTGTCTAGCTAGACTAGCTATTGGAGATCGTGTGGGTATGTTATAATATGCATGTGCTATCATGAGGAAAAGTTTCGTTTCAACAATTTCTATTAATTACGTCACAAAATGCTAACGACTAATACTAGTCATTATCTTAAAGTTTTAATAATGATCAAGAAATGTGAGCACTTACGTGTAAAAATTAGTCAAATCTGACATATTAAAATTACCACAAGTTTGTGATATATAATTATGGTATTGCTTTAAAGCTTACCCTAGCAAACATTTATTGGTCTATTAGCGTCACGTTTGATTAAATTGTGCGTATTTGACTTTCATAATATGTTTAATGATATTATGAGCGCGTTTAAAATAAATATTTTAATATTTAAAATAAAAATATTAAAAATAATTTTAAATAATTATTTAAAGAAGAGAATTTGTATTCCAAAAATATTTTTCACAAAGTTAACATTATTTATTTATCTTAAAAATATTAATATTAATTTTAAAAATTTTGAAATAATTTTTTTTTTAAATTGTCAAGACCTTGCAGTGTTTTGGGACATTAGTTTTCAACCAAAAGTAAGAAACAATTACAGTCCTGACCTATAGGCTGTAGCAAGAAAGTAATAGGGGAAAAAACCACTTGAAGCTAGAAAATCAGAAAGTAAAGCTACGTATATAATTATAGAGCTAGAAAGCCCATGGACAAATGTGACAAATCCACCGTATTATCAAAGTTTTAATCAACTAACATTACAATAATTGCCTACAAAATGAACCATTATGTGACCTTACTTATAATCATATTATATAAATTTATTTATTTATTTATTTCAAACAAATTTTGACCTTTTAACAAGAAAAAAGAAAACAAATTTTGATAGATTTTTGTAATATAACTTGTTATATTTGCTTGAAAATTAATTCGACGCAACACATTTAATATGCATAGTAGCGTTTATTCTACCTAACTTCTACAAAAAGATTCAAGAACTAAAAGAGAATTTTCTTGGCTGCAAGATTTGAAGAGTAGAAAATAAGTTATAATTAACAAGGGGCAAAGATAGTGAAAATTAAAAAAAATATATAACAATTTTTTTTTAATCCTAATGAAAGCAAGGAAAAATAGTATGAGTTATCGGTGAAAATAAATGGTGTGAGTTGTTACTTTTTTCATTTATATACAAATAACCAAATACTACATATTATTAAGGAATTTTTGTCAAACTTAGTAGGGACATGACCCTACATATTATTATAATGCTTATAAAGTCATGATTTTATTAAATAAAGAACTTGAATTTAACACTTAAAATTTATGTTTTAATATTGAACCTGAATAAAATTTTAAGTTTTTTTTATAGTTGATAAATTTTGATAATTTGAAAATATGACAGTAGTTTTAATTCGATAAAAGAATTAATTTTTTTTTTTTTTTTTGGGACCACCCTTGTACTCCTCTACCTAGCTTACTTTATCAAGTTGAAAAACTAATTCACGTTTCATTGTTTTTTATCATAGATTTAGAGGTATACTCATACGTTTTACTTTTCCCAAATAAAAAAAGTGTACTTTAATTTTTTTTAAAATATATCAGGTCATTGTTTTTCGCATCAATGACAAAATATGATCACGGACTTTGTCGCATTTGTAAAATTCCAGAACTGCATATTTTTCTCTCTTTGTAAGAGAAACTATATGTATTTCTTTATTCCCTTTCTTCTCTCTTAATATTTTGCCTTACCACTAAATCTAATTATAATTAGATACAGTAAAAAGAATATGGAAACTTAGCACTAAATGTAAATCACAACAAAAGATTAGTCAAAATTGAAAGGTCGACGCAACTAGCCAACTAAAGGCTAATAAGTAATATTATAATGTTTTTAACTTATTATCTGCATAAATAATTAAATTATTTAATTAATTTTATTTTTAATAAAAAATATATATATATATTTATTTTTTTATAATGTTAAAAAATATATATTTATTTACGTCGTAAAAAAAATAAATATATATATATATTTTTTTAATAATAATTAAAAATAAAACTTAATATATAAAATAAATTTATATCAACCAATTAAACTACTAACTTAAACAATATTTATTTACACTAAATTAAATAATAATTAGCCCAGCCCACAGCTATCGGTACAATTGGTATACTTGACATTTATTAAGAAATTTCTTAGCCAAAAAAAAATATTTAAAATTAACATTCATTAAAATTTATAATAATAAAAATAACATCTTTAATACTAATTTATACATCTTTTAATTTAAAATAATAATTTTATTATTATTATTATGAGTTTTAGAATCGTTAATTTTAGTAATTTTTCAAAGAAAAAGACAGAAGTAACAAAATTAATAATTAGATACAAAAAAAATTGTAAAATTAACAGCATTAAAATTTATAATAATAAAAATAGTACTAATTTATACTTCTTTTAATTTTAAGGTTTTAATTTTATTGTTATAAATTAAAAAAAAAAGTTATTTTAAATAATTTTTGAAAAATTATATTACACTTCTGACTTAACAAAAAAGGTAGCCCACAATAATTATAATTTAGCAAGTAATAGTACATTTTTTCTTTAATACTGCTTTTGACCTCAGCCAGTGTCCAGTGATGCGTATTGCTTAGTATACAAGATAAATATTTATTTTTATTTTGCTAGGATATGCAGAAAACAGTATACAAAATTTACTTCCTTTATGCCTTAAATTATTTGGGTCCCATAAGTACTTTTAATTTTATTTCATGGGTAAAATTATGTACTTGGGTCTCATTGAATTGTAAATATACATCGGAGATATGTAAATTAACGACACAAAATGCACTATATATGTTGTCGTAGACGGAATAAAGATGGCGAACGTTAGGTAAATACCATTTATCAATGCGTCTCAAAGTCATCTTTCTATCAATATCAAAGTCCACCACCCAACTAAAAAAAAAATGGATTAGAATGTTATAACTGCCCATTTTAGCGATTAGCACTTGTCCTCTTGGACTGTGATTCCTTATATAAGTTTCCTCCCTTATTTTGCGATACACGTGTTAAGCATAATTTTATGGCAAAAAATTAACCATTTGTAAGAACTCATCCTCTTCATAATTTTTTAAACATGAACAACTCACTCTTCGTAATTTTTTTTAAATACAAGACTTATTCAAATATTTAATAATTTTTCTTAAACAAAAACACGTGTAATTTTCTTAGACTTTAGAAATTTTTATATATAATAGTTGTATTGATATATTGTGAAATAAATTAATCTTTATTTTTATATATAAAAAAAAAAAACGTTTTAGATATATGAAAGACATCAACAATTATAATTAATAAATGTATAAAACGTATTGTATATAAGGATTACTCATCCCTCAATACAAAAGATAAATTATTTAAGCGCTTTTTTTTAACCGAATATCTATATATCAATTAGTTTATGTGCGGTAAAAAAATGATCAAATGATTCATATCAACTTAATCAAATCTTGAAAGTCTTACTAATTTAGAATAACATCACAATTCAACAGGAGATGACCATTTGCTCAAACTTGAGTAACATGTTTTGTCTATATAAGTTTATTTTTATCTTATGGATCTATTTAATATGTGTTTACGTAATGTAAATTAAGTCTGAACTGTAATATTATTTGTTAGATCTAGAATTTTAATAAAAAAAATAACCTATTATAAAGAATAATACATTTTAACTATATACTCCATTTATTTTTTATAATTTTTTTAATATGAAATTTGTTTGAACACCCAACAACATGAATGAAAATCATAAATAGAGAAACCAAACATTAAAACTTCAAACTTATCATACAAAGTGTACCTTCTTATTTCTTATTGATAGATGGTGTAATATTTTAGTGCATATTTGTAATTTAAAAATATATGAGAGAAGTTTTAACTATTAAACACTGCATTTTTATTTTAAAAGAAAAAAGGTGAATGAAAATTGTCTTGAAACTCTTAATAAGATGGATAATGTAGGCTCTTTAAAATCTTTCACTCTTTATAAAATGTATATACTATCAAGATGACTAGTGATGTTTATGTCCATAAAAAAAAAAAAAAAAAAGACCAGTGATGTTGTGTGTTGCCACATTACTTGAGAAACATAGATTGATTGGGATCAATAGATCAATTACTATGTTTTAACAAGAGTAATATTTTTAATTAAAAAGTAAACTAAATAAAATGTCTACATAAATTTTTTTTTTTTTTATGTAGAATAATATTCAACTTGTATTTTTAGTTGTTATACAATTATGCATTGAATTTAATTATGTATAAATGTATAATTAGGTTGTGTATATATGATCTATGTTGATTATCATCAATTATTAATTTTTGGGCAGAGCCAACAAAAAAATATATTTATGGGACTGTAAACTGTATGATATTAGTTTACAAAATTTAGAATTTTGGTAATAAAAAAAATTGTGTGTTTATGTTTATAAAAAAAAAAAAAAGTAATTAATGGGAAAAATAATAATAGTAATAAGCGTTTATCCCTAGCTTATAAATGCCAGATATCCGCCTATGCAGGCGATCTAAACCTTTCGGTTGTAGCGGTGGAAGCCGCACGACTCTCTTCCCGTTATAACCATTTTTATTTCGTGATTTTAATATTTGCTCTCTGACTACCCAACCTGAGGGTGGTTATTAGGCTTTAGATGGAAAAAGTGGTTAATTTTTGGCGTTTTAGTTGAAACCCAACCATTATCATCCTGGGTTTTGTTTAGTTTTCTCATACTTTTAGTGGAGCTGTACACAAAGTGCAAGGTGACAAAGTTAGGTTCTTTGCACATTAAGTTATAAGAATCTGAGACTTAGGGGTTTGTTTATTTTAGTATTTAAGTTGTATGAAATCTAGAAAAATTTAAACTTTGAGGTGAAAGTGAATTGGTTAAGTTTGGAAAGCTCACCTTGTCTTAATCGGTGATAACATCACACTTACTAAAATACTAGAATAATTATGGGGATTCAGTGTTTGTATTATCTGAATTAAAAGGAACTTTCTTCACTTTAAGAAAGTTAATTAGCATCTTTGTTGATATCAAGTCTAGGTTTTTGAGTCAAGAATTTGGTAGTATGTCCATGGCATTGTGGGGTTTAGTCTGCACTTTCTAGTGGGTATTTGAGAAATGTGCAGAAAAGAGGACTCTTGTAACGATTGTTATTATGGAAAGGAGAGTGAAATAGAAATAAAGATTTTCGCAAAGGTTGAAAAATCAAAGATATTGACAGGTTCGAAATCGAGAATGAAGTTGTGGATGTTTCGAGCTCTTATGACTGCCTTGTTTTGGACTTGTATTGTGCACTTGATGACATTGGGAGAGTTGGGAAGACCAAGGTTGTTGAAGGGTTGGCCTTCTTGTTTCAGCCACCGACATTTTCGTTTGGCGGTTGAATTATCTTCTCTTCCACATAAAATTGTTTACCCACCAAAGAGTGAGTCTTAAAATTGCCTTTAAAATTCTCTCTCGTTTTTGGTTAATCAATCTGGGTTACTGGGTATTTTTCGAAATGTAAAATGCAGAATATTTTCTAATTTTGAATGTAATTCGAAAACCCAATTTGGGAATTTTGACGTTATCTGCAAATTCTCGTAGCTCAATTTGGTTTTGTTATTTTCAGGGGTTTACAAGAACAATGGTTATCTCATAGTTTCTTGTAATGGAGGACTCAACCAAATGAGAGCTGCGGTGAGCAGTTTGCTATTCATATCACAATTTTGGATACAGCGGTTTTGTTGTTTGTCTCACTTGTTTATTTGGCTGCAGATCTGTGATATGGTTGCTGTAGCTAGATATTTAAACGTTACTCTTATTGTTCCAGAACTGGATAAAAACTCATTTTGGGCCGATCCAAGGTAGGTTAGTCTCTTTACCTACAAATTTGAGGTATTAGAATCTTCTTCTGAATGCCCTCTGTTCTCTATCTGATACCAATCAAATTTCTCTATGGCAGTGAATTTCAGGACATTTTCGATGTTAATCATTTTATATCATCTTTGAGAGATGAGGTACGCATATTGAAACAATTGCCACCAAGGGTCAAGAGAAGAGTTGAATTGGGAATGGTTCCATCCTTGCCACCTATTAGCTGGTCTAACATTTCCTACTACTTTGATCAGGTTGATTCTTTATTATCTTTTTCTTTTCGATCCTTTTCAATATTGTTCCGACTTAGCAACTGATATCATTAACTGCTTAACAACAGATTCTTCCTCTGGTGAAAAAACACAAAGTTTTACGTCTAAATAAAACAGATTCTAGACTTGCTAATAATGGTCTACCTATCGAAGTTCAGAAGTTGCGCTGTCGAGTAAATTTTAATGCACTAAGATTTACTCCTCAGATAGAGGAATTGGGTAGGAAGGTTGTCAAGATTTTGAGGGGAAAAGGCTCTTTCTTGGTTCTCCATCTTCGATATGAAATGGATATGTTGTCATTCTCAGGCTGCACTCGTGGTTGTGATGATAGGGAGGTTGAAGAGCTCACTAGAATGAGGTTTCTTCTCCTTTTTTACTTATTTTTCTTTTCTTTTTTTTAATTAATCCATTCATTGGATTTTATTTCATTAACCTTTCCTTAATTATGAAAAAATATGATACATTGGTAGATATGCTAATCCTCTGTGGAAAGAAAAAGATATAAATTCTGAAGCTAAAAGGAAGGAAGGTCAGTGCCCTTTGACACCTGAGGAAACTGCACTAGTATTGACTGCACTTGGCATTGATCGCAATGTTCAAATTTATATTGCCGCTGGAGAAATATATGGCGGAGAAAGAAGGATGACAAATTTGGTGGCTGCTTTTCCTCATTTGGTTAGTAGAAGGAAGCGAAAACAACCTTTAGAGATTTTCAAATAGGAATAATGAGATAAAATTTTGTTTCTTTCAATGGAACAGGTTAGAAAAGAAACTCTGCTGAAGCCCTCAGATTTGGAGTTTTTTCAGAACCACTCTTCTCAAATGGCTGGTTTGGATTATCTTGTCTCCCTTGAGAGTGATACATTTGTTCCAACATACGATGGAAACATGGCTAGAGTAGTCGAAGGCCATCGCAGGTAGTACATGTTCTTTGAAATACCCACTTGCTTTTTGAACTTTGATCTAAAGCTGATTTTATTCTCTATATTTAAATGTTTCAGATTCTTAGGTTTCAAAAAGACTTTATCATTGGACAAGAAACTTCTGATCAGTCTAATAGATCAATATGAAAGTGGGGAACTGAGCTGGGATAAGTTCTCTTTACTAGTGAAGGAAGTTCATGCTGATCGAATGGGGAGTCCTAAGAAACGAGTGACTATACCAGATAGACCAAAGGAAGAAGATTATTTCTACTCTAATCCGCACGAATGTTTCGAATTGAGAGATGATCTGCCATTGAGAAACACATAATGTTATTGTTGCCAAAGATATGGATATTGCAGCAACATATGGTAGTGCCTCAAGTGATTTAATCAAGTACAGAAATTCAAGTACAGAGGATTATGACATGTACATTGCATAAGTTCATAGCATTCCATTATTTTTGAATAATGGCAGTGAAAATTAAATACCCTGCCATTTCAGGGCCATTCTGAGATCACCAATCTTGTAAAGAGACAGGCAGTTAAAGGGCAATTTTCTTGCCATTATTGGATCTTTCAATTATGTTCTATAAACATCACTTTTGCTAGAAATTAACACATTACCCATGAGATGAGAATCGCTAATTTGTACTACGTTATTTGCTTCATGACTATGAAATAACCGTTGTGCGAAAGTGTTTTTTTTTACAGTGAAAGTTTTAATTTTTTTAGTACAAAACATAATTGCTATGATTTGAATATGTGATCGAAAGTGGTGAAAGAGTCTAAAAGCACAAAAACATAGGATTGTTATGCACCGAATGACTGATAACAGAGGACCTTCCCAGAGTTATAATTGCAGATGCTAACCTCCAATAGAAAACGAAAAAAAAAAAAAAACTAGAAAAAATTTCTGACATATTTACTAATTATCTTATAATATCTTCTGGTTTGGTGAATGATGTGTAGAATTTTTAAGTAGAAATAAGGATTTGGTATCTTGATGGTATCTTTTTTTAAACAAAGGTGTACATAATATTGAGTTATTAAGAAAATAAAATATCACACAAATTATATAATTATTTAATACTCTATTTTTTAAAAAATTATTTACACATGACACGCTGTAAATAAAATAATAATGAAGTGGGTGTAAGTATGTAATTTTAGCTGAAATGATTCCTCCAAGGACCCAAAAATAAAGAAATATGTGTTCAAATGATGGTTTGAAATCCCAAGGGTTATTTTAAATATATATTTTTGGGGGAGAGATAATAAAGTCAAGAGGGAGAGTTTATAAAAGATCATCATAAAATGAAAATTTAATAAAAATAATAATATTATTGCTATGTATAGTACTTATAAATTATAAATAAAATAAAATTATAAAAAATATTTTTATTTTTAAATAAAATAATAAATGATTATATAAATATATAAAAAAAATATTCTAAAATATTTTAAAAGATATAAAAAAAATAAATATTATTAATACTGTGAAAATTTAATAAAAATAATAATATTATTGTTATGTTTGTTTACGTATTTATAAATTATAAATAAAATAAAATTAAAAAAGTTATTTTTATTTTTAAATAAAATAAAATAATAAATAATTATATAAATATGTAAATATGTAAAAAAAATAAAAAAATTTAAAAGATATAAAGGGAATAAATATTATTAATACTGTTAAAATATTCTATATTATATTTTAAATTAATAATTAAATAAACATAAAAATAAATTAAATCATTTATACTAAACATGGCTAATATCAGAAGTAGTGAATGATATTTCCAAGGGAGCTTTTGACTGCTCCAAGGAATTTACTTTTGTGGCTGATCCAAGAAGCCACTTCTTCATTGTTATAAATCAATGAATGAAGGCCAACTGTAGTTTTCGATTTCCACCACTGGTGATATGAAAGATTCTGGACTTCTAACATTGCTTTCACAGCACACTAGCATTAAAAGGGGGGATATTGGAATTTCAACAACTTATTAATAATATTTAAAACTGTGGAAAGTGGTTTGGAGTAGGTGGTGAAGCCTTCAAGGTTTTCAGCATGACTTTGAAAATTAGTTAAATTTACTTTGAATTTTATGAAGAAAATAAACTAAAAAATATTTAGAAGAAAGGAGTGGAAGGTCTAAATTAGAAGCTTCCTTGTACAGACTTCTTAAGGAAAATATAGCTTCCAGCACTCTCATTTGTGAAGTCCCATTGATTTATTTATTTTTCCTTCTTTCTCATTTTATTAGGCTAATTTACTGACAATTCTGAACTTCAAAAGTTCTTTTCACATCCCACAACCTAAAAAAGTGGGACATGAAATTTCTTTATCTCATGAAAGTAAAGTATATCTGTAGAAAGTGGGAGATGTTAGTGAAGTCTTGATGGTTTTTAGCACTAATTTGAATATTACTTTAACGAACTTTGAAATAATACAAATTAATTAATACGGATAAGTAAAGATGAGATGATATTCTAATTAAATAAATTTAAAATTAATGTAATTATTTTTTTTAAATATATATATATATATATTAAGAGAAAATAACGTGATTGGTACATAATACAACGAGAGAGCAATAAAAGAAAAAGATGACAAATGAACTTTGCTCAGCTGATCCCACTATAAATATGTCAACTATGGAATTGACATAACTATGACCTACTGACATATAAAAAAAAAAAAACTGACATATTGACATGGGCATAGTTGTGTCAGCTTATTGATATGATTTGAACGGGATCAAATATTTATTAATTTGTTTTAATTCGATACATTTTTTTTAAGATAATTATACCTTGGTTAATTAAATTAAATAAAAGAGAGTATAAGCCTAAAATTTGAAATAAGTTTCATATAAAGAAATAAATAAATAAACTTTGATGCTTAAATGACCTAAAATTTTAATTAATTTTATTTTTAATTTTTTTTAGTGAAAAAAATATATATTTAATTTTTACACACACTAAAAAATATATTTTTTTACGTTATAAAAAAAATAAACATATATTTTTTTAAAAAAAATTTAAAAATAAAATTTTACGTATAAAAAAAATTACACTGTATAATTAAACTAATAAATGACCGATATATAACTTATTGAAGCTATCTAAACTAATAAATAACCGATATATAACTTATTGAAGCTATCTATCATCTTTAACTACAACTGTGGAATCTACCTGTCACTTTGCTACTTTGGCCTTTGGGGTTACAGATATTTTTTTTTTTCTTTCCTTAATAACCAAAATTGAATTTACATATCTCCGGTGATTTTTTTTTTTTTTTTTTGTTTCCTAGAAACAGATATATTATAAAAAAAAAAGAATTCAAGTTAGCTCAACTCTAACAAATTATAAAAGTCTTTACTTTATAATTGAAATCTCTCTTTGGTTCTCATGCTGTCTTCACTTGCATGTTAACTTTGTGCTGATAACTCATGCATAGGGCTATTTGTTCTGTGCTTCTTGCTCTCAAGCATTTGTAAGGTTACTGTATATAATAAAGCTATTATTCTATGAAGAAAAAAATATTATCATTCTTGAAGTACATTTTTTTTTCTGGACCATTTTCATTGTCTAGTTCACATAATCAAACCTTTATTTCAATGTTTTTACCAACAACAAAAAAAATCGATATCTTGCAAGCGGGTGATCCAAACTAGAGAATTCATCAAAAGAAATGTGCAAATATGCTCTAAATAACTATTATATATATGCTACTTTAAATCATATGGCAGAGGACGCACAAGAAACTTGTTATATGCATGCAAACAAATTATTAATAGTAAGAAGCTTGCTTCTCATTATATGCATGGTATCTATCTGAAAGCTGAAGCACAAGCAAATAAATATCTACGAATTTCTTCAAAGATTCCATGACAAGGAGCACAAACATGTACAATTGATCTGCATCTAGTTGTCTGTGGACCATGACATTGAAAAAATGACCCACCCAATTCCCCCCTACCCACTAGAATAAACAAGGAAAAAGAAAAAAAGGGAATGAATCACACAATTTGGGATATTAGAATAATACACTATCTTCTGTTCTAAGCCTCTTATGAGCTTGTTCGAAATCACCACCAGAGCTGCTTGCTTGAGCGTGTCTTATTACTTGGTTGCTCGATGATTGGTTCATATATTCCTAAACAAACAATTCAGAAAAAAGAGATTTCAGGGTCGATTTAGTGACCTATGATAATCAGAGAACTATTGATGATGTCCACAATCTCTACTGCTAAATACCACTGACACGAAAGGAAGGTAGTCAGGGTACAAGAAATAAAGGGAGTAAGATTTTCTATAGTTGAGGACTCAAAATAAAAATAAAAAATCAATAAAACCTTTGAACTAGCTGGCATAGAATTTGTGTTTGCTCGATTCCCAACATCAACTTGCACTGAAATGCTGGCCTGTGACACGTCCATGCCTGAAGATTGCAGTGCTTGCGTCAGTTTATCCAGTATCCTGCGTAGCATGAAAACTTGACTTGTTAATAGGAAACGAGGAAGGTGTCTATATGGTCCTGTCAATTTGATGAACATAATCAGATATTCATAATTCAAAACCACAGTCAATTTCTAGTTGCTTTTGTTTTCTGGATCAAATAATAGGCTGTGTAACTCGAGCCCAACCAGGACTTAAAATGGGAGGAGGAGCCTTGACCACCAATCCACAAGTAAATATAATTTCTAGCTGTTTGAAGCATTGATTGTGTAATCTCTTCAATACTAGTTCATCCTTACCAACACAATGACTCCTCAACCTATCATGCCAAAGCCACAGACAAGAAAGAAAAAATCCCTTAGGTTTGTGAAAAGGGAACAAATTTACAAAGATCATTGCCCATGTCATTGGCAATAACTTCGTTCATTTTTAATAGTTTTTACTGCACGGACAATAATATATATGTTTTAACGTGGATCATGTCATAAAGGTTTTTATTAAATTAGACTACATTTTCCTACCCGAGACTTTGGTGATTGTTCCAAAACTTAGTCCTAGAAAGGTTGGGCCCCCAGGTATTGGAAAGAGAGAGCATAGAAACGCTATGCAGGAACATAATTACTTATAGAGCCACAGTCAATACCACAGGGAGGATGTACCACATTATTGCAGATAAGCTCCAGTAACTATTTGAAAGTTGAAATACTATGGACCCTTACCCTTGAGAGTAGGCATTTGAGAAGCTCTTCAATTTCCTTTTTCCATCCAGAATATTCACTGTATTATTTGAAATAGAACATGTAGTTGTATCTCTACGCTGCCATATTTCAGGTTGGGGTTGCGAATCCATGCTAACAGCATTAGAAATCGAGTCCGGCAAAGGTTGAGTAGCTATGCCATCTGTCCCAACACTCTCAAATACACCTGGTGGTTGCATGTTGAGGGGAGCTACTTGCATGGCTAATCCAAGGAGGTGATCAATTTGTTTTTGAACAAGTGCAGATCCCAGTTCAGATTGTACCGAGCTCTGTCCACTAGGAAGCATTATTGGGGAGACATCGGTGTTGTTCTGGAGACCAGAACAGCTTTTGGTAACGTGAGACAGGCCTGTAAATTTTTCTGCAGAGACATGTTCATTTTTCTGTTGAAAACAAATTGAAAAGTGTCATTACATTGGCATTGAAAGGATCATAATCATTGTGGCACGAAAATAACAGGCTTTTATAATTTATTTCAGAATTTTCAATCCAAGACCTCTAGCACGTCATGATCTATCATGCACCCAGAAGCTTGCAAAAGAATTTTAGAACCACCCAAAAAAAAGAAAATGAAGACAAGTAATTTGGATTCCCAAAAAATGAGTTTTCCAAGGCCATGAATATTGATGAACCTTCAAATTTTATTTTCCTTCAATGACTGATAGAACATCAAAATAAATTAAACATAAGGCTAACATCAGTTAAGTTTGAAAAGAAGCCACCCACCATGTAAACAGGTAGTTATCTATATGAATGTAACCTCTGGCATTATTACATAACTTATAGCAGGAATTAGAAAGTAGTCAATGACATGCAATGGCAAGCATCACTTATCTGTACAAGTGAACAGGCTTTCAACTCGATTTAGGTCTAAAATGGTAAGAACATTTGCATAAGAAAGTTTTCGCCATAATTTACAAGTGCTAGTACACATTTCGAAATTCCAAACTAACAAACATCAAACACACCAAGCTATTTTATTGAAAAGAATCTAATAACAGCAATTACAAATTAGTCAATCACATGCATTGGCAAGCATCACTTATATGTATAAGTAAATGGGGCTTTGAACTTAGTTTTGGCTAAAAGGGTAACAAAATTTCAACAAGAAAGTTTTTGTCAAACTTTACAAATGCTTGTACGCATTTACAAATTCCAAACTAACAAGCATCAAATACACCAAACTATTTATCAAAAAGAATATAACATTGCATGCCTAAGTATTAAGAACATAAAAATACCATGTCGGATCAAATTTCCAAACTCGAGTGTCAAATCCAATGTGCCCGGAAGAAAACAGAAGAAGTAGTGCAATGCATAAGCAACAACAACAACAAAAAGTAGATGTACGTGCATCCAAAGTGCCAAGCAGTAAAACTTTACCCATGGGGTTAATTTTGTTGGTTCAGTTCTCCAATCTTGGTATGACCCCTCATAGTAATTTAACTTATCTTGTAAGAAATGGATGTACTCTATCACCTGCACACACAAAAAGTGAAAGTACTATAAATATCAGTGAACACTAAGCAACAAATCAATAAGGTACCAAAAATTACTAAAGAAACAAAACTATATTTAAAGGGGAACAAAGATGGGCGGTTACTTCCAACAGGAATGAAGCCTTATCTCTTTTTTGATCAGTTTGAGGCAAGAGATCTCTCAAAATCTGAAATCTGTTAATCAAATATTAATATTCCAGGTCAGTGACAACAGCAAAATGATATATATACTCATTATGCAGCGATTGGGGGCACAGTTAAGCACCAAATGGTAAAATGAAATGAAGAGCATATTTGCATGTTCAGCATTCTATCCCATAGACACGCAAGCAGTAAAATAAGTAAACAACGTAAGAACATCAATTGATCAAAAGAACCACCAACTTTTTCTGCTGAGCTTAGTTTAGCACCTGGGACACTTGTGCTGGAAAATTTAAAATGATTCCAGCCAAAGATTCATTAAGACAATGCTTTACCACAGGATCAAAAATTTGAGAAGAAACATACATAAGCAACTAAGTTAAACAAATAAAAAGAAAAGGAGAACAAAAAAAAAATTGAAATAAATGCCTCTATCAGTGTGAATAGACTAGAAAAGGTGTCTAAATGATCCAATAAACAAAACGCCAAAACCCATATAAGTAGTTCAAAAATGAGAATAAAGACCATGTGCAGCAACTCAAACATTAACAGACTACGTACCGAACAAAACACGCAAATATGGATAATTTTCATTTAAAAAAACTAACTACAGAAACTAAATAGAGTGGAAAAGAGAAAAGGGGTTGAGTGAGACTACGTAAAAAAAAGCTTGCCTCTCATTAATTTTGCATCGTCTGCGCTGCTCAGTTTGTGAATGCTTAGACCGACTCTTTTCCATGTTCTTCCCGTCAACCTTCACTGCCAATTCACCTCATAATATAAATTTACAAGATTTAAAAACAAAAATAACTTAAACCACGAAGAAAGTTAAAATTAATTAATTTTAAAAATAATGATTAAAGGCAAAGTAATTTATAAACCAAAAGCTTGGAATTGTCGGTACAAAAAAAAAAAAAACAGAAAATAAAAAGGAGAGACCAGTATTGGTGACTTCATCATCGTCTTCCAATTCTTCGTGGCTATCCTTGGACGACTTCATCATCTCTAACATGACTCTTTATCTGAATCTTACATTAAAAAAGTAACTTTCCATTAGATTAATAAAAAAACAATTACATACAAAATTAAGAGAATTTCATAAGAGACAGAGAGAAAAGGGGCTATACTTGCAATCTTGCTGGAGATGGAAATGCAGAGTTTATCCAAATGACTCCAACGGGTCGGGAAGAGAGGGGGGGAGAGGGAGAGAGAAGGGTTAGTGTACAGATGGACAGTAATGGAGCCCTAGGCGATGAGTTCATCCACAGTCCTACCCTTATTTCCCGAAACAGGTTATTACCTGCCAATTGTCTTTTATTTATTTTTAGTTTTTTTATCGGTTATTTATTCTTAGTTTGCTAGTCCATTTTATTATATTTATTTATTCCTTCGATTGATTTTTGTTTCCCTTATTAACTGTAATTTTGGTGCTATTGTGCGCGCCTGTTGGTCATGTTCCCTTCTCTGCGCACCCTATTCCCTATTCATATATAGCTATTTGTGAGTATTGACTATTGAGTTATTGACTACTAGATGGTGACGTTTTATCGTATTAATGGGCTATATATATTAAATAATATATTAATTATTAATTAAATAAAAATTAAAAATATAAAATAATGGAATAGTTATAAAATATTTTAATAAAAAAAATTAATTAAATTTATTATATTGAGTTATTGACTACTAGATGGTGACGTTTTATCGTATTATTGAGCTATATATATTAAACAATATATTAATTATTAATTAAATAAAAATTAAAAATATAAAATAATGGAATAGTTATAAAATACTTTAATAAAAAAAATTAATTAAATTTATTATTTAAATTAATTTATACATTAATTTAATTTAAAAAATGCGTCCAACTTAATACCATCTTAAGAAACGGTTCTTATTATATTTAAATTAAAAAGTTCAATTGGGCATTAGTCTTGTATCATACACGTCACCAAATATATTTTATACTGTTGGGACACCTCCCCTTATCTGGTTCTCCTTGTCATGCTAACCAACGGTCGGTTTGAAAGACAATGTCGTCTTGGATTGATAATTCACACGTAAGATTTGATAATTATAAAGAAGAACCACCATGTACTAATGTTCGTTGATATTGCGGCCACTGGCCAACTGTATTTAAACCATCACTAAGGCTGAATGGAGCACTAAACAAGGATTTTCTATCCTGGCAAAAAAAAAAAAATTATTATAAACTAATGCATAATAATTAACTTTACATTCAATTAACTACTAATACATTTCTCTCTAACATACATCAACTTCATAAATATATAACAAATCCTTGTAACATACATCAACTTCATAAATATAGCATTACTCACAGGCAGCTAAACTAAACTAAGTGCTTATATTGTCCTGCTTTATCACTCACCCACTATTACACAGTTAAAGCACTAAACAGTCTAACACCAGCAGGAAAACAAGAATCCTAGGAGTAAACTGTGCCGGTCTCGTATTCAAAGAGATAGCAATAAAACTTCAAAACTCTAAGGCATCTTTGAACAACAGGATGGCTAAACATGATTGAATAAGTTGGTAGTATAGACAGCAAAGAATAGACTGGTCTAACTAATTAATCCGGCAAGAATGTTAATATTCTTCCTTCGACCATGTTACATGGAATCCGAATCCAAAGAAATATTCCTAGGTAGGTCAGGGTGGTTCTCCTAGAAAGGCTACAGAACCTACAATACATAAGAGAGGAAGATATAAAATGTCAATGTCAAAATTTGCTGCCTGGTTAAATCGCTTTACCTAGAAAAGGCCAGAACTTTAGGTACATTATTAAATGAAAAATAGCTATGCATTTTATACCAAAGTCTATGCTTGTTGGATCGAATGGCCTGGCTGACTCCTCCTTTTAGGATGGTAGTTTTTGCTTCTCCATGTCGAAAGTTGAAACTGAAGCCAGAGCAGTATGGGATTAGGATTATTCACTACATAGAAGCCAATGATAACAGTAAATAGTCATATGCTAAACTGATCTTGAAAGTCATTGTCAAGTCTTTTCATTATCTTTCTCCACCATCGAGCTCATCTTGATCATCCAATTGAGTTTCTTCTTTATTGTTTGATTCCCCACCTCCATCTTCATTATTTCCACCATTAGGTTGGAAAAACAATCCAGATGAGGTGGAATTATCCTCGTCAAAATCATCTTCATTTTCCTTCTCTTTTGACTGCAAAGTGAAATCACTTCGCATCCAAGCAGGGCAGTGACGAACAACTCCAAGAGCAGACAGGACTGGTGACATCGCAGCAGAACTTGAATCATGCATTGATACTAAACCAGAGTCATGCCGAAAACAAGAACATTCAGGGACAGGATGAGAGATAAAAGATCGAGTTTTAGAATCTGTGGATGCTACTATTAATCTATCAACCATAGTCTTTCTCAAATGTCTACGTATTGATGTCACCCAAGTATGGTTTGCTTGATACAGGTGCTCACGGATTTCTTCTAGAAGCTCAGCAACCTGTTTTCTGAATTTTAAAAAGCCAAACCTAATGAGATGATTTAAACAAACAAAAATATCATCAGGCAACACATCCATTGATGACACTCTTTCATATGTTTCAGCTGGGCCACACAAACATTATAATGTGATCAATGTCAATACAAAATCTAAATACTGATATGGTTGGTAGTGTTTTCGGGAGAAGGGAATTTGATTTACTTCAGCCTACAGCCACATTGTTAATACATGCATTCATCAAATTTAATTCAGTAAAAGATGCACTAAAATATAACAAATTTTTAACAGAATTCTAAGCCAAAACCTCGTTCTCATTCGGGATCAACATTTGAAATATATTGTCATAAAGCAGACCAAAAGCCCCAATCTAATAAGCATTTTCATCAATTATTTTAGGTTACCTGTCTGGTCGGTATGTTCTAGATGCTGCTGACTGATAAAGCCGGTGCCCCATTACCAAGCTGGCAAAGTTTGGATGTCCCTTACCATCACGGTCAAATCCTGGGATGAAAACATCAGCTTCAACACATATCATGTAATCAATGGCTTCCCAGAGTAATTTATGGGCATTGGTCCTCAGTTCCATTACTGTACTATCAGGTTCATTATCACTTTCAGCCACCCAACCCCACCAGCCTTCAGTGTTATAGAATTTTGGGCGTGCAGGGGGTGGTGGGAGTGGGCGAGGACGTGGACCTGCATTTTTCCATGCTACAAGCTTCTTCACTTCCTCCATTGAAGGTGGAGAGCTGTGATCATGGTCTGCAAGTTTAGCCTCACGACCATATATCTTACTGAGCTCCCAGGGGGTCGTGAGGGAAGTCTTATCAACAACATTCTCAAACATTGCACGAAGTGGAATTAATGTTCTTTGGCCTCCAAAGACCTCTCCCCCAGAAACATATATGATTGTAGATGAAGAGTATCCATAAGCTCGAAGAAGAATACCAACCTAGTGACAAAGTAAATCAGCTTAAAGGCTTGGGCAGTTTTTTTAAATTAAAAAAAAGGCATCTTACATGGTTGGTAACTCCTTACTATAAGAACATAGTCAATCGTCCTACTCTAGCAACTTTCTGATGCACATAGTAATGGAAGATACTCAGATTAAGTTAATAAAGCTAATACCCCTTCATAAAGCTTTGTTACATTAACTTTTACAGTTAAGTTAGTTAATAGGGAAATTTCCTTTGCATGTACACTTGATCTTTAAACTAACCAACAAAACCTTCCAAAGCAACAAAACTTAGACATGATTTAGTTATATTTTTTCTTCTAAGAGTGAAAACTGAATATTAAGTCATAACATTTTATATCTTACCTCTTCTGGCATCAATGGGCAAGAACCCTTAAGACGTTGCTTTGCTGAATTCACAGAAAGCCTCCCCTTGACAATCCCTCGTTTGATCATCCATGCTCTTTTGTGTTGAATTAATTCAGTATGCACATCCTTTGGAGGAGTTTTAAAGCGCAAGATGCAAAACAAGTTCTAAGAACGTTCCAAACCACCAACAAACTAAGCAATCAGGAATTGAAGCAAATACCTGAAAGAGTTCAGCACAACCATGATGTGCTAGAGCATCTCTAGTCATCCCAGGATCAAATGCTATAAATGGCTGCCCAGGATCTCGTAACCTAGAGGGGGCAAAAATAAGAAATAAGTGAAAGGCCATCAACATGAATAAATAGAGAGTTGTCCATGATTGGCAATGACCTATGCAAAATTTTAGTGGCAAGTTCCTGAATCTCCTGCCTGAAACAAAGGGCGTGAAAAGCTACCCTACATCGTAGCCTCTGATACTCTTCAAGATCAGGTGGAAGTATAGCCTACGAAAAAAGAAAAATGTAAAATCTCATACTAGAAAAAGAGGGGAGCGATGTTAAAAATGGTGGTCATTCATGTGGAAGCATCTTCAAACAGTTTACTACAAGGTTTCTATTTTGCAACTGTGAAACAAAGGAGAACTTCAGTTCTAATTTGCACAAAAACTAAAATGAACTAAGCTTTTCAGCCACCCACCACCCCTCAGGCTGATGATAGATAACATTTGGATTAAACACGCTAAGTTGAGAATTCATGCTCCAATGCAATTTTCTTTGACTAATATCTTGTTATCAGTGATTCAAATAAAGATTCACTCAGAAATCAAATATTTGTCATTCAACAAAGGAAACAACTGTAATGCAATAATAATTAATTCAACATAGTAGAATATAATAATAAATTGATATTGCAAAGCAGCAACGAGCTAGAAGTAGCACAAGCTTCAAATTCATAACAGTATCAGCATATAAAAGGAAATAATTTGACATTACCTGCAAGCATCCGCCATCAGATACAACTATTTGAACCACTAGATGCTTCTTTAGGATTGGGAGAACATGATGATGATAATAATGCGGCGAAGAAGCAAAAGGCACTTTAAATACAGGTATGTTCTTTTTTCTCCTTTCACCTTTGAGATGTTTAGGAAGTGTTCTCACGACTTTCACATCCTTTGCTAATGCAGCCATGAACTGGTCCTCATTGTAGAGGTAGGCAAAACTCTTGAACTGAGAGCTTCATAAATAAAGGACATGATAAGTCGGTAAGGAAATATCTGTTTTACCCCAATGGAAATATGATTGAATACATAAATTTTGGTCATCAACAGACAACGTCAACTTTGAACTCTTTTTTTGAAGTAATAGCAACCTGATTCCTTTGCTACTTGTTGTGGATAGAATCTCTGGAATTACTAAGGTGGCATTAAGAAGCCTAGCAACAACAACGACATCAGATATCTGAAAAAGCAAAATGATATTGCACTATTGAGTGTTCATAACAACATGTTGTGAGTATAATAATTAATCAGCAATCCAAACATGACAGCCTCACCGAATTCCTGATCTCATGGAAGCCTCCTTGTATCCTTACAAAGATAAATCCATTTGTATGTGAAGGTGGATCTGTTAAATTATGTTCCATCATTATAAAGTGCATCTTCAAATGAAAAAATATTGATTATATAATATTAGGGTGTAAGCAAAATGCTTACAACAGTGTTTTCTACAAATTCCCAACTTCAAACCTCGGAACAAATAATAAATAAATGTACCAACTCAAAAAAATTTGGAAAAAGAACATAAATTAACTGTTCATTCATTAGCACTTTGACATTCTCAAAAACAAGTTTCAAAATAGGGGTGACAATTATGATTCAACAAAAACACGATCGGATTAAAATTTATCACCAATTATAAATTTAAAGGTTCTATTATTCCTTACTATTAATAAATTTACTTGACAAAAAGTTCTCAAAATTTTTAATGTGTACACAAACACTATACGTCACAAGCTCAGCATGCGAACACAACACAAATACTACACGATTATCACCCCTATTACAGAATTATTCCTCATATAGATAATAAACTTGATTTGTCTAAAAAAAGAAAGTGAAAAATGGAAATAACCTAAGCTTGCAAAGTTCATTTAAACTACAGGATAAAACCTTATCATCAAAGTTTTTAGTAGCACTAGTTTTAGGTCTAATTATATAAACAGTAAATTCTAAACCACACTTCTCTTGAATTTATTGAACTACAACACACTTCATAAGCTAGGTGCAGATGAGGTCAAACCAGCATGGTATGTTCTAGTAATCGCATCCGGATGCAAAGATTCAAGCGGTCTTACTGGTCCCCAAAGCCTTCTATATAGTGGACTCTGCATCAGAAATTGTTTAAAGAATGGTCAACATAACAAGCCAAGACAAAGCAAGCAACAAATAAGTAGAAAGAAATATATTGGTCAAATTACAAAATGCACATGATATCCAAAACGTACAACAATGGGTTTCCTCTCATAATTTGTAATACTCGAAGCAAGCCCAATAGAAGCAACAGCAAAACGATATTTGTTGCTCTATCTTAGAACAAGAACAAACAAAAGCAGAATAGTAAAACCAAGAAGCAATAACGCTATGGACAAGAACCCAAAAGATTGAAACAGTCAATTTCAGTATACAAAGCTTGAGTATTAAGTAAAGACAGGATACGAGACTTGAGAACACCCCCAAAAATATTTAAAGATTGGATCTTTATAGAGAAGTTAAACTTACGGTTCTGGAAAAATCTTCACCAATGAATCGTCGAGAAAAGATTGTAATACTGGGCTGGTAATCTGAAATACCTGCGTTGGTAAATCTAGCCAAAAGAAAGTGAACGAAAAGAGAGATGGCTGAGAGAACCAGCCCAACCAAACCAACCCATTTCATTCTAGACTTAAAAACCAACTTTCCTTCTCCCTTCATGGAGACAAAGTTAATTAACCTCATCTCTCTGTCTCTCTCTAATCAACTTTCTTTGCCTTAAAACTCTTCCTCTGTACTAAGTTGAAAAATCGAAAGGACAGAGGGAGAGTGCCTGAGATAGTAGCAGAGATTTTTTCTAAGAACAAGCCAGAGGGAGTGAGAGCCACGTGCTAGTACATGTCTCGTGAAAGACTTTTATGGGTTGGATACTGACCAGACCAGCCCGTACTAGACTACTAGTGTTATATTTCTTCTTTAATTTTGGGTTGTATCCCACTATTTCACGTAGCGCGTAGTGTGTACATCCCAGTCAAAGGGCAATAAATTGATGTTTTTGTAGGCAATAGCGACGTTTCCTTTGGCTCCATATTATTTAGGTGTGGTTAACTGGTAACATTTTATTACATATATTTTTGAAAATAACGAGGTTGGTACGAGCTCTGAGCTATAATCGAAATGTAATTTATCTACATTAAATTAATAGATTCATTTGTCAATAGTCTATGTTTAATTGATTATCTTCTATCAAAAAAAAAATTTGATTATCTGTAAAATATTTTAAATACATTAAGGATGCAAAAAATAATTTATGGTCATTAATCTAAGATGCTCTATGTATAACTTTCAACATAACATTTAATTACTTTTAAAATTAATTCATATTTTTAAATAATTAATATTTAATAAAAATAATACTACTGATAAAATTATAAAATTTAAAATAATATTATAAATTTTTTTATAGTGTAATTGATATTTTCTGTTTGAGTTATATGTATAAAGCTTGTTTGCATACATGTAAATGTTTAATTGTTAATATATACATATATATATATATATATATATATATAAACATAAATTACATTTTTTTGAAATAAACATATCTTGGATGAAAAATTAGGCATTAAATTATATGATATTATGCCATTTCTTATTTTATATTTTAAATATTATATTTTTAAAATAATTTGACAATAAAATAAATATTATTATTTTATAACGTGATTAAGTTAAAAATAATAAAATTTTTGAACTCAATAATTTAAAATATTTAATAAGATGAGCACACATATTTACTTTATTTATAAACTCATACTTGTAATACATAAAAGCAGGATTTGAATTTAGGTAAAGAATTAGAAATTGTTGCAATATTAAGTATTAATAATTAGATAACATATATTTAATTATACAATAAATAAAAAAATTATTTAAGTATAATTTAATTTATATTTGAGTTAGATAAAGAACATAATATGTGTGGAATACTCCGAATAAAAAGCAAAAATTCAAGCATTAATATTATTTTTTTTAATTATAATATTTAATTTATATAATATAATATAAATAAAAATTATTTAAATAGTCAATAAATAAAAAATTATTTAGTTATAATTTAAACTATGCTTTAGTTATATATTAAAATATATAATATAATTGCGTAATCTAATAGTAAATATCTTATATCTTATATATAAAAAGCAAAAGTTAAGTTTTAGGATTGTTATTCCCAAATGTAATAGTTGATTTCAATAAAAGAAATAAAATTTATTTAATTAATTAATAAATAAATAAAAATTTATTGACTTGTATTTTGATTCGTATATGAACTAGAAAAAAAATATATAATTATAATTCTTTGAGTGTTAAGTGTAAAGTGAATAGTAATAATGAATTGAATTTTCTCTTGTTTGTAATGCCTGATTGAAATATTGTTATATTAATTAGACCAAATAGACAATTTGTGTTAAATTGTGAGACATAATTAATTTAATTTAATTTAATAATTAAAATATTAAAATATATATTTCTTAATAATTATGAACTTATCCAACCCTTTCCCCTATAATTTCATTGCTATATACTATGAATGAATTATTGATATTTTACATTTTTTTTAATTTTATATAACATATTTAAATCACACAAAATGTTAATTTAAATGTTAAAGTGAGTTACTCATGTCTAAAGATTGCGAAGATAAACGAGAAAGTTTATTGTTTATCTTCCCTCTTTGTAATAGGGGGGCATGAGGCCATGAGTCGATGACTTAAAAACCTTCTTCTTCTGTTTTTCTTAATTTAAATATAATTGACTTGACAGAAAAAATTTGATATTTCAGATTATTATAAATTAAAAAAAAAAAAATTAGCACTAGTATATTTTCAGTACATAATTAAACTTTTTTATATGGAAATCAATAACAAGCAATATTTATTTTAAAGAAATCAATAACAAGCATCTTTATTTAAACTCTTTAATTATTTTTATTTTTAACCCCATTGTTAAAAAATTATATGTTTATTTTATAATAATATTAAAAAAAAATATTTATTTATATTATAAAAATTATTTTGAGAAGAGTTAAAAATAATATTTTATATATGAAATAAAATTATATCATATAATTAAATTTTATTTAAATTTTTTATTAGTTGCTCATACCATAGATTATATGCATGCTATCACCTAAAAGGGTCTTTGTTTATTTTATCTATTTTGTGTGAAGTAATATGTTCCAATAAATTATATGCAGATCCTCGTAATGAATCAATAATTTGGGGGATTATTGTATATTGTAATAATGCTTTATGCTTCTGTGTGGGACAGAAACTTATATATAAATATAAAGAAATGTGGATAGCTTAGTAGAGTTACTTTGCTTTAATCTGTGTTAGTAGAAGGGGAATTGTTTGTAAATGTGGTCCATGTAACCAACTGCCCCACATCTTTAGAATAAACTCGGTTGAAAAACTTAGGTTTTTTTTTTTTTTTTTTTTCCTTTTCCTTTTTCAATTTAGCAGCTGAAATTACCCTTAATTTTATTAAGAGTAAACAGTAAATCAAAATTATTTATTTTTTATTAATTTAAAATCGATCTAATTTAAAATAAATACGAAGATTTTTAATATAAACATGATCCGATAATACAATCAATTCAAATTCAAATAAATCAAAAAAATTTTATTAGATTGAAATTATAACTTATTTTTTATTATTATCATATATAAAACACAATATATATTAATATTTAAATTTTAAATTAATACATTTTTAGTAAAAAATATTTATTTATAGTTACAACTAAAAGAATTAAAATAATTAAATATATAATCTTGAATATTATTAAATTTTTATAGAAAATTTAACATTTATATTTACTTTTAAAATTAAAATAATAATTTAATATAATTATAATATGTAAAATATTTAAATATAATATATAAAAAATAAAATATATTTTTATTTATAATTTTAATATTAATTTAATCTGAATCAAATTATAACAATTATAAAATCGATCACTTTAAATTCGATCTAATTATAAAATTTATTAATTTAATATGATCTAAATTTAATCAAATTTTTTAATTTAAATAAATTATTCAAATTATTTGATCACCATAATTCCAACATAAGATTCAAGCAAAGTAACTTTACTGTTCTATCCGCATTTATTTATATTTATATCCAAGTTTCTGTCCCACTCACAAGCAGAAGGCATTAGTAGTATATGCCATAATCCATTAATCCCCCAATTTATCGATTCATTCCATCTAATTGGAAAGTTCCTTTCATCAAATAGAGATATGCTAGGTGGCTAGGTGCATTCCTCTTTCACTCTCTTTCTCATCACCATCACACATCTGATAGTGACATTTGGCATTTATTTCTTAAGTTTTTTTTTTTTTTTACATAACTATTCATTGAAAAAATATATATATTATTTATCATTAATAAATTTAATCATAATTTTATCACCACTATAGCAAAAATTGATTAAAAATATATTAAAATTTTCACCGTATTTATTATTTAATTTATGACTTAGTTAATTTCTAATTTACACATAAATTATATATAAATTATTATTAATTTAAATGAGGTATTATTTATTGCTTGTAGAGTATATACCTTTTAATTATATATTTTTTATATTATTTGTTAAATATTTGTATTTTTTAAACAAACAAAAATTCATCAATCTTAAATTTCATTAATTTAAAATATCATATTATTACATACTAAAAAATAATTAATAATTTTTTAATTTAAATAATATTACCTGACTTGTCATTTCATAACTATTATCATAGTGAATTTTGGTAAAAAATTGTCTCACTTAGACAATTAATCTTCTGAAGAAGCTAAACAACAAAAATTAGAGGTAATTTCATTTTAATTTTTTTTATTAATTCATTTATGAAACTAATTCATCTGTAACATTTTATGTGTATCGTACTGCATGTAGTATCAAGTATAGTAACATATCAATATTTAAAAATAATTAACTACTCGCTCTAAATTTTTTCACCAGATAATTTTAAATTTTTTTTGGATAGATTTACACCAGATAATTAATTACTCGCTCTAAACTTTTTCGAAGATTTTATACCTTTCTCATTAAAATAGGAGCATATTTATAATTAAAATTTATTACAATAAATGAGTAGTGGATTAGCTATGTGGAAAAAACTTTAAAATAGAAATTAAAATTTACTATAATAATAGTCATTAAATGAGTAGAGTGGTTATGTGAAAGAAAAAATTAACAAATAAATGTCATTACTATAATAAGTGTGAGAGGATGAACGAGAGTATAGCTCACTCCAACTAATTCCAAATAAAACAAATCTTAAGGTCGATGTTTATACACCCAATTTCATTCATGTTCATAGATTGAATTTTGTTTCTTTTGCTAAACTCATGGGATTCAAATTACATGAACCTTTCATTTTTCTACAGAAAAGTTAATCATTACCATTGTGGTTTTAAATATTCATTTTATCATATAAATAGATTTGTATGAGTTGATATTCTTTATTATAAGCTACTTGGATGAAATTGTTATTTCTATTTTTTATTCTCTTTTCTTTCATGAACGGTCTATTTGATGTTTATTTCTTCATCAGCTTCAGGACCAAACGGTATGTCTGCCTTATTCTTTCAAAAATATTGGAATATTGTATCTGCTAATATTGTACATGCTGTTAAATGCTTCTTCCGCTATGGTACCCTTTCTTCTGCTGTCAACTACACTCATATTGTTCTCTTACCAAAAATTGATGCACCGCAACAAATGTCTCAATTGAGGCCAATTAGCTTGTGTAATGTTCTTTATAAGATTATTGCAAAAATTCTTGTGAATCGGCTCAGTGGGGTAATTTTTGATGTTATTAGCTATACTCAAAGTGCGTTTGTCCCTAAGTGCCTTATCACTGATAACATTCTTGTAGCCCATGAATTATTGCATGCTTTAAAACAGAGAAGAAGGGGTCAGCAACAATTTATGGCTCTGAAGTTGGATATAAGTAAGGCATATGATAGAATGGAGTGGGGTTTTTTACAGGGAATGATGTTGAAGCTTGGGTTTGCAGATCAATGGGTAAAATTGATTATGGCATGTGTGACTAGTGTATCTTATTTTTGTGTAATAAATGGAGAACCGCTTGGGTTTCTTAGGCCGCACCGAGGACTAAGACAAGGTGATCCTCTGTCTCCTTTTCTATTCTTGATTTGTGCTGAGGGATTGTCTTGTATGCTACAAAAAGAAGAAACTATAGGGACTATCAGTGGGTTCAAGGTCAGTCGAACAAGCCCCCAGTTTCTCATTTATTCTTCGCAGATGATGCACTTATTTTCTGCAAGAGTAACATTAATGAGGTGGAGCGTTTGAGATCAGTTCTGAAGTATTATGAACGATTGTCGGGTCAATCTGTCAATTTTTAGAAATCAAGTATTTTTTACAGTTCAAATACTCTGTCCAACACTAGAGAAGCTATTCAAAACTATCTGGGAATTCGTTGCTCTACTGGATTTGACAAATACTTGGGCCTTCCAGCACTGTATGGGAGAAATAAAAGGTCGCAGATAAATTATATCCTAGACAGGGTTCATAGTAAGGTACAAAATTGGGCTTGCAGATCACTCTCTTTGTCGGGCAAAGAGGTTCTTTTGAAATCTGTTGCTTGCGCCATGCCTAACTATGCTATGCAATGCTTTGTTCTTCCTCTTGGGTTATGTAGTGACATTGAGTCTATCTTGAAAAAATTTTGGTGGGGCTCCTCAGGTCCTTCTAGGAAAATACATTGGGTGGCTTGGAAGAAGTTATGTGATATTCGTGAGGCTGGTGGTTTAGGCTTTAAAGACCTGCATGCTTTCAATTTGGCTATGGTGGCCA
Organism: Elaeagnus macrophylla; assembly: GCA_029378325.1. Lineage (NCBI taxonomy): Eukaryota > Viridiplantae > Streptophyta > Magnoliopsida > Rosales > Elaeagnaceae > Elaeagnus > Elaeagnus macrophylla. The sequence goes on along the minus strand of CM055646.1, from coordinate 16,308,240 downwards.
AACAATGCTGGCGGATCATTCAGTCTCCAGATTCTTTACTGGGTCGTATTCTGAAGAGTAAATATTTTCGGGATACATCTTTCTTGACTGCTGGTCTGGGTTCGTCTCCTTCCTGGGCATGGAGAGGTCTTCTGCAGGCACGAAAGGTTCTTAAGATGGGTCTTCGATGGGAGGTTCATTCTGGTCTACTTATTCGCATCTGGGATGATCCATGGGTTCCTGGTATTCCTGGCTTTTGCCCTCAATCTCCTAGGAGTGCAGGTGTTACTTGGGTAAATGAATTACTTCTTCCGGGGTCAGGAGGTTGGGATGTTCTTAAAGTTAACCATTTATTCTCACCTAGAGAGGCGAGATGCATCTTGGAAATCCCTGTTTTGGGTTTGGGTCGACTGATCGTTTATGTTGGCATTTTGAACCCAGTGGATGGTATTCAGTCAGTTCTGGGTACCCACTTTCCTGTGAAGTCGTGGGACGTCCCTTGTCTAATGTTTCTACCATGAATAGATTGGACCGGTTGGTATGGAAGTCAGTTTGAAAAATTAAAGTGCCATGTAAGGTGCGACATTTCATTTGGAGATGTTTGCATGGGGCACTGGCTGTACGTCACTCGCTTCTTCAACGTCATTGCCCTATTGAGGTCTCTTCCTGTCCACTTTGTGCCCGTACAGAGGAAACAGTTAACCATTTATTAGTAGGGTGTTCTCGAGTCCAACAAGTTCTCTCCACCATATGCTCTTCTTTCCCTTTTCATCAGTATGATCATAGATCCTTCTTAGAGTTCTATCGAGATCTATTCAAATGGACACGACCTCGTACTAATGGAGCTGAGTTGTTGGCTAAGGTGGTACTTGGTTTATGGACCATATGGAAAAGTCGAAATAATTTAATATTTGATCATTAGGTTTTTGACCCGGGAGGTATTATTGCAAATGTTGGATACTATTGGCGTTTGGTTACCAAAGCTTTTGGCTAACATGGCGGCCGACTTGACCGTAAACTTTGTTAGTGGCTATTGTGTGCTAGTAATATTTTCAAAATTTATATGCTTATTACCCTGGGAGCAATCTTGCTCTTTGTACTCTCTGTACTGTTAACTGCCTAGTGACCTTTTTAATAAATCAGTACCCTATCGTTTAAAAAAAATAATAATAATATTAATGAAATTTCTACTAATAAAATCAACTTTCCCATCCATATTTGTCCCATATAATTGTTACACCTAATAGCTTTTGTCTCGATGCTTCTTTTGAAAGAAAAAACAAAAACTTTTTTTAATGCCTTGGGTAAATATGATTTGCCAAGAAGAAGAAAAAAAAAAGAATGATTTGAAAGCAATCACGAGCTCTTGTGAACTGTACATAATTTTGTTTTTATGAATATTTTAGTATTAAAAAAGAAATGGGAGCCTTCCCTTTCCTACCCTTCTACGTTGCATCTTTATAAACTTTAGATCAAAATTAAAATATATCTGTCATTTAACATTTTTAAAAGAAGTTTGGTTAGCTGCCCAGCAGATTTGTTGAAATATATATATTTTTTTTGTTCAAATTTTCCTCCTCTCATTTTTTAGCTGTGCATACTTCATGTTCTCTTTTTACTAACACATCATCTTCTATCGTTAAACGTTGTTTTTCTCGTTTAAAAAAAAAAATGAGAAAACAATGTTTCAAGTAGGAATCAGAACATCTCTATTTTTCCCTCATGAATACACGACAATAAAAGCTTCTCCATTAAACCTCATGCAACTTATAAATCCACACTTTTGACAAAACATAAAGCAACTTCAACCGCGTGCCATTGTCATTGCCTATTCTATATTTTCAGCAGCCTATACTATCAACAGTATGGCAAACGAGAGGTAAAAATGCAACAAAACCACCTTTGAGATAAACAATTAGGGTCATGCTACTGCTCTCTCAATTATGCTGGTCATAACACTCAACTCCACCTGCTGATCCCCTATTCTGCTCGCTACTCGTGAAAAATCCCTGCTCATAAATGACATGGTGTCGTCTTTCCTAAGGCGTCTCTGTTTTATTTTCAGGATAGCCTGTGAAATTTCTACAATTGAAGGCCGCTTTCTTGGTGACTTGTTCAAGCATTTGTGAGAAATGTTAGCTAGTGCTCTGGCTTCCACAATGTTGCATTCGCCAGCCAGGCGCTCATCAAGTATTTCATCAATTCCATCCTGACTCATAGCAGCCTTGGAAAAAAGAAGAGGCAAGAGATCATAGGTTATCAGTCCCAGAATTTGGAAATATGGAATTAAGGGTGCTTTTACAAATTTATAATGAAAATGAATTTAGAATCAGAATGAAAATCAATAGGAATGAAGAGGAAAAGGAAAGAAAAATTATTTCATTTCCATGTGTTTACTAAAAATTGTAATACATCATAATAAAAATATTAATTTTACTTTTTAAGAGTGATGCTGAAAAATAAAAAAATAAAATAAAATATTAAAAATAAAGATAATTTGGGAATTGTATATTATGAATTTGGGAAAGAGAAACAATACCTGTAGAGAATTAATCAAAAGGAATCATTCCAAAATTTATGGAGCCCTTGTTCCCTTTCCTCCAAATTTTTTGGAAAGTAAACATGGAAATAAGAATGACTCCATTTCCAAGCATTCACTTTCCTTGTTAGTAAACACATTTTAAAGATAGAATTCTACTGGTAGGGGACGCAAAAGCTTACCAGATTAATATATTCGAGCAGGTTTTGGTGAGGATGGATAGCCGTGATTAGTTCGAACATGATAATGCCAAAACTGTAGATGTCACTCTTCATGGTAAATTTGTTTGTGGCTACGTACACTGGATCAATATAACCATATGTACCCTTAAGGCCACTATTTCTGCCATCAAACACCTCTTCCTTTGAGAGCCCAAAATCAGCAACCTGTTAAGGTCATATTAGAAAAAGGTTCATCATGTAAAGAACATAATCTAAAGAAAAGAGCACAACCCCAATAATTTACCATCAAGCAAGTTCCAGCAGCTTTTCATACCCAGTACCCTGACAGTCAGGTCACTTTAATTGATGTGTACCAAAAAATAATAAAAAATAACTAAAGCGTCCTACTTGTTAAAACTAAATGCACTAAACTGTGCAAAAGACGCAAGTAAAGTAACCACAGCTGTAGTTTTTTTCTATTGCCCCATTTAGTCGTTGTGACTACAACCTTAATGCAACTAGACAAGACATTGTAAGCATTGCGCATGACTGGAAATAAAACATTGATCCATTCGAACGTCTATCTATTATCTTACCTTAGCTCTCATTGACTGGTCTAACAATATATTAGCAGTCTTCAAATCACGATGTATAACGGGAGGATTAGCCTGTTCAAGAAATTTCCACAAGTGAGAATTAAAACAGGAAAACCTTTAACCAAAGAGGAAAAAAAACTGCTTAACGTATACCCCTTCATGAAGATACTCAATTCCATGTGAAATATCAAGAGCAATTTGAAGTCGTTCATCCCAGTTCAAAACTTCTCGTTCTCTACCTAGTCAACAGAAAGAAGCATGGTTTAAGAAAATATATTTAAGAAAGAATATAAGTGGTTGGCAAGGGAGATTTAAGCAAGAAGTTTATTTTTTTTAGATTTATATTGTTTCTGAGATTACCATATAGAAGGTTTTCTAAGCTTCCATTGCTCATAAACTCATAAATCAACATATGTTGTCCTTTATCTACACAATATCCTACTAGATTCACAAGATTTCGATGATGCAGTCTCCCTAGCAGAAGTACCTGAAACAATACCACACAAAGTGCTACTGCTCAACTTCATTCACTAGAACAAATAATCAGCCCACAAGGGAGGTTGTAATTTGCTTCAAAGAAAATAAATGCAGTTTCTTGCCCAAAAAAACCGCCCTGAAAACCTGTTTAGAATAAAAACTATGTATATATACGGAAGAAATTTGATGGTTCTATAGTCTGATTCATTTTCTTAGGTCCTCTTCACCCTTCCATTTTTCTTTTCTTTCTTGTGCTTGTTTACTCAATGAATGCAATTGATAGGACCAATTTTAAATATCAAAGGAAAGAAAAATCTCTTTCGTCTGATCAAGACACTATAGGCATAATATCAGAAGGAACTAGAGATGTTTTTATGACATCATTCAAACTCTCAGATAATAAAAATATAAAAAATTCTCGATTAATTTGGTTGTTAAAACTTAAGGCAGTATGCTTCCTGCGATAAACCTAACAGATGGATAGCAATCACAGAAATTCTTAGGATTGAACTGATCTCTTGCCTGCTCACAAGAGAAACACTATATTTTAAAACCTTAAAGCTTTTAAAGCAATCTGGTAATTTGGTTCATTTTGTCAATGTCAAATCCGAAAGCTGCAGAACTTCCCTGCACTTATAGTAGAGCCTAAAGCTTTGTAACTTACTCTGGCAGTATGCTCCAGTCCATTGGAGTGACTTATATGAGATTTTTTATCCTAATTCTTAGAAACAAAGCAAAGAAGATATCATTGTTTTATGGTAGAATTTTTTCCTGACATATCAGGAAGAAAGATATATGCATGAACTGAATTTTTGTTCTCACATCCTATGACGTAGAGTAAATGCTGTTGACATATTCCATACCTCAGTTTGGAACTCTTTCTCCCCTTGTTTAGAATTAGAAGCAAGCACCTTAACAGCTACTACATCTCCACTAGGCATTGTTGCTTTATACACAGGACCAAATGACCCTTGCCCCAACGTGGTGGTAAAATTTTGTGTAGCTTTCTGTATATCCCTGAAAGTATTGTGCACACAGGATAATTAACTATCTTTGCCAACCAATTTAACATTTTAATAATTAGACAAAATAATTCAGGTTTCCAATAAGAGCCTCTAAGCCTGATTACAAGCATTTAAGAGAATACACAAGGAAAATTCTACTTTTGATATTTTATATCGCAGGAAAAAAATAACATTGAAGGGAAGATATAAGCAAAGATTATTTTTTAATATTACCAAATGAAATTTACCCCCATGTTACATTGTAATAATTTTTGAAGTATCATTAAGAACAGAGTAGGACAAGAAGTACCAAAAAGCTGATGCACCAGAATCATTCAGGAACCCTAGTTGACCTTTTCTGAGAATACCATATATAAAAGATGATAGTCACTAAACCCCAAATCATTTATGGGATTTACTTCCTTCCTATAAGCAGGTTATATATTGCCTGTTAAATCTTACATTCATGAAGGATAGCATATAGATCAGAGAAGGAGCATAAACTTCCCAAAGAATCAAGTATATAAAACAGTAGTTCAAAGTTCAGAAGCAACATTTTTACATACCAGAATTAGAAATAACAATAAAAAAGAAAAGCTCATCCAAAGTTCAGAAGTATGCATACTTGTATGAATATCTGTTTATGCCTGAAGCAGAAACAAACAGATCTCTATTGACATGATTCAAACCAGAATGATGGGAGTTCTTCTTGAGGTTTTCTCGTACTTGAATGGTTACAGAATTTGAGAGAGATGCACTAAAGTCTGTACTTGTACCTATGCCATGTGTGCGTATAGGAAGAGTTGTTATGCACTGTTCTTTTGCACTTTGTTGAACACGAGCGCGCTTTTTGAACCATCTTAAGCCACAAAAGATCAGTAAAGCTATCAGAATACCCAGGGCTAAACCAACTGAAATGCCAATGATAACTAAATCAATTTTATGAACCATTCTTCGATAATTTTTGAAATCCAAGCAATGGAAACATCTTGGAACTGAAATTATTACTGGACTTCCTGTAAAAGTTAGTTACAATCATGATTTAAATCACATGGGTACAATGCTGACAATATGTTTGAAGAAAGGATTTAAAAGAGAGAAAAAGAAAAACTTTTTTTCCCTTCAAGTAACTTAATTCTAAAATTTTTAAGGAAAACAACAAAAATAACAACCTCAAAACTAGCACCTGTATTTAAACTTATATTTTAACAATTAAAAAAATGACTAATAATATTTTTTTTTTAATACCTACTCAATTAAAATTAAACGACGGAAATTTAGACCTTGAACGTTTAATATTATTGGCGTGCTAGTTTTGTTATTATAAGTTTTAGGGTTATTATTTTTGGTAATTTCCCAAAATTTTATTGAAAAATAGATCTTCACTTGCAACAGGGATGTCCATACAAGTTATAGATCTTCACTTACCATGAAAACAACGCTTACAAACAAAAACTCACATACAATTTCAAAAAGTTTCCAAATTAACCGAGCTCACAAGAACTTGATTTTCTTTGCAACTAAACCCCCATATCTGTCAGCATAACCATACGCAGCTCAAATGGGTTCTTCCCATAACATCAAAACAAGGACACCCTCAACTCCAAGACAAAGCCACAAACTCCACAACCACAAAAACCCACAACGCCAAAACTAGATTCATCTAAGCATCGCAGTGCAAACAAAAATGATCTAAAAAACTGAGGAGCACACCTGATACCTTTAAAGAAGAAAAACCAAACGCAATCCAACCTTCAGTTGCTTTTGCCCTCGGTAGTCGTCTCTGGTTCTAGTCAATTAATAATGAGTTATGATAAATGCAATGACAATTGAAGACGACCAGTTCTCCCAGGAAAAAACAAAACTGCTAGTGGAAAGGACGGATAAAAATTAGGGGGAAGTAAAAGGAAAAATAAAATAAATCGATTTGAGGCTTTTGATGCAATATAGATTAAAAATTAATTATACGATATAATTGTTTTTAATAGATAAAATTTTATTTTTAAAAATAAATATATATTATTTTATTAAAAGACTTAAAAATAAAATTAATTTTTTTTATATAGAAAAAAATAATAATAAAATTAGTTAAAGAAATGAAAATGAAAAACACGGTTTATCTCATGCTCATGTATGGTTTGAGATATAAATAATTAATTATTTGAGTAGCATTGTGCGAAGCCGATAAATGTACGAAAGCTACTTTTTTTCCGATGTGACTTGGCAATTCGAGCTACAAATTTATAATATTAAATAAGACACTATACAATTTATTTTATTTTAAGTTAAAATTAACAATAAATTTATCTATAATTATAAAAATATTGAATTTTTTTATATAATTATAAATAAATTAATTAAAAATAATTTAATTTTTTCAAACATAAAAATATAAAAATTTGGACTAAGATACCAGCAAAAAAAAAAAAATACGATATAAATATGTACAACTGGTACAAATTATCACACATACATTATGTATCAAAATTCTATAAGCTTGAAATGACATTTTTAGTTGTGATTTTATTTTTTTGACTCCCCAATTATTTTTGAACATATATTTAAAATTATTTTATTTTTGTATACATGTTTAAAAGCACAAAAATTATCAAAAACTTCATCAATTTTGAAAACAAACAATGACTAAAGTATTGATAAATTAAATTATGCTTTATAAAAAAGTTTAAGACTTTTTAAAACATGTCTTCTATTTTGAATATGAGTTGAAATCAGTTTTGTTTAGCACCACAAAAATTTTGTTTAGCAAATAGAAAAGAGAGAGAGTTACAAGAAACCATAAGGAAATAAAGGGGATGCTGAAAAAGAAGAAGAAAATGGTAGTGATGGCTTTTTTTTTAACTTAACCGCTAAGAACTGAAAGGCAATTACTTGAGAAATGAGACTTCTTTCATAGGAAGTAATGAAAGTATGTTTAGCAAAAAAGACAGTAATGAAAGTATTTACTTTAGCCTACTCGATTAACATTTGACTCTTATTATTATGGGTTAGTTGGGCCTGGGCAAGCTATCCGAATTATTATAAAATATTCGACTTTTTGTTTTGGTTTAGTTGACATAATCAGCAAATTTAAGTTTGATTTCAACAAAACATTGGGATGTCTCTTCAATTTTTTAGTTAAAGTACTAAAATCTTAATTAAGCAACAAATAAGTTTTTTTTTTTTTATAAAAAAGCCAATAGCAACATATGCTTTAAAATGAACAATAAAAAAATATACGAGGGTGTAATATATTATTTATTCTGAGTGATAAAAATAAAGCAAACAAACATTCAATAATAATAATAATAATGTGTATATATGTATTTTTATTTATTTATTTATAAGTAAATATGAAAAATAATCATATTTTTTATTCCACCTAATGGCCAAAACCAAAAAAAAAAAAAAGAAAAAATAAAAAAAAAAAAGTACGATTGAGTGATAAGAACATTCTGGCATCATATATAAATTGACTTATGTTTCCTAATAAATGAATTTGGCAGGGATTAAAGAAAAGAGAGATGCAATGAATAATCAGCATATTCATTAGTATATATTTAATAAATAATTAATACTTAATGCATATAAGATACATATAAGTATTATATTAGTGTTTCATATGACATTACTTGTTTTATGTGATTATTCTTTTTGAAAAAATTAATAGTTTAAATAATCATGTCCTTTAATTAGTCGATGGAATGAAGGCCGAATGGGGCCGGTTTGCACCCATTAATTGTAGAAGTTTCATTGTTTTTAAGGGTGAAACAATGCAATTCACTTGCTTCATTTATGGTCTCAGCCCGTCAACAATGCAATTCACTTGCTTCATTTATGAATTTATATTGAAAATAATTAAGCTAATTAATAATATAAAGATAGAAAAATGTAATATATATATTACTAAAAATTATTGGAGTTGAAATAAGAATTAATTAAGATTTTATTACGCATACTTTTAACTAAAAGTTCAAAAAAAAATTTGCAAGTTTTTTTAAAAACTTAAAATTAATGATTATTTACATAAAATTATAATTAAATGTTTCTAATTATTGTAAAGTTTTTAAAAAATCTACACTGAATACTTATAGATTAAACTCAATTAAATACACGACTTTCGTTCGTAATTATCAAATGCATCACTAACATGAATGAGGAATGTATTTCTTTCTCAAAACAAAAAGTTTTGCTGGTCATCGTTGACTGCGGGGTTGGTGCCGGAAAGGAGTACCAACCTACTAGATTTCACGTCATCGTTGACTTGGGGTGGGGGAGGTGTGGGAATGGAGTACCAACCGTCTCATCTAGTAATTTCATCCATTTCTTATCATAAATTAGATACATTACTTATTTTGCTACACAATTTATTCATCCATCTTATCATCAATTAGATACATTAATTATTTTACTCAAAAATTAATGCATAAAAGGGTGAGGAAGAACACGTGCACTATTTTTCTCGATAAATAAAATTTTAAATATAATATTTATAAAATTATTTACAAATTATATGTACAATTATAATAGTACCTTAACTTATTACAAACTTAATAATCTTCGTATATTTTCATTAAAATAATATATATATATATTATATTTTTTCAGTTAAAAATAAATTTTAATTAAAAAGTATTAAATATTAATTTTTATTGTATAAATAATGCCCCTATTGGATATACATTCTAAATCTGCTATTGATTTTATTTAAAATTGATACACATTTGCCAACTTAGTCTTAATAAGTGATACACTTTATATTTTAGTAATATTTTTGTATATTTTGATCACCTTATTTATGTAACAAATTGTCTACAAATAATTTAAGTGTATCACTTGTTAAAGACTATGATAATAAATGTGTATTAATTTTAAATAAGGTGACTTCAATTTATAAAAATAAAATAACCTAAATGTTCCCTCTTTTTTTTTTTTCTCTTTCTCTACTTTACGCAAAACCACATTTATTTCTTCCGGTAAAAATAAATAGATAATTGCACAAATTTTATAGTTATTTTAAAAATGACAATTAGGTTATATACATATTTTTTCTATTAGTTGAGTCATACTATTATGAAAAATTAATTGCATAAGGGCAAAATTTATTTATTTTTAAGTTATTTATTTATTTTTTTCTTAAATTCTTTCGAATACAATTTATTAAATTTAAAATAATATACATTTAAGCTAGAGGTATTTTTCTAAATAAAAAAAGAAACTTACTCATTTTTTTAAGGCTAAGTTATATTCTTGATCCCTAAATTTTTATTTAGGTTTACAAATTTTTAAATTTTGTTTCCGAATTTTTAAAATTTTACATTATAGTCCTCAAAATTTTAAAAATTTATATATAAGTCCTAAAATTTTGATTCAAAAATATATATTGTAGTATCTAATATAAGACCTATGTGTGAATTTTTAAAAGTTTGATAACTAAATTATAGAATTTAAAATTTTAAAAATTTATGTATAAAATTTTAAAAATTTAAAATTTAAATTATAAAATTAAAAAATTTAAGTATAAATTTAATTAAAATTTAAAACTAACATAATAATAAAGCATTTTTTTTTTTTTAAATTCCAGTTTTGTTTTCCTCATGAATACATGGGCTCAGAGGCCCAAAATACAAGGCCGGACATTAGCCTAACAAAACTTAATGTTATTTGGTTGAAATTGCAAGTATATCTTTATAGAAGATGTTATTTATATAATCCTAATTAATCAGTTTCTTTTTTTTAATTATAAAAAATTATACCCTTAAAATTAGTAATAATAATAAAATTATTTTAATAACTTTAAATGAACTTTAATAGAAAAGAATTCAATATTAAACTAATCTAAATTGTAATAGTTTAATTTTAATTACGCTAAATATAAATGATGAGCTTAAATTTTTTAAAATAGTAAAATATATATATATATATATATATATATATATATATATATATATATATATATATATGTTATTTTTATTGTTTTTATAACTTTTTTTTTACATGTAAAATAATGTATTTTTAGAAAATATATGTAGTTGAATACATGGGCTAGTTTCTTTGGACTAAAAAAATATCTCTATCTATCTATCATTAAACAAGCAAGGGAAGATCATAAAAGAACAAGGAAATAATGAAATATATTTAACAGGATTGGTATAAATACAGATATATTATTTATCAGAATTAAGTATATTAAACTTCAGATTACCATGTGAACTCAATTGGACGCTTAGATGGGAAAGGTTTAATTAATTTCCTCTCTTAGGTGGGATTTCTTTTAAGCAAATTTTTAGTGTTTTTCTTGTGCTTCAAGTGCTTAATTAATTAGCGTAAATAAATAAACAACCTAACAAATCATGTCTATAAATAGTAGACATGACGATGACTATTGACAATAATATAATTTCGTATTAGTACAAATAAGAATGTTGTCTGGTCGTGCTTTGGTCAAAACTCAAACACAACTAACAAAGATATCTCAATAAAATAAATTTAAATATTAAGTGAGACTGCTATTTTTGTTAATAAAGTTTTATATTTTTTAAAAATAGGTTAAAATGAACATGTCCTTCATTATACGTAAAAATCTCTAGTAAGTTTTAAGGTTTAAGGGTATTAGATTTTTTTTTTTTAGTTTAATTTACCTTAAGTAATTAATTTAAACTAATCATTCAGTTTCAAATTTTCATTTATAAATAGGTTCTACGTAAAGAGATAAATTTAAAAATTATGTGTTATGCGTTAGCAAAGTCAAAGAGGTTGAGAATGAGAGTCTTCTTTCTGATTTTAATGTTGATGAGTTTTCTGATTCATTTGATGTGTGTTGCCTACAGTTTACAGCTAACACCAGCAATTTACGTATTTGGGGATTCATTGTTTGACAGTGGTAACAACAATATATTGCCAACTCTTGCAAAGGCTAATTACATACCTTACGGTCATAATTTTCCTAAAGGAATTACTGGAAGATTCACTAATGGCCGAACAGTTGCTGACTTTATCGGTATGATATTTATATATCAAAGTTACATATTATTCATATATACAATACGGCTAATTCTAACTTAATTTTGTTTCCTACAAATGAAATATTAATAAAGCTGAAATGGTGGAATTACCATATTCACCACCATACATGAGTATAAGAACATCACCAGTACCCGTTACTGGATTGAATTATGCATCTGGGTCTTGTGGGATTCTCTCTGAAACTGGAAGTCAATTGGTAAGTTTTTATAACATGTAATTCACTACTCTCTCCATGATTGATCTTCAGTTTTCTCACGTTCTTAAGAAGAATAAAACCTGATGACCACTTTTTTACTGTTTCAACACTCCTCTCTCAACTATGTACAATTTTAGACATAAAAATCGAAATTCAATATTTGTTTTTAGAAAATACAGAGTTTAAGCACAACAGTTCAACTGTTAGAAGTTTTGCTACTATTAGGTATACTTTTATACTTCTAGCTCTGACACCATGCTAGAAGTTGTTGATCACCAATTCTCTCAAAAGTTTAAATTGTTAGGAGGAGAGTTAATTATACTTTTATACGTTTATTATTCCTCCAATAATATAAAATTTATAAAATAAAAAAAAATATGAAAAAGAAAATTACTTTCTTAAATCTAAATTGTTAGAATATGAAACTATATATGCATATACAATATATGTACCAAGAGAAAGAGAAAGAAGTGTAGTGAACTTTTTTACAAAGTTAGATGTGAAATAGAAAGTGTAAAATATCAGAGTAATTTTCTTCCCCATCCTTCTGAAGGCTTGGAACATCCCTAGTTAAATATTTTATTAATTTCCTTTAATTTTAAATGAGAAACAACCTTAACTTTATACGTAATTATAAAATATGAAGTTATGAACCCATCTTTTCTTCATATCCTAATTTAGTGCATTCTTAAATGAATTGTTTATAAGATTAATTACCGTGTCATATATCTAAAGAAAATAAACTAAACAGCTAAATCCCATAACTGAATTAATCTAATATTTTTCTCAAAGGAGCACAAAACGTTAGTACGTATTTCTGAAAAATATTCAACAAAATTAAGCATCAAAATTCAGGATTTAAATTGCAATCGACTAAATAAATTTATGTGAGATTGCAGCATTTTGTTCTTCAAAGAAGAATCTAATGAACCAATCGACTTACCTAATGGTTGCTTTTATTTCTTTATTAGTATTTTTTATTATCTTTTTGTTGCTAAATATTGAAATTTTTGTGCTATTTTAATTTATATATATATATTGATCATCTTCATCCTTCCGAAAATTATAAGTGTTTCTATCTATTAAAAAAATGTGGCAAAAATTATAAGGGACGTTTAAAGGTTTAATTATTTAAATATAAAATATAAAAAATATATATAGTTGAAGTTAAAGGGCTTCTCATGAGTCTTAATGGCTGCCAAACTTTTAGGTGACGTTTGGTTCGTTGAATATAATCGTAATCGTAATCGAATGTAATATAAAAGAATCAGTATTATGATTACAGTGTTTAGTTTAGTCACTGTAATAAAAAAAAGAATCAATATTACAGTGTTTGGTTTGACAACTGTAATGTAATGGAATAGAAAAAAAAATCACAACAATTAATAAATTTTAATTAATCACATAAATTAACAACAACAAAAATTAATTCAGCAAAAAAAAATTAATTATAACAAAAAAAGTAACAATAATTAATAAATTAATTACATAAATTAACAAAAAAAAAATTCAGCAAAAAAAAAAAATGCAATATCAGAAAAGAAAAAAAAAAACAATTTCAAAAAAAAAAAATCGAAGAGGAAAACAGAGGGCGATCGACACGAGCTGGACGACGACGGGCTGGACGGCAACGCGGACTGGACGGTGACGCGAGCTGGGCGGCGACGCAAGCTGGACGGCGACGCGATAGCTGGTAACGCTCACGATGGCTGAGGACGCTCGCGGTTTGGTTGGTCACGCTCGCGGTTTGGCTGGTTTGGTCGATGGCCGGTGACGTTCGCAATGGCTGGTGACGCTCGAGATGGCTGAGGACGCTCGCGGTTTGGCTGGTCACACTCGCGGTTTGGCTGGTTTGGTCGATGGCCGGTGACGCTCGCGATGGCTGGTCACACTTGCGGTTTGGCTGGTTTGGTCGATGGCCAGTGACGCTCGCGATGGCTGGTGACGCTCGCGATGGCCGGTGACGCTCGTGATGGCTGAGGACACTCGCGGTTTGGCTGGTCACGCTCGCGGCTGGTCTGGTCTGGTCTGGTACTGTTCACACATGTAATGTAATTCCCTTTCCTTGTTCCAGCTCATATAATCCTTATTCCCTCCCCACATATAATCAATTATATTACATGTGTTTGTACTAACTAAACACTATAATATACAGAATCAATTACATTACATTACATTATTGATTTTTTTACAGTTTACCAAATATTACCTTAGTCTTGAAAAAAAGAGAGATAGAGAGCTAGGTAAAGCTTGGGAGCTGAGTATTAATAGAAGTACTTTTTATTTTTTATTTTTTTTCCTTTTTATTCTGTTTTGTTTTTTATTATTGAGTATGACATAACAGAGGAAGACCTGGTCTATAAAGTTTGCTGAACAATTAAAATTGGTAATATATGACATAGATGTAATATACTTTCAATATTTATTGTAAAGGTGTTGAATGATTAAACTGAATATGTGGTTCACTTAGTGTAAGTTACAAATTCAACCTACATTGAGTACCGTTTAATCTAATCTAAATTAAAAAATTTAACTCCGATAATAATAGAAGCTAACCTATACAAAGTCAAATAACAAAAAAGATTGAATTATAATAAGCTACAACAAAATAAAATAAATGGTGTGCTCTATTTTATAATTAAAAATCAAGGCAATAATAAAATAAATTAGAAAAGTAGCAACAAATATTATAGTGTAGCTGTACAAGACCTCATAATACTATTAATATTTCATTATTACACAATTACGATAATAAATTCCTACCTCCATTGCATTTTTTTTTTAATATATATAACAAGTTTGGGTTACTTCATGGTAATAATATTCATCATCGTGAAGCCAACAAACAAAAATACTTCAAATTATAACTTTATAAGGTCAATATGCATATAGGGAGATAAATGATTTTTTTTTTATTATAAAGATAAATATAAATATAAATGTAATAGAATTAATTATTTTATCATGTATTGTAATTAATTTGCAGGGTAAATGCTTGAATATAAAAGAACAGGTAGATTTGTTTGAAAGAACTACTGAGTCGGTGCTGTCAGGACACTTCAAAAACTCAAAAACTGAATTTGAAGAGTACTTGGGAAAGTCTATATTTCTGTTCTCTGTTGGAAGCAATGACTACATCAATAACTACCTTCTCTCACAATCATTTCCTACCAGCAAAAATTATCTTCCTCAAGAATTTGCAAAACACCTGGTCGATACACTTGCTCGCCAGTTTGAGGTAATAATAATAATAATTTTAGGAAAATATCGAAGATATTATCAATCAATTTGATAGAAATTTATGCCAACCAATTGTTATATCCTGCACGAAAAGGATGTGGATTCGAACCTATGTACTGTGTGTCTGTGAGTATGTGGTGTCATTTGGTCCCTTAGTTTTAGAAAAAAGGGTCAATTAAGGACAAAACACATGATTTTAATGATTTTTTAATTAAAATATTATTTTTTAAGAGGTCAATTAATGAAAAATTGTATTATTTTAATGTTTATAATATTAAAATATTAATTTAAAAAATAATATTTTAATTAAAAAATCATTAAAATCATGTATTTTGTCCTTAATTGGCCCCTTTTTTTAAAACTAAGGGACCAAATGACACTACTTATAATCTAAGGGACCAAATGACACACATGACATAATATGAAGGACCTCCATGACACTTTTCTCTTTATTATATTGATAACTTTCTATAAGCAAAAAGGTTTAATGTTGCAGATATATAGAGAATTTTATTGAAATTTTGTTGCAAAATTTATATAACAAAATCAATTTTTTTATAGGTAATCCATTTTTTGATCACATCAATATTTCTTTATATTTTTTCTTTTTAAATTACTAATTTCATTTGTGCAGAGATTGTATAAACTAGGAATGAGGAAAGTAATTGCATTTGAAGTTGGTCCAATTGGGTTCATCCCATCAATTGCAAAGCAACAAAACAAGCAAGAAAAAAGTGTGGAAGAGATAAATCAGTTAGTCTTATATTTCAATGACCAACTTCAGTTTATGTTTCAAAATCTTACAACTAGTCTTCAAGGCTCAACCTTCGCTATTGGTCATATTTATTGGCTTGCCAATGATGTAATCAAAAACCCATCTACATATGGTAAATATTACAAAATCGTCCTCAACAAACTTCAATTTTCTCTCTCTTTTATTTATTTTTTGGTTAAGACAGGAGAGAGCTTTATCCACCAGGCCACAATTAATCGAGGAGGTAATTGGTAAAGGGTTTTTTTTATTTGTCCACACCCACCCTAAAAATTTTAGGATAGTTTGAGTGGTTATATTAGAAATTAAATTCGATAAAAAAAAAAAAATTATTTCCAATTTAATAGGCTATATATTCAGGTCTGATATTTTTAAAAAATTTGTTGTGTTTATTTGCAGGCTTAATTGATACAAGCGATCCATGTTGTACCACATGGGAAAATGGTACTTCTGCTTGTATTCCATTGCTAAAGCCATGCCAGAAACCAGACAATCACTTCTTTTGGGATGGTTTTCATCTCTCTGAAGCTCTTTATTCATTAATAGCAGCTAGATGTTTCAATGATTCCTCAGTCTGCTCTCCTTTCATTAACCACCTTGTCCAAATATGATTAATACTATAACATATATATGTACTACACTATACAGGTACTTCACAATAAAAGCTGCTGTTAAACTTCACATTACCAAAAAAGTGCTTAATTTACAGTACTTGTAAGGTTGTACCTGTTTCTACTTCTAACTTTTGATCATGTTGAAGAAACCAAAAAAAAAAAAACATTACTATTAGTTTCTAAGCCGATATTCAAAGCAACAAAATTTAGAAAGAAGAACATTCATTGTTCTTCACTTTCCTAAAGGGGGCAAAACTGTTGATGCTGAGAAGTACTTCTAGTGATCATGCTTAATGCCAAGGTTCATGGTTATTAATGGGGGGCTTGCGGCGACCCATTCCTCTATAATCTTTGTGCATTAGATTGACTATTTCTTTGGTTGCTTCAAGAAGCATTCTTGCCTCGTCTTTCTTAGAAGTATCATCATCAACACTTCCTTCAGAAATTGCACTATTCTCATTAGTAGTTTCTTGGGCTAATGGCTCTGCTTTGGAGTCTTGAAAGTACTTGGGGTTTGAGTTCAGGAGATTTATGGCTTCATTTCTTGAAGTTCTCAAGCTGACAGATTCCAAATTCTGTGACTCCAACATAGCTGTAATGTCTTGCTGGAAAATAAATCAAATTAGTACTAAATTACTCTTAGTTTTTTCCTTTCGCTTTCATCAAAGCAAATCTAAATTAAGGGGGGGCCTATAATTAAAAACAAGTTGAGGCTCCGTTTCATATATTATCTAATATTTTGAGTCAATTCATTTCTAAACCCCGGCCTCCTAGGCATTGAGTATATGTTGAAATTGTTGTATCATTTTGAACATGTATTAAGCGTATATTTGTTCAAAACTTTATAGAATTTATAAACATGCGCTGAACATGCATTCAAATTAGACCTCCAACTATGAAAAGGGTCATTTGGTGCACTTAAGTCTGTATGTTTTCATATACGTAAGAGGGAAAGAGATATACCTGAGAGATCAAATTTTCAAGAGATTTTCCACGAGAATGATCAGTTGAAGCTTTCCTATCCTCTCCTGCAAGGGTAAGACTAGTATAAGAACTGTCTGAAAATTAAATGAAGGTTCATAGATTTCTCCTGCAATAACACAAACCAGTGATAGATAAAAATGTTTGTTTTTCATTTTTAGCGATCGCATGTAAAAGGAAGTGCTTTCAAAACAACTGATTGATGAAATCAATCAAGTGTAAACTTTGTACGTGTATAGAAGCAGAAAACAAACAGCAAGTAAAGAAGCTTAAGCATCAGAATAGGGAATTAAACTCCATTAATTGATTCCAACTTCTAAATTTTTTGTCTACGTACATACAATAATAAGATATATTTTACATGCAAGTCAATTTTAACCTTAGAGACTATCTACTAAAAAAAAAATGGATATTTGGAAGTTAGAATGCCTTTGATGAGTCAATTATGTATAGGAGGATGGCGTTTAGGGCCATGATAATCAGCACTGAAAGCTACAAAACCAGCCCCTTCCTTAAGATTTCTGTTTCTTCTATCCCCAATATCAATAGATGATGATTTCACATTAAAATCCTTCTTTCCTTCAAAGAGATAACAATTTCCATCTGAATTTGAACCTGAAATCTCTGAAGTTCCTCCATTTTGATATTTTCTCAGCACTTTGTATTCCACCATTTTCCCTCGTCCAAGTCCGATTATCTTTGTTCTGTCAGTAACAATACCTTTAAGATCTTCCTGCAGAAATATTACTCTTCAGCATATATAGTTATCAACTTATCACACATAAGTACCTTCAAAGTACTTAATTTATACTAAATGGAATCAAAAAGTACTCTACCTTTTGTTCAGAAGCATGTGCTTCTTTTCTGGTCACCAAAAGCTCCTCTCTACCTGCAAAGATAATAAGTTTAACTATAAATTGTCTGATTCAATTTCCAAGCTGCAAAAACTAAGTTTTATACATGTGTCTATACCTTGATGTGCATAAGCAACTGAATCCTTGAGGCCATGTAAAACAAAGAGGAGCCCTACAAAGCTTGTAAAGGTACTCAGCATATCTATTCTTACTAAATGATATCTTTGGGATCAAATTAGGGTATTTTGCTTGTTGTTCAAAGTGAAAGAGGGGAGATTTGGAAAGCCTACTGTGGTTTTTATAGAGTTTTCAATACCCAAGTCAAACCAAGGGTTCAGAGTTCAGACACCTACCTTCATAAAATAATTCATTTGGGTGTAGAGACAACCTTGGAGAACTCAAAAAATAAATTATTACTTTTGAAAATTACTCAGTAAGAGGGGAGAAAACAAATTAAACAGTAAGTAGTATTCTTCATTTTCAAAAAATCATAAGGTTAAAGGGTGAATGAAAAAGGATATTAATTCCAAATAAATAGAGGTGTTTTCATATGTATAAATATATTTGCTGCCATGCATGCATAAAGCGAGTATATATTAATGATTGATGAATAAGAAAAATTATTGAGAGAGACTTTAAGAAAATTATATATAGGGTTTCTTATATATTGATTAATGCCATGAATCCCAAACTTACCCTTCAATTCACTAAGATCCCAAGGTTTTTAAAAGGTTTCATCTAGGTACTATATATTTTAGCTAATAAAACGTTATTAGCTTACTAATTTTGGCCATCTAGAATAAATATTCCACACGAAGTGCACATGTTCTTTACCTTAAGTGGACGACATTAATAAACTAATCACGTGTTATTTGTTAAAATAGGACCTAAGCAAAACATTTTAAAAAGTTTGAGAACCTTAGTTCAATGTTGTAATTTTGAAAACCTTAGTGAATCGAGTTGTAAGTTTGGGACCGTAGAATGAGTTTAGCCAATATTAAAAGGTGGACCACAATCTTCTTCTTCTGACTGTAGATTGACAGCTTGGCTCGCTTTCTAATTGCATTATTTTAAGGCAAAATAGGCATGCCTATACTACAGAGATGACATACCATTGATGCCAAGATAAATGTGTATTATGTGTAGAAAATGCCTAGCGGGTTTGGCATTTTGCAATTTAGAAAGATTTGGTGGGTATTAATGTCTGATATCCATGGAAATCATGCATGCTTTTTAGCTTCAATACAAGTTAAATATTCAGAAATTAGCTGTACTGTGCATTCAATATTTATTAACTAATTAACTAAAACAAGTTAGCAATTGATGTAACAAATAGTCAATCCTCAACAACGGTCTTAGTCAGAGATTCTGTACTCTGCTTCAATATTAATTTATCACAATTAAACACCATAATATGAACAGAGCAACTTGTGTTTTTCCCTTCCTTATAAGGTTTACTAGCATTTTTCTTATATTAATCATTTTTACAAGGTGGAATCTTTTTTTTTTTTTTTTCTGACTAGATACATTCACCAATATTGTTATATGATACAATATCTCGTATGGTCTTTAGATCATTTATACCCTCAACCTTTTTTTTTTTAATTTACTGAACTATTGAAGTTGTTCTGTTTTGACAAGAATTCTTAGCGTTTGATATCGATGGGAACATGATGAACTTGAGGTTTCGAAAGGGACTACAAATGCACTGAATCCTGAACTTCAAAGCCAGCACCGTTACAAATTACAAATGAATGTTTCAAGTGAAGCTTGAACGCGTACTAGTTATGACAGAACAAGACTTAATTAATAGAACTTTAAGAGTATAAAATCATTGAATATCAAATAATGAAGTAAAAAAGGAAAAATGTACAAATTAAGAAAATCAAACTTTAATAATGAATATAAATCAATAATCTAGTCAACACTAGAGGAAAGAAAGTAAGGAGCGCTGAACAGAAGAGTTAGTGTTATTCCCAAAGTAGCATGAGCCTCGGTAGCATCAGGCATAAAATTAAGAGCTTTACAGGACATTGGCAAGTGATAACACATAGAATTGCTAAAAGTTTCAACAATATGTAAGCGCAATAAACAAAGAGGGGTTAGTGTTAGAAACTTGCAAGTTTGGAACACGAGGGCGTGATCCCCAACTCTGTACCACGGGTTTTGTCTTGAGAACAGTGTGTTTTGTTACCAAAGTCGGTTCAACTTGGACAAAATGAAGGCCATTGCAAATTAAATTCAACCTACACTACCTTACTTTCTACGTGATAATCAGCTATTCGACGCTTTTAGACTAAGTAAACCCTCTGATCTTCACAATTCACACACACACACACACACACAAAAAGAAAGAAAAAAAGAAGACGACCCACCTGATCAGTATTCTATTTGAAGAAACATGACATGGATATTAACGTACTTGAGTTAAAAATACTTTCCTTTCAGATTGATCGAAAAGAAAGAAGAAGTTGAAATACTGGTTGCCACGTCTGCTTTTGAGTTACAATTGAATATCCCAAAAAAAAAAAAAATTTGTGAGAGTAACGTTATCAAATGTTAGAATTAAGAATTTGAAAAGTTAAATTAATTGTGATCTATTATTAGAATAATTATACTATAACATATAAATTAATATATGTTACAATAAATTATATTTTTTATGAATAATTTTTATAAAATTTAATTATTCAATTAATTTTATTTTTAAATTTTTTAAAAATAAAAAAATATATGAGCATCATGTTCAAAAAAAAAATATATATATATATATATGTGTGTGTGTATTTCAAAAAAAAAAATTATACATAAAAAAATTATATTATGTAATTAAATATTTTTTATAAACAGTCATTCCACATTACTTTCATTTTTTTAAATAAAAATTATTTATTCAATATTTAATACAGTTTGATTTAAATATATGAACGAACTTTAAAAGGCTGAATTTTATTTGCAAATTACTTGTGCTATTCTATGAAATGGGAGATAATAAATGGATTTTCAGGGGCAAGATATTAATGCAAAATGGATAATAATAAAAAAATTGTAACCGAATTAGAATAAATACTAAAAATAGGTTGCGTGACATTTAGGTACAAATATTTGGTCAGATGATAATTTAATCCCTTAATTTTATGCCATTAAATATTGGAAAATTTTAGTACAATAAGTTTTAAGGTTAAAGGACACTTTCGCCCCTAAGTCAAAGGAGTAAAAGAACTAATATATACTTATAATTACCGAAACAAATTAAAAGTGCTCAAATAATCATATCACACTATATCAAAGGGGAAAAGACAGTCAAATGCATCATCACTATAACATTAATCTTATTATTATATAAATTTTAAACTAGCATAATTAATGTGGTAAAAACACTTTGCTCGCAGTTGAGAAATATTTTGTTAGTGCCCTTCATTTTCTATATATATATATTATTAGTGATTTTTTTTTTTTACTTACCCAGAAAAAATCAAACTATTAAAGAATCTTGGTTTGAAATATGCACGTCATAGACTGCAAATGCAACCAATAAAACATATTCTTGCTAAATCAAAGTTTAAATTTCACAAACATAATTATAATAATTAATGTTGATTAATGCATGTAATATAGAAATGACTATCGTCACTTTTACCAATATCATGTACGGACATATCGTTAATTAACTCTTGAATAAATAGTACTAGAGGAGCATTATCGTAAAACAGTAGTCTTAAAAATCGTAACCATGTACGGTAATGGATCCTTTCTATGAGAGTATTGGGGATTACAAAGTTTTATTGATTATGTAATAT
Source organism: Elaeagnus macrophylla (assembly GCA_029378325.1). Taxonomy (NCBI): domain Eukaryota; kingdom Viridiplantae; phylum Streptophyta; class Magnoliopsida; order Rosales; family Elaeagnaceae; genus Elaeagnus; species Elaeagnus macrophylla. Next base: position 16,286,004 of record CM055646.1, on the reverse strand, counting down.
TGTTGGTTTTAGCATTAAAATTTAAAAGGGACCAGTAAGTATCGAGTGTTGGGGCTTTGAAAGTTCAATTTTCAAAGCAAGGAAAATCTGTTCGGCTTTTTTGGACAAGTTCACATGCCTTGTATGCCACTAACCTTATAATAACTCACTTAAGCTTGCTTAATTCACAATTTGTTTTTGAAATAAGAGACTCATGCCAAATTGGTCCATATCTTCGATTCATCTTGTATACATGTGTAATTTGTCTATCCCGATAATTTATTATTGCTTACAGAATATCTTTAACTTTGCGCCCCAAAAAAAGTTGAAAAACAGATGTCATACTCATTTTATAAAAAAATATTTGGAACTAACAAAGCGTATTGTGTATTTAAGCGAAGACCTCTTTTTGGCAACAACAAAAAAAAAAAAAAAGTAATAATAAAGCAAAGCAGTTGCTCTTAAAGAGTAAGGATCGTACGAAAGTTTTTTTTTTTTTTGTTGTTGATAAGAAGTTACTTATAATTTTTTTTATATACAGTATAAAGAGTGAACAAATATAAAATCAAATTTTTTGACATCTATTTTTTTATTTTTTTTTTCTTTTATATTAATTTATTAAGTGTCTTCATATTTTTTTATTGTACCTATTATTTTAATATTAGTATCGAAAAAAATCTTACTTATGGGACTTACGAGAGGAGTTTCGAGTCCACTATCCGTACTGGGTAAGAGAGTACGAAATTGCCAACCATGAGACGACCATATTCTGAGAGGTATAATATGAAAAAAAAAAATCTTACTTCTGGGACTTTTTTTTTTTTTTTTTTTTCACTTCTTATATTTATCATGAAACTATTTTTAACAAAAACTAAAACAAAGGTTGAGTCGCTGAGAGGTATAATATGATACTCAAGGACATGGTGCTATTTTTGTTGTGAATTTTGGTGGCATTATTTGAGGTAATTTTCCAATAAAAGCTTAAAGGTTTTCATAATACGTTTATGCTTTGGGAGGTTGTTTAGTAAATCTAAATCTTGAAGGTAATGCTGTTGCCTGTAATTTGGACGATATTGAGCCAAAATATAACATTTTATGGTGAATTAAAAAGAATATTTTGTTCAAATTAAAAGAGACTCAAATAAACAAGAAATCAAAAAATCTCATGCAATTATATTCTTGAAACTATTAACGTAATTCCATTCCTTGTCGGCTAATATATCACCTTACAACCACATTCTTCCAATAATTGTTCACTTTCATCCTAGCACACATATTGTCAGAAGAATTTATCTTTGCAACTACTCTAAAAGAAAAAAGTAATTAACAATAAGTCGTCTGCTATTTTAGTAGAACCTTGAGTTTGTTTTCTAGTCAGTCGAGACTCGGGAGAGTGTCAAGCATGAAAAACCCAAAAGCAGTTCATGCAGAGCTTGTTTATCTGAGATTCTGAGTTCAGCGAAGAAAAAGTAAATGAAAACTGGCAGAAAGTGGTAATATGCGAAAGTATCTATGTAACTTCACAAAGTCATTCGATCTAAATACCATATAAAAAACAATAGCTAGATGAAGGACAAAGACGACATGGGATGTAAAAGATTATAGCATGATTGATTCGGCATATTTGCAACATCAGCAAGAGAGAGTGGAGAGTGGAGAGTGGAGAGTGGAGGGTGGTGTGGGGGAAGGAGAGACCCTTTCGAACTTCAATTGCATTTTCATAAACATACAGGGAATGTCATCTCCACCAAGAACAAATAAAAATTAAAAATGGTGTCAGAAAAAATTAGATAAGTCAACAACAAAATGCAAGGTATAAAGTCATAGACCAGATCAAGATAACAGAACCAAATAAACTATATCAAAATTCCACAACAATATAAACAACTCGTCCAGTGCCAGGGATTTTGTGTTTGTCCTCTAATCCAATCAAACCAAGACCAGTATCAACCAAATTGGAACATTTTCTTGTTGACCAGAGAAAGTAAAGCATATCAACACATCATCATAGTAGGCAGTAATTTAGTGACTAGCATTAGAAAAACAAAACTTCAAGATTTACAGAGCTTTTATGTTCTTGTAAGTTATAATTATGAATGGTATAAAATAGTTTCTTGGTGAAAAATTACAAGCATTCATAGTTTTGTATCATCATTTTTTTAACTGTAGTGAAACATTTATCTAGTAAGTTTCACACATTAAGAACTTATGGACATAGGGAACCAAAAGGAATAATCCACTAACCATAGTCATTGTACCTCCTTTGAGTTTTAGACTTATACCTCCAATAGTAGTTTCTCTTGCTTGGTTTTGTTTGATCATTAACTGTTGTACCCAAGATCAGATAATAATGCGAAAGCGATAAAATAATAATAATAACGAGCACCCACAAAAATATAAAGAAAATAATCAACACAAAGATTTAAGTGGTTCAGTAGTCAATGTGACTACCTAATCCACTGCTGAGGCCGACACCGAAAAATTCCATTATACTTGTCAAAGAGGAATACAATAAGATTTGCCAACAGTTAATTGGTCAAATCACTCAAATATCCAAATACCCAATTACACCCAAATTAATCTCTCTCACAAAAAACAATAAATAAATAAATCTGTCTTGCCAGTTTAGCAACAACAGATAAATTAAAACAGTAACTATAAATTTGTTACCAAATAGATGGAGAGAGAAATAATATTCTTGATTGGGTTCTTCAAGCAGATCAAGAGAATAAAGAAAATCAAACTGTTATGCCTCTGTGCTTAATTCCTCTTGCTGTCGCTGATTGCTTTGCTGCAATTTCCTCTTATTAGCTGCGCCTCAGTTTTCTTTTTTTCGTTCCTCTGATTGTATTCTTCTTAATAACATGATGCATATATATATATATATGATAAAGGCTAGGGTTAATTAGGCATTGGGCCATAAAGCCCATTAACGTATATGGGCCAATTTAACAACAATCTCCACCTTGGACCATAACGTGTACCAAAGTATTCAAATGCTGAGCCTTCAATATCATCACCTCAAGGTACCTCTCAATAGGTACCAAAAACAGCATTCCATTTATGGGTAGGAATGCTCCACCCTCTTCAAAGTTCTCAACAAGAACTAATATAGATCAAGTCCAAGCAATGTTCGAACTTATCCTTTGGTACTGATTTTGTCAACATATCAGCTGCATTTTCTTTTGTATGAACCTTTGACAACTTGATCAACCCTTGGTTCATCCATTCTCTAATTTTGTGATACCTCACACTAATGTGTTTCATCCATTCGCATGGAAAACTTGATTCTTAGCTAAATGAATAGCACTCTGACTGTCACATAGAAGAGGTACACTCACTTGTTTGAAACCAAGTTGTTCCAACAAACCCATGAGCCATATGTCTTCTTTTGCTGTCTCAGTCATAGCCATATATTCGGCCTCTGTCGTAGACAAAGCAACTGTATCCTGCAAATTTGACTTCCAACTTATACAGCCACCACCAAAAGTAAAGACATAACCTGTCATCGACCTTCTGGTATCAAGATCACCAGCATAGTCAGAATCCACATAACCCATGGCAACATTAGAAGCACCATTTTTATCAAACATGATGCCACAATCACGTGTGCCTGCCAAATATCTGAAAATCCATTTAACAGCATTCCAATGCTCTTTACCTGGATTTGCCATATATCTACTCACAATACTTACTGCTTGAGAAATATCAGGTCTAGTGTAAATCATCAAATACATTAGACATCCAACTGCACTGGCATAAGGCACCTGAGCCATGTACTCTACCTCATCCTCTGTACTAGGACATAAACTTGTGGACAATCTGAAATGTGCTGCAAGGGGTGTGCTCACAGGCTTAGCATTCATCATGCTAAACTTATGCAGGATCTTCTCCATGTAACCTTTTTGGGACAGCCAAAGTTTTCCAGCTTTCCTGTCACGACTGATCTCAATTCCAAGGATCTTTTTGGCAACACCAAGATCCTTCATCTCAAATTCGCTTTTAAGCAAATTCTTTAAATCATTGATCTTTTCCTTACTTTGAGCGGCAATTAACATATCATCAACATATAAAGTAAGCAATACCAATGTTCTATCATCACAGATCTTAAAGTAAACACAACAATCATACTCACAACGACAATAACCATGAGAAACAATGAAGTCAAACCGTTTATACCATTGGCGAGGTGATTGCTTCAGCCCATACAATGACTTCTTCAGACTGCAGACATAGTCTTCTTTACCGAATTCAATGAACCCCTCTGGCTGTTGCATGTAAATCTCCTCATCCAAATCTCCATGAAGAAAGGCAGTTTTGACATCTAACTGCTCTAACTCCAGGTCATACAAATTGACCATGGCAAGAACAACTTTAATGGAAGTGTGCTTCACAACAGGTGAAAATATCTCATTATAATCAACTCCTTCTTTTTGTGAGTATCCTTTTGCTACCAATCGACTCTTATACTGCTTCAGTTCTTTTATTCGATAAACCCATTTGCAACCAATAGCTTTCTTTCCCTTAGGCAGTGGAACCAACTCCCAAGTCTTGTTCTTGTATAATGACTTCATTTCTTCATTCATTGAAGCCTTCCAATTCTCACTTGTCTTTTCTGTTCATAGCATCTTGGAAAGAATTAGGGTCATCACTACCAGTGAACAAAGCAAATGAAACTGTGTCGTCTTCAAACCCAAGTCTCTGTGGTGCCCTACGAATGCGTGGCTCTCTATGAGTAGCAATACTATACTGGTCTGATTGCTGCTCTTGATCCTGAGCCTGTGGTTGCTCTTGATCCTGGACCTGTGGTTGCTGCTGAACATCTCTAATGACCGGTTGATAAACCTTGTCCTGTGAGTTTTTAAATGCAAACTCCACCTCCTTTGGAGCTTTATCCTTCTCACCAGAACTTTCTGACATAGGCTCTACCGTCACACTTTTCAGCATAGACTTCTCGTCAAAAATCACATCTCTGCTAATAACCAACTTCTTAGCTTCTGGATCAAACAACCTGTAACCTTTGACACCTTTCTGGTAGCCAAGAAAAATGCATTTCTTGGATCTGGCATCTAACTTTGATCTCTCGTCACTCTGTATATGAACAAAAGCAGGACAACCAAAAATCTTTAGTATAGAATAATCAACAGGTTTAGAGTACCATACCTCTTCAAGAATTTTGAAATCGATGGAAGAATGAGGACTTCGATTAATAAGGAAAACAGCAGTGCTCACAGTCTCTGCCCAAAAATTCTTTGGCAAACCTGCTTGCAATCTCATACACCTTGCTCTCTCTGCAATAGTTCTGTTCATCCTCTCAGCAACTCCATTTTGCTGAGGCGTCTTCCTCACTGTATAATGTCGAATAATACGAGCTTGCTTGCAGAACTCTCTGAATGTCTTGTGCTTGTACTCGGTACCGTTATCAGTTCTCAAAATCTTTATCTTTCTGCCGGACTGGTTCTCTACCTCTGCCTTCCATTCCTTAAAGATATCAAATACCTGAGTTTTACTTCTCATAAAGTAAACCCAAACCTTTCTGGAGTAGTCATCGATGAAAGTAACATAATAATAAGCTCCACTTTGAGAAGCAACAGTCACGGGTCCCCAAACATCAGAGTGAACATAGTCCAAAATACCATAACAAGAGTGAGTTGCTGTCTTAAAACTAACTCTTTTCTGCTTACCATAAATACAATGTTCACAGAAATCAAGCTTGCAGGTCTTCACACCTTTCAGCAAGTTCCTCTTATGGAGTTCCAACATATTCTTCTCATCCAAGTGTCCAAGCCTCATATGCCAAAGCATAGTATCATCAAAAGTAGGATTTTTAGAAATTAAAGCAGCTCCACCTATAACAGTATTTCCAATCATCTTGTAGAGATTGCCAAATTTTTTACCCTTAATTACTATTAAAGCTCCTTTAGACACCTTGAGCACTCCATCTTTTGCAGAATACGAATAGCCCATCTCATCTAACCCACCAAGAGAAACCAGATTCTTTTTTCAGGTCAGGAATATGTCTTACACCTGTTAAGGTTCTCACAACACCATCAAACATCCTAACCTTTATGGTTCCTATTCCAACAACTTCACATTTTGCATTGTTGCCCATATACACACAATTACCACTCTTGGGAGTATAAGTGTCAAACCAATTTCTATGTGGACACATATGATAGGAACAACCAGAATCAAGAATCCAAGAATTTGCAAAGGAATCAATACCTGATGAGACAGATAGTAAATCATCATCTTTATCTTCACTCTTATCCTCTGCAACACTAGTTGAATTAGTGGGTTGTGTCTGGTTCTTTCTGTCCTCCAAATCCTTTGCTAAAATTCTGCAATATTTTCGAATGTGACATTTTTTGTGACAATAATGGCACTCCATGTCTCTATTAAACTGTCTAGGTCTTGAGCTTGATCTTCTTCTACCTTTATCATAATTTCTGTCTTTAGACTTGCTTCTTCTACGCCTGTAGCTGTGATTGTTACTATCTTTCTTAGTAACGACGAGACCATCTGCTTGTGATTGTTCACCATCAACTTTCTTCTTCTTGTGGTAAGACAACAAAGCTTCCTTCACACTCTTGAAAACAATGGTCTCTTTTCCATATAATAAGGTGGTAATCAAATGATCATAAGATAATGGCAGAGAACACAATAACAACATACTTTTATCTTCATCATCAAATGTTACCCCTAACTGAGCAAGTTCAGAAATTAACCTATTGAAGGTATTCATGTGTGTCAACAAGTTTGTATTCTCAGACATACGAAGAGTGTACAACTCTTTCTTCAAAAATAATTTATTTGTCATATTTTTGGCCATATAAAGCTGCTCTAAAGTTTTCCATAAATCATAAGCAATTTTCTGATCAAAAACATTATGAACTACCTCATCTGAGAGTCCCTGACGAATTGCACTTGCTGCCTTTTGATCAAGCTCATCCCATACTTCATCTTTCATATCAGCGGGCTTTTTATCTTTGCCTTGTAATGGCTTTGCAACTCCCTGTTGAATCAAAACATCTTTCATACGCATTTGCCATAGCGAGAAATCATTATCTCCATTAAATCTTTCAACCTTTGTGGATGACTCTGTGCTCATCATCTTTAACCAAGCTCTGATACCACTTGTTGTACCCAAGATCAGATAATAATGCAGAAGTGATAAAATAATAATAATAACGAGCACTCACAAAAATATAAAGAAAATAATTAACACAAAGGACACAAAGATTTAAGTGGTTCAGTAGTCAATGTGATTACCTAATCCACTGCTGAAGCCGACACCGAAAAATTCCACTATACTTGTCAAAGAGGAATACAATAAGATTTGTCAACAGTTAATTGGCCAAATCACTCAAATATCCAAATACCCAATTACACTCAAATTAATCTCTCTCACAAAAAACAATAAATAAATAAATCTGTCTTGCCAGTTTAGCAACAACAGATAAATTAAAACAGTAACTATAAATTTGTTACCAAATAGATGGAGAGAGAAATAATATTCTTGATTGGGTTCTTCAAGCAAATCAAGAGAATAAAGAAAATCAAACTGTTATGCCTCTGTGCTTAATTCCTCTTACTGTCGCTGATTGCTTTGCTGCAATTTCCTCTTATTAGCTGCGCCTCAGTTTTCTTTTTTTCGTTCCTCTGATTGTATTCTTCTTAATAACATGATGCATATATATATATATATATATATATATATATATATATATATATATATATATATATATATATATATATATATATATATATATATATATATATGATAAAGGCTAGGGTTAATTAGGCATTGGGCCATAAAGCCCATTAACGTATATGGGCCAATTTAACAACATTAACCGGTTTCACAGTCTATTCTTTTATTTGAAGGAAATGCTGTCTGAATGCATTCCTGCATATACGGACAAAGTGGGGAAGGTGAAATTTTAATCAGCTCATAGAGAATCAATATGCCTTCCCTCATTCAAGCTAACAGTTCTTTTCTTTTTTTATAATCCTGCATGAAGTTACAAAATCGAACTTGTGGCAGCCATAAATACAAGCTAACTTATTGGAACATCACAATACACACATTATAAGGTCCCCCTCTAGATATTAGTGGATATTATTAACACCACGTTTCTAATGCTAGAAGGAAACATTCTGCTTTTGTTTTGTATTTTTATTTTTCTTATAATATTTATAGGATGCCCTTCTACTCTTGGAGCAAGCCGTAGCTCTCAGGATTTCTTTGAAAGAGTACCTGCAAGAGAAAGGCATGTAAAAGCAATTTTTACTGAAAAAGTGGTAAGCAAGATAGAAAAGGATATGGCTGCAAAATTAAGATGGAGGAAAAATTCATCATTGTCAGTGGCAGGGATAGGTTAATTTTGAAAAAAGGTGTGGATGCTGTTCCCAAGGTAATTGAGGAAGGTGGTGATCATAGAGGTTCTTCTAGCTCTCACATTTCTAGATCTAGGTCACCTGAGATAAGCCCTGTTGTCATGTGGTCACAGCGCCATGATTCTCAAAGAATCTCATTCTGGTCCTCAGAGTGCATCTCACTTCCAGCAGAGGTTCCATAGGCCAGATAAGGTTGTCCAAGACGTGTATGTGATAATCTGCAGAAGTTATCAAAGGATTCTCCACAAGGTAGGGACAGTGTAGGCTATGTTTACTGCGTGCATAAAAAGCTGGTGACTCCGTGCTCATGGCTTTTTAGGCTTGTGCAGACTTTGCTTTTCCTCTGTAAATGCTGCCCCTCTTTTCAATCTTTAAATGATGTTGCTTTTTGCTTATCATTTTTTTGGCAACAAGAGGTAAGTTCTATGTTCAAGCATTCTGTGTACAGTTCTGAAGTAACTTTTCTGGGCAGGTCTGTGTAGATTGGATTGTCACCAAATATTACTCAAAGATTATCTTAGCTTTTTTGCATTGGGTGATTCACTGTAGATATAACTGTATGTTGTGTTTACCTAGCATATATGCTATAGGCCTATAGTATCTTGAATCAAATGCTTACCATATTCTTCATTTTATGAAGCTTATGGTAATAATGGAGCTAGAGGCCATGCAAAATCTCCAGCACGTCCAACTTATTTGAGCAACTTATATAATTCAGTTGATGGTCATAATCAATCAATGGGTGCTATTAGAACTGATGGGTGGAATTCTGAGAGAAGAGGATCTGAATTACAATCAGGTCGTCAACTTGATCATCCTTCTTTGCATAGGACATTAGAAGAATTTGATATGGAGTTTAAAAGGGAGGCAACCGGTCTTGAAAGAATTTGGAATGTTAATAGTAAGTATAAAGAGATAAAGATAAAAAAAGAATGATGTATTATATTGAATTTGTGTGTGTTGGAATGTACATAGGGACCTTATTTATATGGTCTTATAAGTGTAGTACAAGAGTGTATTACATGTAATAGTACATGTGTAATGTAGTGTAGTATAAGTAAAGTACAATTTATACATTAACACGGAATAAGTAAGAAGATGAAGATGAAGCAAATTACAGGCATCGTGAGGTATGCACTAATTAGTGATACTGGTGAGGTGTTTAAACTTTAAAGTGACTAATTAACGAAACATTGGCTTTCGATGCTACTTTCAGTCTTTCACCTCTATAAAGGGACCTTTTTAGAATAAAACATAGGATGATATTTGTATTCCGCATAATCTATGAAATATCAGATTCCATGCATGCTTTTATATAAAATAGCTTAAAAGAAAAAAATAGAAAAACTCTTGAGAAATATGAAGCAGGTAAATTAGAAAAATAAGAAAAATTATTAAAGTAAAACAATAGTAAATTACAATAATATCCCTATGATAAACTGCTCAAAACTTAGGCACATTTTCTTCTTTTGGTGGCTGGGAAGCTTAAAAGAAAATTTGACCTCTTTTAATTTGTCTTTGACCTCAAAGTCAGTTTGTATTTTTATTTTACCAAAAAATGAAATCTGAGGTCGTAGGAGGTCCCTGAACTCCCATTGTCACAACCGTGTGACATAATACGAGTGAATTGTTTTTGAAATGTTTTGAACATTACTGTTTATGGTATTGTTTTGTGAGGGATCACGGACATCTCTTCACAATTTAGAAAAGGTTAGTGTTTTCCTGCAAGTTTGGCTTCTTGATACTTGTTTAAGATTGACGTTGAATGTCATAATGAGAACCTCTAAGCCCGTTTGGGTATGACCTCGCAAAAAATAGACCAGAAATTGAGGGAAATAAACTTGTAGTAGAGCTATTAAATCATGCCATTAGTTATTCAATTGCCTTCGCTTGTTTAAGGTTTCTGATTTTGGTTTTACGGACTCAAGGATATTAGGGTATTGAGCGAAAGCTACATGAAGAAAATGGCTGTGGTAAATACTATGCATTTAACACAGTGGGAACAGTTTCTTCAACTTGATGCCCTGAGACATCAACAACAGTTACATAAGCAAATTGGCACTTCAGCTTATGGTGGTAATAGACAGCAAGGTTTTTCTGACAATGATGGCTCTATGGTCAATCAGCAATGTGCTGATTCCAATTTAGCAATGAGTTCAAGAAGCCGCTGCCCAAACCCTCTGGAAAATTATCCATCAAGGCATCATGACTGTTATGGTGATTTTCATCGCCAGAGGCGCGAAGATTATGAGAAGGCTTATGACCAATACTGAATCGATTTCTCTAATTATGATGAGTAAGTTGCTATCTTCTATAGCGAACTGAGAATATGTGGCTTTCTTTTATGTCTTAAAGATTGCACTGTAGTTTAACAGTGCAATCTATATTTGTGCTCATAGTAAGGGGAACATATCATAAGAGGAGCGTCTTATAGGCTCTTAATTAGATATTTAGAAAAAGGTTATTAATTATTATTATTTTCAGAAATCTTCATAAAACATTTCTGTCTACAATTAACAGCAAGGCGGCCAGGATTTTGTTTTTATGAATGTCCGGGATTTTGGCCAGGTTGGGTAACAGATGCCAGAGGTGTCGGGATATGAGTGGCGCAGCAAAGTGTTGGACAGATTGAGAATACTGAATAATAAATGTGCAGGAGTGATTTAAAATGACACACAATATTTAACGTGGAAAAACCCACTCAATGTGAGAGGAAAACAACCACGGGACAACTCCGAATAACTTCCACTATATCAAAATGGGTACAACAATTCTCTCAAGTTTATGCCCAAACTTGAGGTATTACAATATTACACTCACAAAGTGTATCTCTCACACTCACAATTGTGTAGTAAATCTCTCACTATTTTATCTCTGCATATATTTATCACTCTCTGCAAGAATACTTCACTTTTCTCTCACAGCTTGAATTAACTGTGGTATTCTTCTCTCTTTCTCTCAACGAGAGATGCTTGTGTTTTTGTGAGATTTCTGTGTGATCTCTCTGCTCTTATAATTCTCTATTTATAGAGAAGTATAATTATATGTATGCGTCATTGCATACGTTTCTTGAGCCATCTCCAGCTGTTTCTTCTTCTTCTTCAACATTCAAAGTTTGCTGCTTGCCGACTTCTTCTTTTTCGTTTGCCTTAATTCAAATTAATCAGCTGCAACAGCTGTCTGCAGCTTCCTTCGCTTGTGGTCTTCAATGTCAGGCTGATGATGTAAGCCATGACGTTGAGGCAGATCCTTTCAAATCTCCTCCTCTGCCTCATGAAGGGAGGAATCACATTTTAGTTCCATTATTTTGAACTCATTCTAGCTATCTTGGAACATAGCTCGAGTTTCTGTTTGGGAACAATCTTTGTCAGCATATCAGCGGCATTCTTGTCTGTATGAATCTTCTTCACTTGAATCAGCTTCTTCTCAAGTGCTTGGCGTATCCAATGATACCTTACATCAATGTGCTTTGTGCGAGAATGATATGTGGCATTTTTGCTTAAATCAATAGCACTCTGGCTATCACAGTTAACCACATACTCATCTTGCTTCAAACCCAATTCTTGGAGAAAAACCTTCATCCACAATAGCTCTTTCCCAGCTTCTGTGACTGCAATATATTCAGCTTCTGTTGTGGATAATGCAATACATTTTTGCAGTTTGGACTGCCAAGATACGGCTCCCCCTGCAAAAGTAAACAAATATGCAGATGTAGACTTTCTACCATCAAGGTCACCTGCCATGTCTGCATCTGTATATCCTTCCAAAATTGGTTTTCCTTTTCCAAAGCTTAAGCACAACTTTGATGTACCCCTTAAATATCTGAAGATCCACTTCACTGCTTCCCAATGTTCTTTGCCAGAATTTGACAGAAATCTGCTCACAACTCCTACTGCATGAGCAATATCTGGTCTAGTACAGACCATAGCATACATAAGACTACCAACTGCTGAAGAATATGGAATGGCCTCCATCTTCATCTTTTCTTCCTCTGAAGATGGACATGATTTCTTGGTGAGTTTAAATTGACCACCAAGAGGCGAACTGACTGGCTTCGCTCCTTTCATGTTGAACCTTTCAAGAACTCGTTCAACATATCTCTCCTGTGACATCCATAGTCTCTTGGACCTCCTGTCACGAATTATTTCCATACCCAAAATTTGTTTGGCTGGACCTAAGTCTTTCATGTCAAAGACTTTTGATAATTCCTTCTTCAACTTGTTGATTACTTCGGTGTCTTGACTGACTATCAACATGTCATCAACATATAGCAGCAGAATAACAAACTTTCCACTAGGTAAATGTTTGATATAAACACATGAGTCTGCATTAGTTCTTCGAAACTCATTACCCACCATGAATGAGTCGAACTTCTTGTACCACTGGCGTGGGGCCTGCTTCAATCCATACAGGCTTTTCTTCAACTTGCAGACTAGGTGCTCCTTTCTTTTGACTTCAAACCCTTCTGGTTGCTGCATGTAGATGACTTCTTCTAGATCTCCGTGAAGAAATGCAGTCTTCACATCCATTTGTTCAATCTCAAGATCTAGGCTACCTGCTAAGCCCAAAATTACTCTAATTGAGGACATCTTTACAACTGGAGAGAATATTTCATCAAAGTCAATGCCTTTCTTTTGTCCAAATCCTTTCACAACCAAACAAGCTTTGTATTTGACTTGGTTGGTGATGCCATCCTCTTTCAACTTGTATACCCACTTGTTTCTTAGAGCTTTTCTGCCTTTTGGAAGCTCTACTAACTCATAAGTCTGGTTCTTATGAAGGGAATTCATCTCTTCCTCCATTGCTTTCATCCACTGCTTCTTTTCCTTATGAGTTTCCACTTCTTGGAAGCTTTCTGGCTCCCCCTTTTCAGTGATTAGGATATACTCATTAGGTGGATATCGTTTGGATGGTTGCATGACTCTGTTTGACCTTCTCAGTTGTCGTCTATCATTTTTCAGTTCTCTTGCCTGCTCTCCCTGATTATTGTCCTCTTGTGCTGGCGTATCTTCTTCAGCATCTTCATTTTCTTCTGCTGGTAAATCTTCCTCAGCATCATCTTCTTCCGGTATCAACTCTGTACCGTCACTTGCATCTTGTACTTCTTCTCCATTGTCCTGTTCTGTTGTGAAGGAATGGGAGGGAAATCAACAAGAGTCTTTTCTGGTTGTTGCTCTTCTTGTTGATCTATTGTTTGGCCCTTCTAAAAGATCACATCTCTGCTTCTTAGAACCTTCTTTGTTTCAGGATCCCAAAATTTGTAGCCAAATTCTTCATCTCCATAACCAATGAAGATACATTTAGTGGCTTTGTCATCCAGCTTCGACCTATGTTCCTTTGATATGTGCACAAAAGCTTTGCACCCAAACACCTTCAAATGAGAGTAGGAAACATCTTTTTCTGTCCAAACCCTCTCTGGAATATCAAAATGCAAAGGAACTGAGGGGGTTCTATTGATGAGATAACAAGCAGTTTGAACAGCCGCTCCCCATAATTCTTTTGGTAGCTTTGCTGCTCGTAACATACATCGCACTCTTTCTACAATTGTGCGATTCATCCTTTCAGCTACACCGTTGTGCTGTGGGGTACCAGGTACTGTCTTCTCATGCCGAATACCATGTTTAGAACAATAATTTATAAACTCATGGGATATATATTCACCTCCGTTATCTGTACGAAGACATTTCAGCTGCTTTCCCGTCACTCTTTCCACCATGGCATGAAATTGTTGAAAATTAGCAAACACCTGGTCTTTTGTCTTCAACAGGTACACCCATACTTTTCTCGAAGCATCATCAATAAAGGTTAAAAAATACTTGGCTCCTCCAAGTGATGTAACCTCAATAGGACCACAAACATCAGAATACACTCGTTCCAGTAGTGTTGACTTCTTTGCAGAGGAACTACCAAATGAAACTCTATGTTGCTTTCCAAATAAACAGTAATCACAAGGATCAAGAGAGCTACTTTTGACAAAGGGAATAAGTTTCTTCTTTGCCAGAATCTGCAGTCCTTTTTCACTCATGTGGCCCATTCTTTTATGCCACAGACTTGGTGAAGAATCGACTGCCACATTCACACCATTATCACAAACCATCCCATGGGTTTTGTATAGTGTGCAACAAGCTTCTCCTCTTGCAATAACCAAGGACCCCTTAGAGAGTTTCCACTTTCCATTACCAAAATGGTTCTGGAAGCCTTATTTGTCAAATGCATTGACAGACATCAAATTGAGGCGTAAATCAGGAACATGCCTCACATATTTCAATGTTAATTGAAACCCAACATTTGTCTTGATACAAATGTCTCAAATTCCTACTATGTTTGAACATGTGGTGTTTCTCATCTTCACAGTACCAAAGTCTCCTGCTTTGTACGTAAAGAACAACTCTTTATGGGGCGTGACGTGATAAGATGCACCAGTGTCAACGACCCATTCAATCATGTTATCAACAACATGTAGGCATTCATCAGCAATTATTGCAACATCTTCATTTTCTCTTGTTGCTATTGCTGCTGTTGTATGGTTGTCATCTTTATTTTGACCTCCTTCCTGCAACCGTTTCCATACTCGGCAATTTCTCTTTATGTGGCCTGGCTTACCACAATAGAAGCAATTATTGTCTCTTCCTCTTGACTTTGACCTTCCTCTGGACTTGTCTGTCTGGTTCCTCCATCCTTTGTTTTTACTTCTCCCTCTGTTCTCCATAACAAGGGCTTGCGACTCACTATCTTTTGTCTTATTTTTACTGTAAGACAAAAGTACTCCGGGAATTTCTTCAAAGATTAATTGATCTTTTCCGTACATGAGAGTCGTCTTAAGATGGTGGTATGACGGTGGTAGGGATACCAATAGTAAAACTACTTTTTCTTCTTCTGAGAAGCTAATATCAAAATTCTGAAGTTGGGAAATCATACCGTTAAATGTTGACAAATGTTGCATGAAGTCACTATTTTCCGGCATCCGTAGTTGATATAAATCTGCCCATATCATGAACTTGTTTGACAAGTTCTTTGTCATGTATAGGCTCTCCAACTTGTTCCAAATATCCAAAGCAGTTTTACATCCTTTTACATTAATATTCTGAAGAACATTATCAGAAATATTTAAACGAATTGTACTGGCGGCAATCTCGTCTATCTCGTCCCAATCTTCATCCTTCATTGCTTCTGGCTTTTTGGCTTTACCCAATAAAACCTTATGAACCTTTTGCTGAATGAGAACATCCTTCATTCTGCTCTGCCAGAGGGTAAAATTGTCGTTGCCGGTAAACTTCTCAATCTTTGTTTTACCACCAGACATTTTAAATTTGTCGTGAACTAACCTTGCTCATACTCAAATTTTTGTAAAAAAAATCTCCTTTGCGAAATAGTGCTACTTGAATAGTACTCAATGAATAGTACCTTTACTGTTCACTTTTACTATTCACAAACTTTAATTATTGTGAATAGTAGTTTCACTATTTGCAGTAATGACTCTGATACCAATTGTTGGAATATGAGTGGCGCAGCAAAGTGTTGGACAGATTGAGAATACTGAATAATAAATGTGCAGGAGTGATTTAAAATGACACACAATATTTAACGTGGAAAAACCCACTCAATGTGAGAGGAAAACAACCACGGGACAACTCCGAATAACTTCCACTATATCAAAATGGGTACAACAATTCTCTCAAGTTTATGCCCAAACTTGAGGTATTACAATATTACACTCACAAAGTGTATCTCTCACACTCACAATTGTGTGGTAAATCTCTCACTATTTTATCTCTGCATATATTTATCACTCTCTGCAAGAATACCTCACTTTTCTCTCACAGCTTGAATTAACTGTGGTATTCTTCTCTCTTTCTCTCAACGAGAGATGCTTGTGTTTTTGTGAGATTTCTGTGTGATCTCTCTGCTCTTATAATTCTCTATTTATAGAGAAGTATAATTATATGTATGCGTCATTGCATACGTTTCTTGAGCCATCTCCAGCTGTTTCTTCTTCTTCTTCAACATTCAAAGTTTGCTGCTTGCCGACTTCTTCTTTTTCGTTTGCCTTAATTCAAATTAATCAGCTGCAACAGCTGTCTGCAGCTTCCTTCGCTTGTGGTCTTCAATGTCAGGCTGATGATGTAAGCCATGATGTTGAGGCAGATCCTTTCAAGAGGTAGTTTTGTGGCTGTTGTGTTTTTGCTCATTTGGGTTAAATTTCATGATTGAAAGTTTCAAGTCGGGTTCTGGTTGCTAGGCATATTGCAAAGAGGAGCTTCGGTCAGGGTACGTTGTCATTGGTGATGGTTTTGGATCAGAAGATAACATTGCAGACTTCATGTGATGGTATATTCATTTCTTTCTAAGTTTGGTAGGTTCTTACCGTTTTGAATTTCTTTGTTGTAAAGAAGAGGGATGAGTAAGTGGTACTTGCCAAGTTAGTGACTCTTTGATTGATATTATTCTAAGCCACTTCATCTTGGTTTATAGAAATAATTAATGTTTCTTGTTCTTTATGGATCGCAAAATGACATGTTTTCAGTGCAAACTTTTATACATTGAATGTACTAAGGCAGAAAATTTAGGATATGTCTTGTATGCAAGTAAATGCTACTTCTGGTAGCGCTTGGTTAGTTGGTTATATTTACATTTAGAAAGGATAGAGTTTTCTTACATACTATGGCATGTGTACGAAGTACGCACATATGTTCCTTCTGAAAGGACATGGCAAAGGGCCTAAGGCATTAATTACCATTGATTTCTACGATACCGATCACCATTATGAAAACCTGATTGATTGAAGTATGTTTTTGCGGGCAGTTGCATAGTGGAGGTTGTTTTCTGTAAGTTTAGCCACTCATTGTCCTCAAGTTTGGCTTAGTCTATGTTGACTTTGCTGACACTAATGGCTTTTATGATCCTAAGGTTGCTAAGATGCAGGCTGTAGCTTTGCTCTGGAGTTTGGTGCTACATAGAGTTCATCATTCTCAAAAATCTTCCTATCTGCAACGTTGTCTTGCGTTTAGAAGAAGAGAGAATATTACTTTGCCCAGTTTCATGATAAAAAGATGTTGCATAACAATGGTATCAATATATTTTGAAATTTGAAATTACAAATTGAAAATCAAATTGTCTTTTTGCTAATACGGAAAGTTATAAGGTTTAATTCCATGACATAAGCCACTATTCGTACATGGAGTTTCATTTTTAATCTTCTTAAAAAAAATTTATGTTCATTTTTCTTATATAAATATATATTTTTAATATAAAAATGTAAACATAAAATTAAAATCAGTTAAATAATTTGATCATTTATATAATAAAAAAATTACATTTAATAGAAGCGAACACCGTTGAAAAGCTCAATAGAAAACGTAAGAGCAAGTTGCGAATACAAAGACGTCCCTTTTACAATTTGTTACTCTAAAAAATAATGACAGAAAATTGAATACTTGTGTGATTGGTCTCTTGACAGGTCGGGTGTATAGGACCTTCTGATCTCTTTTCAAATTTTCAAGTCAAAATTCAAACTGCATCCACATATCAAATTTTCAAGTCAAAATTCAAACTGCATCCACAAGCAATTGAGCCTACTATTTTCAATCTAATGAAGCTATTCTGTAAAGTTCAAATATATTCTCTCATCGATCATAGGATTTTGCTAGTTTTTAAAATGCGTGATGTAACTCTGTGTTTGAAATTTTGATTCATTTGAAATGTATAAAAAAAAATAAAGGACACAACTTATCCGAGGGATTTAAGAAGGAAAGAGAGGACTTTTCTAAAGGATATTGAAAATTTTTTAGTTACGGATCAAATAAGTTTAGAGGGGGTGAATAGGTTATTTTCAATTTTAACAGATATTAATCATATAATCTAAACAAAACGGCCAGACATAAAATCGCGTGTAAAAATAAAATGCAGAATTAAAGAATAACACACAAGATTTTTAGGTGGAAACAACCTATGCCATACCAATGACCTAAGAGGAAAACTACCGGTCCACCTAACTATTCACTATGAAAATCAATGTTTAATTACAACCACAGGTCCTAGACTATCCTTCATAGATAGATCCCCCTCATGTAATTTACTTACGAGTCGTCGCTCCTTTCATAGCTCCTCAAGCTAGGTGTCTGGATCCAAACCAATATTCCGATCTACTTGAGTCCCACAAGATCAATCGAACCCGTTAACTTCGGTAATTTCGAGTCATACGAAATACCGAACACGTCACCTCAGTACCTGAAACGTTAGCACAAATAACACAAGTGCAAAGTGTGTCCTAGAGCAGATTCAATAATGAAAAACCTTAACTAGCAGATTTAATAGCATATAACGTAAAAACCAAATCAGCTAGCAAACTCTAGAACAATCATGTAAAGCTCAATATCATAAAAAACAATTAGACATATGAATTATTCAAACATAACCACACAATATGTTTGAACAATTAAAATAAGAAAGTGTCTAAGATTGATAGATGAAGAGAAGAAGATTTGTCTTTAAAATAAAACTCAATCAAATGTAGAAAATAATATTTTGGTGTGGTGAGTATTTTGCACAAACAAGTGTTGCTTATATACAGTCCAATTTGACTTGAAAGATGATTAATAATAGAGTACAACTTTACTCATATCAGGATTTAGCTTTTACAACAATTCTACTCATGTTAGGATTTTGCTTTCACAACAATTCTACTCAAACAAGGACTTTACTTTTACAACAATTCTACTCATATAAGGATTCTACTTTCACAACAATTCTATTCATACTAGGATTTTTCTTTCACAAGAATTCTACTCATACTAGGATTTTGCTTTCACAAGAATTCTACTCATACAAGGATTATACTTTCACAAAAATTCTACTCATATAAGGAATTTGCATTCAACATTAAATGAGTCAAATTGATAAAAGTAACATATGGGTCGAATTAAAAACAAAGTTGTAGTAGAACTGAAAAACAGGCTCGATCGATCTAGCTAAAGCTCGATCTATCTAGCCAATGCTAGATCGATCGATCTAACTATACAATTTCAAACCCGAGAGCAGCTAGATTGAAGTCAGTCTATACTCGATTGATCGAACTGTCCTCTCGATCGATCGACCAGCATGTGCACAGTTTCTTTTCGTTACAATTCATACTAAATGTAGTGCTTAATTGTGTGAGAGTGTATGAATGAGAGAATATTTTACCTGTCATATGGGCACTGCAAGCTTGGTAACTCCATCATCATATATCATCTGATTAAACGGTGAATATTTATGTTAAATTATAATCAAATATTTTATTTACAAAAATTGTCAATATTCATAAACTTTACATGGCACAGCCGCACACGTTGGCATGAAATGAAAGCTAACAACTTGAAAAAACAAAGTACAGAGAATTATCATGTCAATAATGCAGTGGCAAATGGTTGGAGTTCTTTTTGGTACCAAAAAAATTTGGAGCCTTATATGAACAGATATGCTTAAAACGAATCATAAAACGTCAAATCACGACCTCAAAGAAATTCACGAAACTTCAAATTGTTGAAAGTATTAAACTGCAAATTGCAATCATAGTACAAGTGTTTCCCATTGCTTATCCAAGCCGACCCCAATCACATTATCCCATTTTCAATTTGTCCAAACTTGAAGCCCCACCTGTGACTAATTTTCAAGTAAACTAATGTATTATTTGAGTCTATTTGGTATTGGGTATATTGGATGGAATATTACTACTGAAATGGTATTGTGGTTGTTACAGCAAAATTTGTGTTTAAAAACTAATACGAAATTGACATGTATTGTTATTTAAATATATACAAATAAAATTACTCCATATAACAAGATTAACTTGTAAATCTTTTAAGATATATCTGTTAGATGAGAAATGTTTAACATACTATTTTTACTTTTTTTCATACTCTCTTTTATGATTAATTTATAACATGATAATGTAAATGACACTCTTTTATACATTTTTTATACACTATTTTACTTTTTATAAGTTGAAATATTAGATTAATAATTAATTTTCTTATTAGTGTTAAAAATTATTATTATTAGGATATTATGATTATTATTTATATGTTTTCTTGTTAGTTTACGAATTTTGTTTAGAGTCTTATTAGGATTATGATTTTAATTTATTATTCTTATAAATATCAATGTAATTCTTTAGTATTATTATGAATGAGAATCAGAATGTATTTATTATTTTTGGGGTAAGGCCATTTGGGCTCATTATATACCGCCCTCACGATCTATTTTGCTATGACGTGCTATTCAGAATAAACTTCCAACGGATTGTCAATTAAAAAGGAGGGGACAATCGTTTCCTTCCCGTTGCTCGTTATGTGGATCCAAGGAGGAAACTCTGTCATATCTTTTTTTAAGTTGTCATTTTGCAAGTGCTTTTTGGGACTTCCTATGTTTCTTCTTTGGAAAACGACCATGTACAGACTCTTCGATCCTAAACCTATGGAAGACCGCAATGACAATGAAATTTGGATCACAACTCGCCAATTTATGGAAAACAGGAATTGTTTCAGTCATTTGGGTGATTTGAACTACTAGAAATGAGTATCGATTTAACAATAAGAGGACGACGCTGAGTTCGACTTTTGCCACAGTATAGCGTTTTATCCGCGAGGCGAGTCTCTCAAAGAGTGGTTGCATGCGAAATACTATGGATGATCTACAGGTACTTAGGCGGCTTCGAATAACAGGCATCCTAAGATGGGCTCCAAGGATTATAGAGGTTAAATGAAAGGCATCACCCTCGGGATGGATAAAGGTCAATACAGATGGTGCAGCTTTTGGAGCACCAGAATTATTTGGTTGTGCAGGTGTTTTTCGAACTTCTAGATCATTTGTTAAGGGTTATTTTTGTATTTCGCTTGGAGTATCATATGCTTTTGAAGCAGAACTAGCGGCAGCCATTTATGCGGTGAAGTATGCATTTACATTTCGGTGGAGGCGTCTCTGGTTGGAATCAGACTCAGGATATGTTGTTACTCTCTTTCAGACTCGGTCTTCTTCGGTTCCTTGGAGATGACATTCTGCTTGGACGGATTGTTTAGGTAAAATTACCCATATGGAGTTTCACTGCTCACATATTTATAGGGAGGGCAATGCTGTAGCTGATAGTTTAGCTTCTAGGGCTCCTAGTTTATGTACAGTGACTTGGTGGTGGAATGTTCCATCTTTCGCTAGCTCTTTTATTTATTCAGATGCTAACAACAAACCTAATTACAGGTTTTGTTGAGAATTTTTATTTGTATGCTTAATTTTATTAATATTTAATAATATTAGTGGTTGAGTGGTTTAATGAAGAAGGTGCTAAGGAGGTGCCAACCTAGTTAGGATATCCCGGTGTGCCCACTGAAAACTGCTAGCTACAACCTTTTATAAAAAAAAAAACTTCTACATTCATTGTTTCATCTATTTTATATATATTTTTCCTTCCGCTTTATAATTTAATATTTTATGTATTCTATATATTTATAAAACTAATTTTTCCTTAAAATGATAAATATGTTTTTAAAAGTAACAACGCCACATGTTAATCATAAAAATGAAAGATTAATAAATGTGTATAATTAGCATTTCTCCATGTAATATTTGTGGTTTTGATCTTTGATATAAAAAAACATTAATATATAGTATTTGAGACATCATCCATGGCTCAAATTTTTTATACTTTTATTTTAATGGTTGAGATTTATAGAAATAAAGAGATAAAATTATTCATTTAAATCTCAAAAGTTGAAATAAGGGTGTAAAAAATGTGTAATATTTTGCAAGCCACTTATACTATTATTTTTCATGATATTTTATTTTTTCAAGTTTCATTTAAATATAAGTCTAAGTTCATAAAACAAAAATATATAATACTACATTTATCATTGCTAATTTGTTGATTTAATTAAATGTTTGATATTTATAATTGAGTGCTTATAGTCTATTTTTTCTCACGTATATAAGGTAAGATGATAAATTTTAATAAATGCAATATTAATTATTGATATTAACATATAAATCAAACTTCTAAAAGTTTTGAACATTTCACACATTTGCTTGAATTTTTTTGAAATAAAAAAAATAGTATAATTAACTCTCTCTCAATTCTCAAAGAGCCCTTTTTTTTTTTTTTTGTCTTAAAAGCAGTTTTCTTCTCTTAAGACATGGACCTTTCATCAAATGCAATTAAAAAGCTTTCTTAAATAAAAATGCATATTTATTATTATTATTATTTTATAAAAAAAAAATTGAGACCATTAGTTTCTTGACTTATCGTGTAGAAAGAAAGAAAAAAAGAAAAAAGAAAAAAGAAAAAAAATAAAAATAAATAGTGTTAATTTTGGTTGGCGCACTAAGAATAAGAAAACAGAGCTACTTCAGTTCCGCCTAGGCGATTAACAACACCGGCATTACCCTGAGACGACACGTTTTGAGTCTTCATCAACTTAATATTCCATCATACGTCTCGATCACTTGATTACTGCCCCCAATTTTCTTTCCTTTTTCTTTGACACGTCATTCCTTCTCCTTCCACGCCGGAAAATCCTCTCTCTATTCTGTATTAACTATTAACTCAGATCAAATTCCCCAGCTATAGAAAATTTCCACAAACCCTAAGAAACCAAAACCAACACCTCCTACTTTCTCATCGCCCAAACACCACTTCTACCCGCGAAGTTATTACCTGCTTTTATCTATTTTCTTCTACTTTTTTTTTTGGGTCAAAGAACCGTCTTTGCTACTTGCTATTTCTTATTGAACTAATACTCTGCTATGACTGACTTCTTTTGAGTTAGATTTTTGGACTGGGATTATATTTATTTTTTAAATTGGAGATGGGTGCGATGACGTCAGCAATGGCTGCCAAATTTGCGTTTTTCCCGCCAAACCCTCCGTCTTACGGTCTAGTGGGGGAGGAAGGAACAGGGAGGCTGAGGTTGACGCAAGTAGCTACGAAAGAAAACGTTGACGTATTTAAGCTCAGCACCAATAGAGGAACCGACATCGTTGCGGTTTATATTAAGAACCCATCTGCTTCGATCACTCTGCTCTATTCGCATGGTAACGCTGCTGATCTGGGTCAGATGTACGAGTTGTTTAGTGAGCTTAGTATTCACCTCCGAGTTAACTTGTTGGGGTCAGTTGTTTTAGATTGCATATATAACCCATATCATCGATGTGTTTATGATATTACTTGTTTGGGTGCTGACCTTTTTTCTATATATGATTTTTGTAGCTACGATTATTCCGGTTATGGACATTCTACTGGGAAGGTAAATCATTCAGATTTTTTTTTTTAAATTACCTAAAATAATATTTTATAACTCATAATAACAAAAATAACATATTTTTTTTGAAACGGGAAGATATGAGTTAGTCTTGGGTAATACTAAGCATTGTTATTTTTGTTGTTATAAGTTTTAAGTAGCGTTATTTTTCCTTCTTATTTCTTGTGTGTGGCATTTTAAAAAATCTAGTTGAAATGTGGGAAAAATGTACTTAGTTAGTTTGAATTCAGTTAAATTTCTGTTATATTAGGTTGTAAATACGAGTTTTTGGAGGTTTTATTTGCTAGCAAAAGATTTTAAAGGCATTGTTTTATTCGCTGTTCTGGAGAAACGGTTGATTTCATTCATTCATTTCAAGCTTCTTAATTTTGACAAGATCAATTTAATGCATATAGCTGTTTCTGCATTTCTCTGAGAAAAAGCGAGCATGTCTTTTTGCTGATTCTTCTTCATAATGTAACTAAAAGAACCTGAGGGATAAGATTCTTGGTTATAGTTTTGTTATCTCCCTTCTTCACTTTTATTTCTTCTTTCTTAGTAACTAAATGACACTAGAATGTGGTTCACCCCTTGGTATAAGATTTTTCTTCGAAACACACCAAACCAAGTACCCTTTCATCTAAAGAAATACAAGTTAATTTGGAGTTCATTGGAGTATGTTTAAGACATGAATATATTTTCTTCTTTGGACAGCCAAGCGAACAGAACACTTATGCAGACATAGAAGCCGCATATAGATGTCTCTTGGAGAAGTATGGTGCAAAGGAGGAGAACATTATTTTATATGGGCAGTCAGTTGGCAGTGGACCTACTCTAGATCTGGCTACCCGGTTACCAGGACTGAGGGCCGTTGTTCTGCACAGTCCCATCATGTCTGGGCTTCGAGTCATGTACCCGGTCAAGCGAACATACTGGTTTGACATTTACAAGGTTTTGTCTAGCTTTGAATATTTTGTTCTTCAATTCTACAACTTCAAAAAACCCTCCCAGCTAGTGATTGGTTTATCGATATACATTGCAGAATGTTGATAAAATACCCTTTGTCAACTCGCCAGTTCTTGTGATTCATGTGAGTATGTTTAAACTAATGTATTTGATATAACTATATTAGGGATGATTGTTATCTAAAATGGAAATGCATGCATACTTGGGTAATGCTCTAAAGACATAACTCACTTGCTAAATCTTCTGACTCCAAGATATGAGATGCGCCTATTATTTACCTTGTTTGGTTTATACTAATTTCAGTAGCTAGTATGACCTGCACTTTCCTCTTGGTTGCATGGTACATGTAATTCATAGAATTTAATGTGTTGGTCATCCTCTCAATATTTTGACTGCAATATTTAGAAACTTTTTTTGTAAGAAACATTATTTTATATTAAAATATACAATACTTACAAAGATACAAAGTGAATGCTACAAAATGAAGCACCAAGTTATCTCTATCTATTATAATATTAGCATATACAATTTCCTCAATTAATACTTACAACTTATGGTACATTTGGTTCTCATAGTGGAAAAGTAACGGGAATAAGAATGGTAATGGTAATAGTAATAGAATTGAATATAAAAGAAAAAAATATTACTATTATTATATTTGGTTTGACCAATAGAATCAAAGAATAAATACACTGTATATTACCATAATATCATTATATTCGGTGAAACTTAAATATGTCATTTAAGTGTTATTTCCTTCTTTTAAAATACAATATTATTAAAAATTATTATTTTTAAATAATTATTATTTAAAAATCTTAATCTCAAATATTAATTAAAAATACTTGCCCAAAAATATTTATTTATTAATTAAAAGAAATTTAAAACTTTTGTAAAATAATTAATTATTTAAGACTGTCATAAGAAAATTATTAATACATATATTCTATAACATGACTGTATAAATGTCTTTCATTTGATGAGAAAATAATTGAGAAAGAAAAGTAAAAAAGAAAAATTGCCGACAACTAGAAAGCAAAGGATAGTGAAAGGATAATTGATTATCTACTTTAGGAATCCTTTTTCCATAGTGCAAGCAAGGGAAAGAGTTTTCCATGTATTTTAGGAAACAAATTCCAATTCCTACTTGTTTCATGCTCAACCAAACCTGATAATGTGTAAAACTCTCTCCATTCTCTCTCTCATTCATTCCAATCAAACAATACCTTATAGAAAACTAATCTTTTAGTTCTTTAAAAAATGACACCCATGATTATGCCAAAAATAAGACTTTATCCCACAAACAGCTAATCATTCTCTATTCATAAAAAAATCTCTCGTTCCTCTCCATTCACAAAGTCCAAAGAATTTCTCCAGTCTTTGCAGTTCCACACCACCCTCAGAAACAAAACTGCTCCTCTCATACGTGTAAGGTTTCATAAATAAAAACCGACAATGATCTTAGAGTAGACCATTGTATTCGCATAACCAAAGAAGATACACAATTGGACATTGTAAAAATAAATTATTAATATCTTTTGAGCTATCAAAGCATAAACTTGGAAAAGTTTAATTGAATCATATCGTTCCTTCCGAAATCAAATTAACCATTCCAAAAACTAGCTTTGTGTCAAGTCCACATTGATGCAAAGTGATGAAATAGTTGTAGGTTAGAATCATCTGCCATAAGCTCAAAATAAGATTTATCAGAGAAGCATCCGGATGAATCCTTGTGAGACTTTAGGAGGTGCAACTGCAGGATTTTGGTTTGTTAAATTTCTTTAATGCACTATTTTCATGTCAAAACCTGTAAACATTTCTTTTGTTGCTTCTAATTTTGGCAACCAATGGAGAACTTCTTGACCTGTGAACAAAAAGATAGAGAAATCTAAGAAGAAACAGTCTTAGCGCCTGTTGCTCAAGGTACTAATTTGATTGCGTCTTGCATCAATGAGAGATAGGATTTTAAAATTTCATCATTTGCTTGTACACTATTTGAACATGGAGATGGTGGCACCTGTATAATCTTGGTCAAAGGACTCAAACCTGCCTTGGGTATTTTTGAAAAGTCTAGCTGTTATCTCAAAGGCACTACAGCTTTAATTTCTCATATTTTTCTTGTTATGTTGACCGTCTATCATATGTACATAAATACCTCTATGGCGGCTTTTAGCTTTGTTAGGGCTTATGATTGTATGTTGTGTAATGGGTGCTGGGTGCTGGTTAGGTTAAGAATGCCCTGTAATGTTGGTTCTTACCAAAATTATCAATTTTAAGTATCTGGCTTGACTGTTTTGTTGAGTCCCTACTGCTTTATGTGTCTTAGTTTTGATTGCACCGACTTTTTTTTCTGTAACAAGGATATTCAAGGAATGCTGAATTGGAAATTTTTTTATGGCTACGATTACTTTCCAGATGATTTAAGAGAACAAAGCCCCTTATACACTTAGCATTAGGAATGGGGATACACGCAATCGCCAAAAGAAGGAAAAATGTGCTCTTTAAAGAATTTGTTAGTTCAATGTGGCAGTTAAACTAAGGTCTCAAACATATATCATGTGGTATAAATTAAAGGTTGTGCGTTCGATTCACGTTGGGTTTAAACTTAAAATGTTTTTTATTTGAAAGGAAAAAGATATTGCCTTTCTTCATGAATTCAAACTCAGCTTTTGCAGCATTTAAATGTTAGAGTTACATTTCTTGCAGGTTTTGAGTTTTGATCCGTGCTTGTGTCTTGCCTGCAGGGAACTGCAGACGATGTTGTGGATTTTTCCCATGGCAAGCAACTTTGGAAACTTTGTAAGGAGAAGTATGAACCATTATGGGTTAAAGGAGGGAATCATTGTGACTTGGAGCTATATCCTCAATATATCAAACATCTCAAGAAATTTGTGTCCACGGTATTGAAATATCCAGATTTGAGAAATGTATCTGGTCAACTTACAGATCAACTTGAAAGTGCTCGGAGCAGCACAGATTGTAGATTGATCTCTAGATCCAACTCAGATCAGGGGGTGAAGTCTAGATCAAGCACAGACCAGAGAAACAAGTCTAGGCTTAGCACAGACATAAGAGGGAAGTCTAGAGTTAGCATTGATAAGGAGAAATCAAGAAAAAGTATAGATGGTCCTGAGAAACGCAGAAATAACATGGACCAACTAGAGAAAGCAAGGAAAAGTATTGACAGGTGAGTTATTACTATAACTTGTTTCACACAAATATGCCCACACACTTTATGCCTTTTCTCTGTAAGATATGGTCTTGCTTAATGCAACATATACTTGATTTTCCTCTGACGAGATGAGCTTTTGTTAGCAGACTTGGTGACATGGTTAGATCGGTTGGTTTGTGCAATATCGATTGTTTCAAGTCGACAGCAACCACTATGTGATGAAGATGGACAGCTGACAAGTTCTCATAGATTTTCCAAGTTATTAATTGATTGGTTGGGGCTTTTTTTTGTTGTTGTTGTTGGATGATGAGAAAAAATGATGCGGCTAATGGTACAAATTAAGAAGAAATGTGAAGTTAACCTATCAACCTGATAAATTCAACCTTTCTCAAGCTCAAATTATTGCATAGGAGCCTTTATATGTTTGGTCTTTGTTCCCCTTTCCCTATTGATGTTGCTGTTGTGGCTTGTGTAGTTTACAATGCAATACGCTTTTTATTTTCCTTCCATTTTGTGAAGGGTATAACTGGAGACACGTTGTATATATAGTATTAGCAACAACCTTTGCTTGTGGGTGGCAAGTTCGATATATTGTGGTATGACAGATGATAAATCATTCATCTGTTTCAAGTCATACTCGAAACAACAAGAATTGCTATTTGATCTTTAATTTTTTTTGTTTTTCCATAGGAATTGAAATAAAGATAATTTTAAACTGTAAATTTTTAATTTGCAAGAATTTTTAATTGTAGTCTAAAAAATAGAAGCATTAATGGTTTGCTAAATGAAAATGAATTTATGTGTTGTGTTTATTTATAACGGTAAAAAATTTAAATATTTCTACAAGCAAAATGAATTAATATGTAGTTCTATCTAAAAATAATTTGCGTGTTATTTGTATTGTGGGTTTTAATCTAAATATTCAATCTTAAAATTTACATTCTATTTACATTCTAAATAATAAAAAAAAAAGAGTAAAATTCAACTTTCAATCTTTGATCCAGTTAATATTTATTTCATGTTAATTAAAATTTAATTCATAATTAAGAAAAAGTAAAAAAAGAAGTAAGAATATCATTTATTTATTTATTTATAGAAAGAGTAAAAGCTTTTATTCAATTAGGAGAATATTATAAAGAAATGTTACATTCTATTTTTCTAAGTATATTAAAAATTTACATAAAAAATTAAGATGGCAATCGACAAAATAATATTAGTGTTTGATTTTAACATATTCATTTAGGGTGCAATTTTGAAAAACAAGAACTAATATTTCTTTGAAATCTTGATCTTAAATAGTCTGAAATCTTCATCATTTGATTATTTATTTATGATAAATACAATTTTTTTATTATATTTAATATATTCGGTAACATAATTGTTTAGATTTAAAGATCGAAAAAAGAATAACTTCACCTACTTAGAAGTGTCGTTTTTGTCATCTTCACTATTTTTCAAGTGTTTTATTTGAGCTTTTATGAATATTTAGTGCAAAGTAGTATTTAACCAACAACTAATGAAGAAATGCAAATCTTTTATTTAATAAAAAGTAACACAAAATAAAGAAAGGACGAGATATTATATTATAGAATAATACTAAAATTTGAATGATCACAAAATGACCTTCATGGAAAGAAAAAGAAAATGACCTTCATGGAAAGAAAAAGAAAATGACCTTCATGGTCTCAAGAGTTTTCCGAAGAAAAAAAAACACGCCCTTTTCTCTCTGGTTATAAAGGCCAAACTTTTTAAGAATATCAAGGATTATTTATTATTTTTGTTTTATTTTTTATTTTTATGGAAAACAAAACACGAGGGAGAGGGAAAAATAGATACATGGAATTTGCTTTTGACGGAGGGGTATTTAACATTAGTCTTTTATTTTATCGTCTTAAAAGAGTTTAGCTACTCCATAGTCCACAATATTTTATTTTATTTTTTTAGAAAAATTAAGTTTTGTTTATTCAAAATAAAAATAAACAAATAAAAAATACATTCAAGTATTAAAATTATCTGTAACAATTGATATGCAGTTCAATAAATAATTTTTTCAAGCATTTTTTTTTTTTTGGCTCTTTTTTGTTTTAATTTAAATTTGATTATTTTAATTGACAATATAATAAGTCTTTAATAATATTTGACATTTGATATATTGAGTTCTTTAAGTTTTAAACAGCAATAAAAATCTATCTAATAATATAGATATGGAAAAATACGTCTCAAAATATGTCTAAAGTCAACACAAATTTGATTTAGATAAAGAAATGACTACATTAAATTTAAACTTATGTTAAATAAAATAAATTGTATATAAAGAAAATAACAAAAAAAAAATTATTTGAAAAAACTTTTGCGGTGATAGAAAAGAAGAGATAGGAGAAAAGAGAAGGACTTCCATCGTCCACAATATTAAAAATGTAAATTTATTGGTTTTATTTTTAATTTATCAATAAAAAAATGAATATATATATATATATATATTAAACAAAAATATTATCCTTAACACACGAATATATAAGCAATGTTAGAAATCAACACATAGTTACCATATATATATATATATACATTATTTAATTTTTATTTAGCTATTTGAATTTTTTAATGTATAACTTTTTCATAAGTAACTCAATTTCTCCGAATTTTAAGTGATATGACATATATTCAAACACCACAACTTATTTTGTGATTTTACAAATAAAAATTGAGTTAATGGTCAAGAACTCAAGATAATTATGTAAATTAACAATGCATATAGTTAGATATCTAAAATGGGTTAAGGATTCAAATTAATTGATTTTGAAAAACAAATTGATCTATAGCACATATAACTAGGCATATTATATTATATTGATATAGTTTTGAATGTTAATAATGTATAGTAAATTTCAGCATTTTTTATTTATTATTTAGTGTAATAAAATTTTAATATTAAAATTTCCGGGTTTTTTTGGAGATATATTTTCCATAGAGAGTGGGATGTCCTCACATTTTTTACAAATAATATTTTTTTAGGAAAACATTAAAATAATTAAATATTTTAAAATACATGAAAAAATTGAATATTTATAGGTAAAAAGATAATTAGTAAAAGTTTATATAAATGCTCATTTTTTACAAAAAGAACTAAAGTTATCCAATATGCAAATTATAGTTCTTCCTTTTTACAACTAATTACAAAGCAATACATGCGTAGAACACATGCATTTGTTAAATGAATATATTCCTACTTATTTGATATAAATTATTATAATATATAGTAATGGTCGAATAATTGTAAACAAAACATAAAAAATTATAATTAAAAAAAAATTATGGTAAATTTTTCCGTGTAATAAATTAAGAATAGCTTCAACGCTAGAAGTTAGAACAACAAGAACCCATCATTAACATTTTAACAATATACATTTAGATACATTTTATACAAAATTTATATATATTATATACCACATATAATATTTTAAGATTAATTTAATTATATTTAAAATTTATTATATATATATATATATATATATATATATATATATATATATATATATATATATATATATATATATATATATATATATATATATATGACTTCTTGTATAAATCAAAAAAGAGAAATTATTAGAAATAATAATTTTAAATAATATTGAAAATATTTTTTTTATTGAAATTAATATTGAATATTATATATATATATATATATATATATATATATATATATATATAGGACTTCTTGTATAAATCAAAAAAGAGAAATTATTAAAAATAATAATTTTAAATAATATTGAAAATATTTTTTTTTATTGAAATTAATATTGAATATTATCTAGTCTAAATTATTCAATTTAATTTAAACTGTGTTTCAGACGAAGTTAAAAAATATCAGTCTAATTTTTAATAATAAAAATAATATATGCTTAAAAAAAAGGTTTTAAGGAGGGTTTAAAGCGGCTGTTATCCTGTCATCTTCTCTAACATCCTCCCTGTGAATTATATTGCTTCTGCAACTTCTCTGTTTAATCTAGTCTTTCTTATCCCGTCGCCTTATATTTTGTTATAAATTTATCAAAATTTCGATCCTAATTTGATGTCCAACTGCCGAACCCTTCTATTTTCTGCAACTTATAGCAAGCCAATCGATACCTTCCTCCCATTCGAGAACCACTTAATCTCCCACACAAACCCATCATTGATATCCACTGTATTTTCGAGAAACATTGCCAAGCAAGTTTTTTGTAAACAGCAGAGACTTCGTATCCAATCCCACTCTTTCTCTCGTAAAATTGGATTGCGAGGGAATGATGAAATTTTGTCACAAGAAGAATTTAGAGGTAGATTGGGTTCAGGTTGCACGAGAAATGACATTGGGTTTAATGGGTTTTGTCCAAAAGGGTATGTAAGTTTGGCTGAGGCGGTTTCTTCCACAGATGTTGAGGATAATGTCTCGGTTGTAGCTGAAATTCAGGAATTATTGCAAGGGATTAGAGAAGATGAGAAGAAGAAAGATATGTATGTGAATCAAAGGAGGGAAACTTTGGTGAGTAAAAGGAAGTATCAATTGCTTAAGAGAAGGCAAGTGAAGATTGAGACTGAAGCATGGGAACAGGCGGCTAAGGAATACAAAGAGCTTATAAAGGACATGTGTGAGCAAAAGCTGGCTCCAAATTTGCCATATATGAAGTCATTGTTTCTGGGTTGGTTTGAACCTTTTCGTAATGCCATTGCCAACGAGCAAGAAATGTACAGAGAGGGAAAAAATAGGGCAGCATATGCTCCGTATTTTGACCACTTACCAGCTGACATGATGGCTGTTATCACAATGCATAAGTTGATGGGCTTGTTGATGACAGGTAGCGACCATGCCACAACGAGGGTGGTTCGTGCAGCGTGTATCATTGGTGACGCCATTGAGCAAGAGGTGTGAGCTTGTTTGCCAAATTTTCTTACGGTTTTTCTGTTAAAAAGTCTACTGCTTGGTCAAATGGTCAATGCTTACATTGTTTTGATTTTGTAGTGAATGTAGTGATAGTAGTGCTTGAACTCATGACTTTTTCCTTTGTATCTAGTGCTTATTTTGCTATTGCCTTATTGGAATGTAAAACTACAAGTGGCTGTTTTCAGGTCCTTTTGATCAGTAATCCTGACAAGAAAATTACTGGTTTATGTTTGCTAAAATGAAAAATCCTTAGCAGTTAGCCCCTTTGCTTTGTTTGATATGATTATGCTTTTGTCACTTGAATTACAAAAAAAAAAACCCATAATTTTGTCTTTGTTTTAACTTTTAAGGCATGTTCAGTTTATTTTAGAGGAGGACAATACTACTACATTCACTATTTCTTGAACAGGGAGGCAACTTCCTTTTCTTTCCATTGTACGTCTTGAATTTTTTTAAGCATTCTTTGTCATTCTACATACCAAGTGTACTCCTACTCTTAATTCTCCCTTTAACCTAGGATGACTGTTAATGTGTTGCTACATTGAATGCATCAAGGTTAAAATACACAGGTTTTTGGAGAAAACAAAAAAGAAAAAGGCAGTTAAAGAAGTCGATGAAAGTCCTGATCCACTGATGAAGGAACAGGAAAAGTTAAAGAAAAAGGTCACTCATTTGATGAAGACTCAAAAATTGCGAGCAGTGAGACAGATAGTAGAGGGAAAGGATGATTCGAAACCCTGGGGCCAGAATGTCAAGGCTAAGTTATGCATGGATTCTCAATCTGGTAGTCATTAGGAACTATTACTTTTTTTATGCCATCTAAAAGAGTACCTTGTCTCTTATAAATCTCAGGTTGGAAGTCGTCTGATTGAATTGTTGATTCAAACTGCTTATATACAATCTCCTGCTGATCAATTGGGAGATACTCCACCTGATATACGGCCTGCATTTAGTCACACATTTCAGACTGTTAGTAAAGAAGCAAAGTAAGATATGCTTATCCATATTGATGATTGATTTTGTATTTTCTACCTATCACTCTAATAGCAGTTGTAATCACACGAATGAATAGGGGTGGTGGCAGAAGAACTGGTGTCATTGATTGTGACCCTCTTGTTATTAAAGGATTGCAAAGAGCTGTAAGTTACACAGAGCTGGCCATTACTTTGCTTCTTATTTTATTTCAAAAAGGATTAATAATTGTTTGTTTGAATAGGCAAGGCACATGGTGATCCCTTACATGCCTATGTTGGTACCACCAGTCAAGTGGACAGGGTATGGCATTGCATTTCTGAGCTACTGGTTTTGCTGACACTTATTATATTTCTTTATTCAGTGGGATATGAATCATTGAAGTGCAATGCATGCTATTTAACATTTTTCCCCTCTTGCTGATGTCATTGTGTAGAAGTTAGAAATAAAACAACTTTTGGTTTATTAGTGGGAAATTTCTCTCTCTCTCTCTCTCGCACCTCCCTTTTCTTTTTATGGGCAAAAAACAAAACATTAATTTCTTTCTACTTTTGAGAGATAGTGTTTTAGACCATCGTTTCTAATAACTTAAAATATATGAGTTAATAAATATTTTTTACCACCGAACTATGGTGGTTGTTGCAAAAGTACCATTAAACAAGATTACCACCAAACTTCTATCGTTATTACAAAAGTACCATTGCCGTTAGTTTGTCAATAAAATTAACGGAGTCATTTTAACAGTGACGGTATTTATATAATATATTTCTATTAGTTTTTGTCAAATCTTAATAGTGGTAGTTATGTAACAGTATCTAAAGTTCTAAAGGTCGGTGGTAGTTTAATAACAATTTAAACTTTAGTGATACTTTTGTAATAACCATAATAGTTTGGTGGTAAAAAATAGTATATACCCAAAATGCAACAAGGCAAAGGAAAAATGTTGTATGTATCATAAATTTTTGTGGGAGTAGGTTGTCCAAGATATGACAAGAACACATATCCTCCCTCCAAAACAAGAAACATGAAAAAATACATTAAAATGAAATCTTACTGAAGACCAGTACCGATGCTACCGAGGCATAATCTAAACACATTGGTTGTTCCAGGAACATTTTTAATCCATATTAGGAAACTCTAAAAGATTTACAAAACCACTAAAGATTTGACTGGAAAAATTTGATAGTATTTGCGTCTCCATCTCCAATGAGTCATGAAGAAGAAAAAAACGTAAATTGAGATCATTGCTAAGCCTGTGCAAGATAAGATCCATTCGTAAGTCTTAAAGCTGAAAAAAAAAAAACTAGTCTATTTGAAGTGTATGAGTGGCCCATACCCAGGACAAGGAGGATGAATTTTTAGAAGGTGTTTTGCATTTTGCGGGATTTTGGAGGGAAATTGTATTTATGTGTGTGACTATCATAAGACACTGAGGAACCATAAGATGAGAGGAAAAAAGGACATTTTATAAATAGGCATTTACTGTTTTGAAGGTAATATTGCTGACTAAAGCTAGATGGCAAAGAACATTTGTTTTTGTTGTCTACAGTATTTTGGAGGCTATCAATTTTTCTTGTAAAGGGTGAGGATTTGGATAAGTACAATTTCTAATTTGTTTAAAGACGTCTAGTGAGTGAGGGTCCTCTTCCCCTGCTTAGTGTAGAAAGGCGCACAAGGGGATGTGAAGCTGATTATGTTAGTTTGATGCTTATATAAAAGCA
The DNA here is from genome assembly GCA_029378325.1 of Elaeagnus macrophylla. Lineage (NCBI taxonomy): Eukaryota > Viridiplantae > Streptophyta > Magnoliopsida > Rosales > Elaeagnaceae > Elaeagnus > Elaeagnus macrophylla. The sequence continues at coordinate 16,250,610 of CM055646.1, read as the reverse complement.
TTTCAGTGATTCTGGAATAATGTGTTTGGGTGGGGGGGGGAGATATTGTGAGGAGAGATTATAATGATAACATCATTCATCTGCTGGTATTTATGCCTCTGTAAATGATCATCTGGAAGATTTTGAATTATGCAACTGTTCTTGGGAACCGTTTCCAGTGCAGCAACTTCTGATATTCGTGGAAATAAATATTTTGACAGCATTAGCAAAAAACTAACGATTTAACTCTAAATAGTGGATAATTGTAAAAGTACTTAACTGGATTCAGTTTTCGGAAAATCTCTTTGAGCATTAATTGCTTACCTTCAACAAAGTAAATTCATGGCATGTTCTTTCTGACGGGTATCATTTTTCTTCTATGGATCCATTGCTTTGTACCGCTGATGAGAACCTTTAGGAGTCCAAAAACGTTCATATTACTGATGTTAAGGATTTTATAGTTGAAGTAATGCTGATGAGAAAGTAAGTTTGAAATATTATGCTAGATTCTTAATACAAATCATTTCATTGATTTCGTTATGTCTGTCATACAAGACATCCGAGCTTGTTTCTTTCTACCTGATTAGCAAATTCTTTAACGTGTTAGTTATGACAAAGGAGGGCACTTGTTTCTACCATCCTATATCATGCGCATTCGTGGAGCAAAACAACAACGAGAAGCTGTGAAAAGAGCCTCAGTGGAGCAACTGAAACCAGTTTTTGAGGTTTGTGATTATGAATAGAGTGGTTTTTTAAACAAAATATTTTATTAAAAATGGCCACAACTTGTAGTTATTTCATATTGTATTTTCATCTTCATGGCTATTAGGCCCTGGATACTGTTGGCAATAACAAATGGAGGATTAATAAGAGGCTACTTAGCATTGTAGATCGAATGTGGGCTAGTGGAGGTGTTCTTGCTGATTTGGTGGATTGCAATGATGTGAGTTACTTTATTAGCAAAATATTACATGTATATTATGATGATTTTTTAAAAATTTTGTATATGAGAACTGGTTTGGATCAATCTGCACAATCCATTAAATGATATTTTCATGGCTACACAATTTTTTTAATAACAAATTATGCAAACCGTAAACCCAAACAACTTGGAATTATATGCTATCAATTTTTCACCTGTCTAATAGAATTGTCAAATAATTTTGGAAAATATTAACAAATAACTTTGAACAAATAGGAATAGAAACTGAAAAGTGATCCATTCAACAATTCCTTTCAAGAGTATTAAACAACAACAAAAAGGCAATTCCTTTCAAGAGGTTAAAATATTGAATTGTAGAAGGGTTTGGGAATTTGGGTAGTTTAGTAATTTGATTAAAGAGGTCATAAGAGAAACGAAGAGTGCAAGTTTTGATTGAGAGTGGTAAGGTTATATTAAAATTAATTAAAAAAAACTCATATTATTTATATGCAAATATTTATATAAAAAAATTATATTTTAATAAATGTAGATCGGATTCATGCTGATTTAAAAATGCTAATCTGTAATTTGACTCATACCTTGCCGATTTTGAAGTGAATCGTAACCATCCACAATTCTTTGGATGGGGACGGATTAATTGATTAGGTGAATAGATATTTTGTACACTCCTAAAAAAAGGAAGATTTTTTCGTGATTCCTATATTGGTAGCCTTCTGAAAGAGAAAATATCATTGGTATGTGGCATTAATTATGGGTATTTAATCCATGGGTGAAATTGACTTATAGAAGGTGATTTAATTCCAGGTCCCTTTGCCTGAGAAGCCAGATACAGAAGATGAGGTAATGATCAAGCAATGGCAATGGAAAGTGAAAGCTGTCAAAAAAGAGAATCGAGAGAGATACTCACGGCGGTGTGACACGGAACTTAAACTTGCAGTAAGAGTCATTTCACTTCTTGTGGATACTCTAAACATACTATGTGTTTGGAATAATTGATGGCAACATTTTATTTGGAGTAGGTAGCTCGTAAAATGAAGGATGAAGAAGGTTTTTACTACCCACACAATGTTGACTTTCGAGGTCGTGCATACCCTATGCACCCATACTTAAATCATCTTGGTTCAGATCTATGCCGAGGCATTCTGGAGTTTGCAGAGGGACGCCCCCTTGGAAAGTTAGGGTTGTGTTGGCTGAAAATACACTTGGCTAATCTTTATGCTGGTGGTGTGGATAAATTGTCTCATGAAGGTCGAATATCATTTACTGAGAATCATCTTGATGAAATATTTGATTCTGCTAGTAGACCTCTAGAAGGAAGGCGTTGGTGGTTGGGTGCAGAAGATCCATTTCAATGCTTGGCTGTTTGCATTGACCTTACAGAAGCTATCAGAAGCTCTTCTCCTGAAACATTTATTTCACACATTCCTGTTCATCAGGTACTTTTTCATGGCTAGTGAAAAATCTTGTTCTTGTGAAGTATTTTTATTCTGTTAGAGATTTGTCATTACATCTACCGGATGGGGGCATTTGTATGGAACAGCAACACAGATTATTGTGAATGCCAACTAATGCTTCAATTACAATGGGCCTCATACATTGCAATTCAAATCAATTGTCGCACAGAACGAATGTGAAGTTTCTCTGCGTCATTGGTGTAATTGTTAAATATACAAGTTTCTCCAGCTGTTGAATATATCCTTCATCTGAAATCTAGATGTGGCCTTTGATTAAAAAAGTACTTAATATGGCCCTAAGCCTATCGGGACATTTATTCATAGGAAATTGAAGATAAGAGAGAGTCATGTTTATGAAGCTAGAGGTGGCCCATCTATTTATTCATACATCAACCTCCTAATAATTTTTGTCCATGACTTATATTTGATCTTTTGTGGTATATATTCATTTGAGTTCTTCCTCGTCTTGTTTCTATAGGCATAATATCTTCAATTTTTTTTTTGAATAGGAACAAACCAAAAAGTAGGTTTACCGTGTTATGTGCAAAACACCTACCTAAGCAATAAATTTTTTCTTGTGCTGATGTGTAAAACCTTTATACAAAACAACTACCTAATCATTACTCGATGGTTGTTGCATGAACAGGATCTTTTTGCTGACCGCGTATAATTCATAAATGTGAAATGTTGTATCTGTTTCCTGGTTCCCTGTTTATTCATAAAATATGATATTGTGTATTGTATTGACTTTGCCATTTTATACCCCATTTTTTCTTATGTGCTGCAGGATGGCTCTTGCAATGGTTTACAGCACTATGCTGCCCTTGGAAGAGACAAGGTAATATCATGCTTTCTTCTTCGTAGCCATCTACAAAGCAATTATTTATGGTTTAATGAGTCATCAGCGTTGGAATTGTCTGTCCATGTGTTTTTAGTATTTACTATTTATTTTAACTTTTTTACTTTTTGTGTAATTTTATTTCTCTTAGGTGTTGACCATAACCAATGTTTTTGTTGTCGAGACCAGGACTCAATGCATTTTTAGTTTTCATTTCCGTTAAAACCTTATTGTTTGATATATATTGGATGATAAACTCTGAGATTTTGTAGGGTAGGTATTAATCTTAAAAGAGGACAATTTATAGGAATTAAGGTCAACTGCTCATTGGTGAAACTTGAATCTCTTGGTAAAATAAGTAAATACTACGTCATGAAATTAATCAAGAACATAGTCAGTCATACAGTCGTATATTCATATTTCACACATTATTGACATTCATCTATCAATAAGAAAACAACCAGGTTTGTATTTATTTTCGTTAATGTAACGCACAGGTCTTTGTTGACATTGAGATAACACGCTTTATTTTGTGGAAACTACTCTTTTTCTTTCTTGCTTTATAATAGCAGAATTTATAAGCATCTTTTTCAGGGACCTCTGTACTTCTCTCATGGATGTGTTTTTATTCAGTGGGGAGCAGCTGCTGTCAATTTGGTTGCAGGAGAGAAGCCTGCAGATGTTTACTCTGGTATAGCTGCAAGGTAAGCTGCTTGTTAGTTGTGACCAATGAAAACAATATTCAACTGAGTGCCAAAGCCTTCTAATTTGCCTACAAACGTCTGAATTTGGGATGCCATCACTTTCAAAACGGAAAATAAATCAGTGATGAGTGTCACACATGGATTGCAGGGTACTGGAAATCATGAAAAGGGATGTAAAGAAGGATCCTGCAGTATTTCCAGATGCAGTGCGGGCACAAATTTTAGTAGATCATGTACTTGTATATATCATGAACTCGTTTTAGTTCTTGATAACTAATATATACTCAACTGTTATTACAAAAAGCTGATTAGCAACTTGATATCATTTAGGTTGATAGAAAATTGGTGAAGCAGACAGTGATGACATCAGTCTATGGTGTCACCTATATTGGTGCTCGGGATCAAATCAAAAGGAAATTGAAAGAACGTGGTGCCATTTCAGATGATGTAGTACTCTTTGGTTGTTCTAATTATGCTGCAAAGGTAGGAAGAAACTATTATTTGTCATCATTGCCTAACTTTAAATTGGGAATACTCATGTGCAAGCATGAGGTTGCACATCTATAGTTAGATTTTATATTCGTTGACTATGCTAAGAACTGTGGGCAGGTTACTTTAACTGCTTTAGAGGAGATGTTCGAAGCTGCACACAGTATCAAGAGATGGCTTGGTGACTGTGCAAAAGTTTGTGACAAATACTCAGATTTTTTTTATGGTGTTTGGTTACATTTTATATTTTTCTTTGGTTGTACAATGTTTGAGTAGGTCTCTAATGATTGGACATGAACAGATTATTGCATCTGAAAATCGGCCAGTACGGTGGACAACTCCACTGGGCCTACCTGTTGTGCAACCTTACCAAAAATTAGGAAAGCACTTTGTAAGTATTAAAAACTCATCGAATCAAAATGGATTTCAGTACCAAATGCACTGTATCATGTATGGTCATTAAGGTTGTTTTCCACTAAATTGATTGCAGATAAAGACATCCCTTCAGATTTTGACAGTACAACGAGAAACAGAAACGGTATTGCACTCATCTTGTGTAACTTACGTTCCCTCACTTGATCAGCTCTCATATGTGGGCTAAATAGATATTTGTGAAGGCTTTGATGATAAACAATATCCGATTGACTGAACAGATAGATATCTGGAAGGCCCATACAAGTAAATTGAATGTAAGCTAGTTTGAGAAATTCAAACCATCACCTTTGATACCATGTTAGAAAATTGTTAACAACAAATTATTCAAAAAACTAACAACTTAGGACTTGTGCTAAGAAAAGCACTTTTTATGTCATATATCTTGTGTTTTAATAAAAGCTTCTGTAGGTGCTTTCAATCTATTGTTCATTAGTTTTCCTTCAAACTTGACCTGTCTGAGATTGCCTTCCACCGTATGAAAGCCATTAATTCAGGGACGTGTAATTAAAAACCCACATTGTCTCTGTTATTTTTGGGTTTTATAATTATATTTGAAGTATGAGTTGGTGCACAAGATTATTGGCAGTGTGCAAGTATACTTGGCATGCTTTTTTTCTCTTGGAAAATGATAAATCAAAGTAGGGAACCGTTGGAAAAAAGACCCAGTGACCTTTAAAGTTAGACTTGGGCATTCTCTCTCTCTCAGTTATGTGTGCCTAATTAATATTGTTTAAGTGAGAAATCTGACATAAACCATTATATGTATTAGGTCATGGTCAAGAAGCAGCAAACATCGTTTCCCCCCAATTTTGTGCATTCCCTTGATGCATCTCATATGATGATGACAGCAATTGCCTGCAAAAGGGCAGGCTTAGCTTTTGCAGGTTTCAACTTGTTGCCTTCTAATTTGTTGCCTTCTTTTTCGTCACAACTCGCAAGTAACCGTGTACTGGATTTGATACAGGAGTTCATGATTCATATTGGACGCATGCATCTGACGTGGATGAAATGAGCAGGATACTTCGGGAACAGTTTGTTGAGCTATATGAGACTCCTATACTAGAGAATGTATGGTTTCTTTTTTCAGTTGCTCTTGTGAAGTCAGATGTTATTCAAAGATCAAATATGCGTTACATTTTTTTTGGGTTCTGACAAATACTGGCATGCTGCTATATGTAAATGGGTCGAACATTATAATCTCATCCCATTAGTACTCATCAATCCTCTGATTCTTATTGTTTCATTCACCTCATCTTTCTCCTTCCAGTTGTTGGAGAGCTTTCAGCGGTCTTTTCCTTCATTGATTTTTCCACCCTTGCCTGAGCGGGGGGACTTTGATTTAAAGGAGGTCTTAGAATCACCTTATTTTTTCAACTAACATTGGAGGTTGTCTGATTGCATATCACACTCCCGTGCTTCTGTTGATGCTCAATTCAATTTCCTTATCCTCAAGTTAAGAACAATAGAGCAGAGAAGAAAATCATTATACCTGCAAGATTTAAAGAAGTCCGCTACACAAGGCATGGTTATATTCACTCTGGTTGGAACTCGGTCAAAGACACCCTTGTACAGCAGAAGTGATCATTGCAGGTATACGTGTGAGCAGCATATGTACAGTGAACCTTAGCTGATGGTAGGAAATGTATGGTGGATAGCAGTTGCTAAAGCAGCACCGCCGTTGCCACAATTCGTCACCATAAATACTTTTTGACTGGACAAAAACGCAGGTTATGGTCTATATTCTTTTTGTAAATGTGAGCAATAAATATTATTGGCCAAGCATGTACTTATCCAGGAAATGTTGGTTTGAGTATTGTATTTTCATTATATTTTTGTTCATTGCTCCTGTTGAGATGATTGTGACCAATAGTTTTGTGGTATTTTACTATTGTTATTACTGGATAACTTTTTATCAAATGGAAAAGATTATAACCAAAATAGATTATGAAAATTTTCATACATAAAAAGGATTGCTCAAGTACAAATGATGATTGATTTGCCAGCAGATTCATCTCCGGATAGAGTAGAGTTCCATCGTACGACTTCTCTAGCCAAAAACCTTCATTATCTCAGGCGCATATAATAAATCTAGAATTTGAAACAAACCGGAGAATATTAGAAGAAACCCTCATGTAACGCGTCCGTCAAGAGAAACAACCTTGGTGAATATGCACATAATAATCATACAAAAAATGTACAAATTTAACCACCAGCCACATTTGGTTTGTCTAGCAAGGTACAGTTCAATCTAAATTTAAACTCAAAAAAGCATCACATGGCATTTGCAAAGATCCTTAGGCAACCAGAGTCATTGAGGAAGCATCTATTTCCAACTTAATCCGTTGATCAAGGATATGACAAACATTGCCTCCCAAGCAATAACATCTCCAGTATTAAGTTTTCTTCCAGAAATCCACAATGTCAATTTAGTAACCAAAACGATCATTTAACGTTGTTCTTCCATCGCCTGTTTGTCCTGCAAGAACATAAAGATAAATTAATTCAATATAAAATTAACCACAAGCATACTAAAGCACTAATGAGTCAATGACCAGGCAATACTAAGCCCTGGCAATTAAAGTAGCTAACCTTCAGGTGGTATCCACGTTTCACTATCCGTACTACTATCAAGAAATGATGGTTTCTCTGGACCTAAGACTCGTTTGGGCTTTTTATCCTTGCTCGGTTCGTGTGTTCCAATGATCTCTTTGCTTTTGGTATTATTTTCATCTGGTACATAATATCCCTTTTTATGTTTTAACAGTAGAGCTACAGCATCTTCTGCCATAAACCCAGCTGTTGTGGAGGAAGATGTCGCCTCCTTACAGCCTCCACTCTCATTCTCTTCACATTGATGAACTTGCTTTCGCTTCCTTATAATCAGACCGGGGGCAGCATTTTCAATCCCAGATTCCATTTTAACTTGTGCATCATTATTGTCAGCTAAAATCTTTTTTCTATCTTTGTAGTCAACAAATTCACCTGACTCATGCTCATCCAAAGGCGCTGCTAGCCGAGAACTCTCTTCTATTTCTCTGTCGCCTACAGCTCCAAGCCACTTAGGTTTTGTGACAGTATAAACAGTTTTTCCCTCTGCTTTATCTTGGAAGATTTCACCAGTTTCAGACTTGTCGCTTAATTTCACAGTTGTATCTTTGGTGCTCTCTTTCTGCATGATGCCATTTTCTTCTCCAGTTCCACTGCTTTCCTTTGTTTCCATGAAAGCTTGCTTCTTCATAGCAGCAGCAGGAGTTGCAGATTTGTTAGAATTTGACTCTGTTTTCAAATCCCTTTTCCTAGCAGCTTTACCTGTTGGTTCTGTAATCTTTAAATCCCTTTTCTTAGCAGCTTCACCTGTTGGGTCAGCAATCTTTAGAAGGTAGGATATACGGTCCAGTTCAGTCTGGAGAGCTGATAATTCCTTCTGGAGCTTCTCAGTCTTATCAAGCACTGGCAAGGAAGAAGGAAAAAGAAAAAGAAAAAGAAAAAAGAGAATCAATAACAGAATCAAGTGAACATCAACTATGGACGCAAGAGATACCAATAAGAAATTCAGAATATCACATGCACATGATTGAACCAAAAATCTTATGGCCTGGTTATGAAAAAATGACAACAGAAATCTACCTCAAAGCATTCTAAAATTAGCAAGTGCAGGTAAAAACATGCAGTTTAGCATCAAATTGCTCAGGACCAAGATATATCAGCACAAATTATGGAAGTATGCAAGCATCCCAGATAAACTATTTATCCATAGTACTAAGACCTTCAATGTTTTCTCTACTTGGCAGATGCAGTTGCACTCAAAAACACCCATCAAAGAAAAAAGATTAAAATATAGGATAAACCCAGACGTAATTTTCTCTTTAATAAGGCATAAAGCATATGAGGCAATTAACACTTGGCACAACATTCCTCACCTAGCTGAGAGGACAGCCCTGACATGTAAGCATCAAGAGCATCTCCAACTTCATTCTCTTTTGTAGTCCCAGATGTCATTTTTCTCTTCTCAATCTCAAGCAACTCTTTATTTTCATCCATTTCTTTCAAGATTGCATCTCTCTTATCCAGAAGAGTATCGGAAGTTTCAACGGATTGGTTTTCACTGCCCTTTTTACTTGGTGGCTTCTTCTTTGTTCGGTCATAAAACTCATCGTCATCATCACTGAAAATAATGAATGTTGCATGTATTAAAAACAAAATCTTTTACTTGTCAACAAAACAACTGATCACAAGAATTAAGGTTACATTTGTGAGCAGTGAAAGATTAAGCTATATCCATTTTTATCAACTTCTAGACTCATTATTTCATACAATGTTCTCATCAACCTGGAGTTAAAGTACACATTCTGTGGTGTTAAGTGGACATTCTGTAACAAAACCAGTGAAAGTCAAAGCGGTTACTGGTTTTCACGTATCCAGATAAGATACCTCAAAAACTCCTCACCATCTTCTGCAGCTCCTTTCTTCTTACCATGTTGTATCATTCCAGTACGTGCTCCAATACTTTCTCGGATACTATCATTTAGTGTCTCTTCCAAATTTTCAAGTTCTTCTGCAAGCTATTCATAGATAAAGACTTCCATCAAGTCAAAATTATGCTCCCAGTCACAGGAGTGCAAATCAAGCACTTCTATGTGTTAAAACTTACCTGTGCCATTCTTTGTTCATTTCGAGCAATCTGTGTTTGTTGCCCTTGTGTCAAACCACCTTGAGATATGTCTTTAGCCCGAATAACATCTATTTCCTTCTTCATATGACCAATCTAAAAGTGGAAAAGTTAAAGAGTATCAGCACTCAGCAGAGCAGCATAAACAGGAAGAGCAATGAAGGAAAAATATTTAATGCCAAGTCTACAAAGTTTGTGAAGATAATATTCTTAAGTTGCAGAAAATAGTGACCATTTCTCTCAATTCCAACATCCTAGCTAAATAAAAAGATTAAACCATACACATTTTTACCAACTTCTCGACTCATTATATCATACAATGTTCTCATCAATCTAAAGTTAAAGTGACAGTCACAAGGCCATGACTTTTGATTCCTCAGGAGACAGATATATAATTGGAGGGGAAAAAAGATTGTCCTAAGAGGAAAATATATTTTGATAGTGTATAATAATTTCATCCGTATAAAGCATTAATGAAAGAAATAAGAGCACTTGCCTTTTCCAATCTTTTAATTACTTTATCACGTGTTTTTTGCTGCTTCTCAGTTAGTTGTCCTTTGTAAATTTGCCACGTAACTTCTTCACCATCATCCTATATACCCAAAACCATAATTCACAGTGACAAAATGAAAGGAAATCAAAGAGTGGAAAAACAAATAGAATATGAAAGATAATGTTATTCAGAGAGAACTTATATCCAGAAATCACTAGCAGATGCCTCACAAACCTCAGCTTCTTCAATAGCATCCTCTCCCATGCCCCACGATATACCATCAGCAAGAGATGCTTCCCTTCTTGCTCGTTGAAGGGAAGCTTCCCGATCTCGTATTTCTTGACACATCTTGGCATTTCTTGTATTTTTCAAGCCAGTTTCCTACAGTACAGAACCAAATTACTTACAGTACCTGAACTAAATATTAGATAAGTACATTAAACGAAAAACATCAACAATCAAAACTATACAATGTAATAATAACGAAATGAAATTCATAATATTTCTGTTTCAATTGAATGCAATGGAAACAAGTATAACAGCAAGTCAGTTAAGGCATTAAGAACACGTACCAGTCAATGAACCAAAGTTAAGTCCTTTAATATTTTCTCTAAAATAGTAACTCTAGCATTAAAAAAAACTATTGAAGATTGAATTGAAGGTGCGTCAGAGTCAACCACCTAAGATATACAACTCTCTCCATAAAAATCAAAAGAAAAGCATTCTCCACTAGGATCCGCACATGAAATAACAGATATAGAAAATTAAAATTGTTAGACGAGGAAATGAAGTTTAGCTAAGCAAGGCAAATGCAGAAACCAGAAAGTTGTTTGATTATGTGCAGTTCCACTCAAATGTTAAGAGAAAATGAAGTTCTAGAACCATCTCCAAGGTTAAGGAAGAGGTGGGTTTACTGAACTTGGTAAACATAGTTAATACATTACAACTCATAGTCTGTCTTGACATATATCAATGCGTTTGTTCTGTTGAAATGTAAAGCAGATCAATATTTGCATAAAAACATTGAAACATTGAAGCATTGAAATAAAAGGGAATGTAAGCCTATACTTAAATCAGAAAAGTGAAGAAATTGAGTCTTACCAATGGCATTAATTCAGATGGTCCCTGAAGAATATACAAACGAGTTGACCTGTACCACCAGACGAGAAATATAAATTCAGAAATAAAATTAAAAGGTTGATAAACCAAATACAGGGCAAGATGCCCATAAACCCAGTAATGTAGCCATAAGTGTGTGGTGGCCCATGTCAAGGGCATGGGTTTCAGTCTTGGTAATGCCATAGTCAACATTTGCCCTCATTGCTTTAGAAATTCCCTTCACCAAACCCCCAGTATAGGTTAGGCCTTTATCATATTAAAAAAAAAAAAACAATGCAAGATCCTTTTTGTCTCCATAAATTCAAAATATTGTAAAGCGATAAGATAGGCTGCTTAGTTTTTAATCAGACAGTCACTTAAATTGTTAAGTTTAAAATTTGTGGCCAGACGTCAAGAATACAATTATTTGCTTCTAATAACTTTTCCAGTTATGTTCAGCCTGTGGTAAGACGTCAAGAACACAATTATTTGCTTCTAATAACTTTTCCGGTTATGTTCAGCCAGTAGCCTATTTTTCACGGGTTAGCAGATTTCCGATAGGTTGCTTAACAATCTTAGCATATAACACTCAAAGCATAAGAAACAATGTAAATATAAATTAAAATTAGAGCACAACAGATATACTCACTGTCCAAACCGAATGACATCACCAACACGTAAGTCCATGTAGGCCTTTTTCTGCACCTATTGGAAAGGTAGACAAGGCAAGAGTAACTAACTGGTATGGAAAATGGTGTAGTGTTATCACAATCTTACCATAATTGAAACAGGAAAAGACTTATGAAAGAGCCATTACTTGACATTGAAAGAATGCTAAAGCAATATATGTTATTTAGAAGGGAAAAAATCCCAAGAAAATATAAACAATTTCACCAAGTGGAAAGATAGTGGAGCAAGACTCTTTCCACTAATTTTTGGTAGATTAGACATGTAAATGGAAATGAAAGAACCAATGTACTGTGAGATATTGTTTATTTTCTAAATTGTTACCAAGAAAACAAATACTGTATGTGACTATGTGTGCCCTCCTGCAAGTAAAAACTTCCATGATTGACCTATCAAATATGATAACTGATAATTCCACACTATAGTAGAAAAAGGAAGTTTCTTATGATTTATATTACTGAAAAGCAAGTAGAGATGCTATAATTCTATTGTTTCCATCTCTCGAATGAAAAAGAAAACGCACTGAAAGAAGGAATTCCCGACCATGAAACACAGAAACCTGATATCTAAACTCAGTTAAAGAAAATTCAAATCCAAACTGGCAAATGAGCCCAAAAGGAAGTAAGAAGTGCAATCTTTAGAAATTGAACCTCAAGAAAGACAAATTTCAGAAAACACAGAAACGATTAATGTTCATGTACTATTAAATGAGAAAAAAATTAGGCATATCCAAGGGAGCCAATTCAAAGTTGGGGGCATTACTAAGCGGGTTAAATATCAAGTTCCGGCAACAGATCTTCAGCACCAAATTTATTCTAGCACAATCTTTAGGAATGAACTTGAAGACACCAAACAGATAAGAACAATGACCCCTCAACTGCAGCCTAAATGACTCAATAAGTCTCTTCAATCAATATGACGGCCTGTGTACTAGTGGCTTCCCCTTCTCCTAAATCCACCTCCCCACCAAGTACCAGGTTCAAGATTGTACAAATTTATGTCCTTATTAACCGACTAAAAGGCTCCATATTCAACTTTACACAAACCCAGGTAAAGATAAAATTATTATCTATTAAATTGCTCAAGTAGTAATCTCTACTAGTACCTAACATTAACATAACGCTCCAAATTCTAACCTAAAAAGAAAGACACTTGGAAATTTTAGACACAATGCATAAAATTATAAATCCAAAGGTAATAAAGCCCTCTCATAAATGTACTGTGGTCTGCATCTGCGTAGACAATTTGCCAAGAAATAAGAAATTTGAGAACACTAAAATCAAATTTTAGGACACAAGTCCAAGATTTTGTACAAATACGATTGAAAGATAAATATGTAGCATGTGGTGAAAATAAATGATACTAAAGGGAAAGGATAAGATGCAAAGTACTACCTGGTTCTTGTTAACGAAAGTTCCGTGAGTACTGCCAACATCGTAAATGTAAGCATCTCCACTCCTTTTAAACTGCAGAACTAGCAAGGAGCAAAAAAAAAAAAGTTACCAACCATATATGAGAAAAATATGGAATAAAGTGAGAAAGATCAGAATCGGATGGTACCAGCATGGAAACGAGAAATGGTTGCATGCTCCAGTACAAAGTCACAGAGATCAACACGCCCAAACATGTAAGCTCCCTTTTCGTATCTGAATTCAATTCGATTCACAAACAAAATGAACAACCCAATAAATCTGCATATACAAAATACTTAAATTGGAAAGAGGAGACAAAGTAGACTTACACATCAAATTTATCAATAATGACACCGTCCTTGAGAACCTCGAGATAGAACTGGTGGCAGGGAGCTCCACCCCATGGTGGTTTCGAATAGGGAACCTCAACCACCAAGCTCTGCGATTGTTGCGACGTCTCCTTGGCACTACGTTCAGCAGGTACTGCATCATTAGTATTGTCGGAATTTAGCTGAAGTTGTTCCTCGGAAGAAGATTTTTCGGATTCTGGAGGACTATGGGTTTCTGGAGGAGGAGGACACATAGGGATTACCATTGAATCTTCTTCAGAAGGTGGAAGAAGTGGAGGAGAAGATGGTGATGAAGAATAACTCATGGGTTCGTCCGAGACATTAGAATCTGAGGGGGGAGGATTAGGGTTTCGGGAAGGCGGAGGACCCATGCTGGTCGTCATCGTAACGGCACAACGGAGATAGATGAGAATTTTTTCTATAAGTATGAATAGACACAAATTAGAAATTGAATATCGGAGTGAGAAAAATGTATCACCCTATTCAGAAAATTTGACTCTATTTTTCTACTAATTTGCACTCAATTCTAAATATAAAAAAAAATTTCCAGATAGAGCCAATTGAGACTGAAGAGGAGGAGAGAATGATCCACGAACACAATTACAAACATTCAGAAACGGCGGTTTGAAGACGGCAACGGATCAGGGTCGGTGGATTTCTGGGCCGGTCTGTTCATTGGTCAAACTTAACACAAATATTTGGGCTATTTCTTTATGGGCCAGTTTTTTTTTTCCGTCGGCGTGTACATGAAGGGGGGAGGGGGAGGGGGAGGGGGAGGGGGAAGGGAAGGGATTGTAGAAGGTTGGTGTCATTGGTAACCCATAAACATCATTTTCACGCGCTAGTCATGCATCTTACTGGATGGAGCAAAGCTTGAGGCTGAATTTTGTAAATTGGTTTTGTAGTCTTTCTTTCCAGTTAAATATTGTATTTTGTTGTATAGTTGTAGCATTTAGGGAACGTATCACACTTCCACGTCATGTGAATTTTTTTATATAGCTATTTATTTTATTTTCACAAGTTCGTATTCCTCTGGGTTTAACATTCAATTGCAGCAAGGTAAGTACAAGTTAATAGTGCAACTCGGGTGTTTTCTTTTCACTTGCTTATAATGAACAGAACTTTTCTTGAGCTTGAAACTCGAAACCTTGATGGATGATTTGAATACTCCAATAATTGAAGGGGACAATGTTCCAAGGGTTGGGGGATTAGAGTCCTACCCTTTTTCAAGTGTCTATGAAATAATTTTAAAAAAGACAGATAAAACAAATACACAGAGGCTTTGCCAGACATTCACGTCTATACAGCTTTACAAAGAAAAATATGAAGCAGATGACTGTCATCTATATAGCCTTCTTAGCGAAGACAGAAGCGAAATAAGGAAGACAGGGGAACTTATCAATTATAAAATGCAAATTACCACTTCTATAGTTTCATTGATTCATCCAGACAAAATCAACAAAGTACAGAGCAATACAATGATACACAGCAAGGAAGGCAATATATCCTAATTGCACATGCACCTTCCTTAAAAACTTCTTTCCAAGTCTCTGTTTGATTTCCTAGTTTATTACACATGATTTACCCAACTGATCTACTTATTATAGATCTGAACCAGACTTCCCTCCAAACTCCTATATGTATAGCAAGTGACCTGATAACAAACGCTGGTCATGTACTTTTCTTGAACAAGGCATATGCATCACTGTAAATAGCCACCACGTTTGAGAGCACAGCAAGAACAATCATAAAACCACTTAAAGTCTTGTCCTTTGTAGTTGCTATTTTGTGTTGATCCCTAATCACCCAAAAAAAAAAAGTAAAAATCAGTTTGAAGTCAATTCACAATAAACTAAGCAACTAGCATATAACTATACAAAGGCATACAGATTGAAGTAATACTTATGATGTCTATTTATCATGTTCACATTTAAAGGGCAGTTTTCATTTGTGGTTGCAAGTTTTGGCCTTCCAAGTAAAAGTTCTAGCCTCCTAGAACAAAATATCTTCTACCATATTCAATATATGTAAAACACTAAAAGAAAAATTTAGAAGGGCAGGGGAAAAAAGATGCACTACCAATTATGCATTAAAAAAAAAAAAAGAATACTCACTTAAGAGTAATAGCAGCTGGAAAAATGAAACCAAGGCAGACTGCAGCAGTGGCTCCAGTGAATTGAAAAGCATCCCAGATGCTGGGTATGAAGTTTGCACCGATGAAGATAGTAGCAATGAGCCCCATTGTGATCAATGTGAATCTCCGATTGTCTAGAACCAAAGCCCTTGCTGAGGGAAAGAGGAGACCATCCATGTTGAGCCGCAATGGATAGAAGACAACGGGAAACACAAGCATGAGGTGGGCAGCATAGCTGACACGAACAGCATCATTGAGAATGGAACTATATGGAATGCCAAGATCAGTGTCAAAGTTTGCAAGTACATCATCAAGGGTTCCATCACCAAAAAGAAGAAAGCCAAAGATGCTCGTTGTTATGTAGACAGATGAACACATAGCAAGCGAAGTTCGCACCACAGGTTTTATCTGTGTTGAGTCCTCAAGTTCATTATCTATGTTGTGAACTGCATAACAACTCAAGAAAATAGGTAACATGCCCTACTTTAAAGGTGTGAAAGATCATGTAATCATTAAAAAGGAACTTGACATTTGGGCTATAATTGAAGTAGAGGTTCAGTGACACCTGGATAAGTCCAGCCTCAAGGCCAAGCATGAAAATAATATTAATATAGTACATCTTTAAAATCCTCTCTCTCTCAAATTTATGTTCTTTAAAGGAGACTGAAAACCAATACATAAAGAGACCACATTTTTGCACGCTAATAAGAAAATACCCAAGTTGCAAAACACGCTAGGAAAATCATTGCCAATTAAGGTCCATCTATTGGCCCATTTCAATGTTGAACTTAATAGAAAGGAAAATATGGGGATGTGCAAGTGTATGAGATTTGTTTTACATATTCATCAACAAAAGTTTCCCAACCACTTGTTGAAGAGAAAGCAGGTAACATGTATCTAAGATCAGTTTAAATTGCACAAAAAAAGAATGCAAGTGAACAACATGCATACCGTTGTAATGGCAGATATATGCAGTGACCAAAACAGGGACTACTGTGAAGAGATGAAATAGTGACGACCAGTTGGTGACATCAGGTAGAAGTCTGGGCACCATAACACCTCCACTGATTAACTTAACTATTGAAATTCCAATAGTAATAACAAGAAACACAACTGCCAGGCCAACTGATAAGGCAGATGTGTATCTCAGTGAATCTGCAACCATATATTGACAATTAGTATCTCCAATATTCTGCTTTGATCATTCAGGAAGTAATTAAAAGAATTTCCAGTATAGTGGCTCCTATGCAGCATGGAATTGAAAATTCCAATTCAACAAAATTGAAACAAGAAGGCATAAAAAAGCCAGTGAAGATGACACTCACAAGTCACTACATAATTCTTATGGTCATAACTCAATGCAACACCAGAACTTCTTAAAATATGAAACAACCATGCAAATATGAAGGTAAGTAGGGTAAGATGCATGAATCTTGCAAAATGGTATGACCATGCCTATTAATTACTTTGTACCGGAGTTGCAACAGGTATCAAATCAGATGCAGGTTATTATCGTATAGCAACTACACATTATTACAATATCTCATATAAGGTCTTAAATCAGGCAGAGTTCACATCTCAGAGAATAATGACAATCAAGGAAGCCATTCAAGTCGTACAATGAAACTCACCAATTCGCTTAAGACTTGCCAATGGAGCAAAAATAGCAAGTGTTGTAACAATAAGAACAACAGTACGCCCATTCCACCAGTGTACTCCAAACCACCCCTCAAGAACACCTGCGTGGTGAACTCCACTAGAAGATGTTCCAGAGAGCACATCACCTTCAAGTAAACAATAAAACATGGTTAGATATGGTCAGACAAGTAAAATAACAACAATAAAGGAGATCTTCATTGAGTAAGCAGTTCCTAAAACAACAAATATAGGAAAAAACTTTGCATCTTCATTGCATCATTTATAGTACATGGAACTATTAATTCTTACCAATAATAATCATGTATACAATGAGAACACCAATGTTGTTGATTAGAACACTAATCTGCAACAGAATTTTTCCAAATCTTCCAAATGCATCTCCCATAAGACCTCCATAAGTAACCGTCTTTCCAACTCTACTAAACCTAAGTATCAATTCTATTGAAGCATCTGTTAAAAATGCCATAAAGATGATCATAGCAACCCCAAGAAAAAGACCCAGGACTTTCATAGTTGCTGGCAAAGCCATAATTCCAGCTCCAACAATTGTGGTAGATAAATTGAATACAGCCCCAGCAAAAGAAGCACCATTAAACTCATCAAATCCAACTTCGACAGGTCTTTGAGGCAACAGAGGAGCATTTTCGTCAACAACTGCTTTGCTCCCTCTTGATCTCTTCTCCTTTTTTGTTGCCAGGTTTCCAAACGTCATATTTAATATCTTAAAATTTCTCTTAAAAATGTTTAATTTAAATTAATGAAATCCTATAAAGGAGCTTAGTGATGTACTGGTGTTTCGATTCAATAACAACTCAGAGCACCAAACTCGAGATTAGGTCCTTTAAGTTTTCAAAGCAGTGAGATTTTACAGTATAAAACACGAGAAACCCAATTCTGACTGCCCAAAGTGGTCGATCTTTGGGAAATCTTAGCAAATAACTATAAAGTGAATCAATATAGAGCGATTCGAGTCCCTAGCATATAAAACCGAATAGATATTCGAAACGCAGAAATCAGAGAACACCCCCAATTAATCCCAGAATCCTTATGCAACTCTTCAATATCACAATCAAAATGAAAAAAAAAAAATATATATATATATATATATATTACAACGAAAGACTCAGTTTTGGGGGACGAAGCAAATTTGGATGATCAAACCCCGTTCCCCAAACGGCTAAATTAAATAATAATAATAAAAAACAACTATTCTAGCAGAACTTTTATTAAATTTATATTTTAAATTATATAATTTAATCTTTAAATTTTTAAAATTTTACATATAAGTTACTAAATTTTTTAAAATTTACACTTGAGTTTTAAAATTTTGATTAAAAAATATATATTTTAATATTTAAGATATAACTTATTTATGAATTTTTAAAAAAATTTAATTAAATTATAAATTTTAAAAATTTATGTATAAAATTTTAAAAATTTAATAACTAAATTATAAAATATAAATAAAAATTTAATTCAAACTTAAATATCAATAAAATAATTAAACCATTATTAAACATATTAGAACCTGAAAAGTTCTACGAAACCCTAAGATGAAGAAGCAGAAAATGTAATTTGAGTATTTGATTGCTGAGGTCAAGATTTGGCTAAAGTTGGGGGAAACAAAGAAGAATAAATATATACGTTAGCTACGATAAATTATTAAGAATAGGGCTGTATAACGGATTAAAATCACACATTTTTTTATTAATTTAAATTTAATCAAAAATAAATTTTATAAATTTTATTTTGAATTTGATTCAATGTTGTGTATTTCAAATCCAAACATATCAAAATTTTTTAAATTTAATAAGATCGAATTAAAATTATAACTTTTTTTTATTATCTTATATAAAACACAATATATACTAACATTTAAATTTTAAATAGTTACATTTTTAGTAAAATTTATTTATTTATAATCACAACTAAAAAAATTAAAATAAAAAAATATACTATTGAACATCATTAAATTATAGAGAATTAACATTTATATTTATTTTTTAAATTAAAATAGTAATTTATTGTAATTATAGTATGTATAATATTTAAATATAACCGATTAGGCATTAGTCCAGTAGTTTGGACATCAGAGTTAAGGTATTGGGTCCTTGTCCTCGTACGGTAGGACTTGGGTTCGAAACTTCAGGATATTGGGAGTTGCACATGTGAGACACTCGGACACCAGTTCCTCCCACGCTATGTCGTCGGACTCCAAATCTCAGCATTTTTCTGACCAACTCCTGATCAGTAATCCTTAATGGTATGGTGGTGTGTGACAATAGCCCTAACTAAGAAGAGTCTTTTTTTCAATCAATTTTTTTTTAAATATAATACATTAAAAATAAAAATATTTATTTATAGTTTATTAGTAATTCAGTCCAGATTAAATTGCAATAGATTATAAAATCTGTCGATCTGAATCCAAATAAATTGCACATTTTTCAATCTAAATCAAAATTTAATACGACTATAAAATCTATCAATTCAATTTAATCTGAGTATGACAAATCAGATCAAAATTTTCAATTTAATTTAATTGAAATAATTTATTCACCGTTAATTAAGTTAATGTGATATTTTTTTATTAATAAAATTAAATATTAATATAACTATTATTTTTTAAAATATCAATATTTTGTTAAAAATAAAGGTAATATAATTATTGTAAAATATTCTCTAAAATTAATAAATAATATTTTCATAAATACAAAGCATATTATTAAATATAATTATGAGGATGAAGGTAAACATAAAGATAATCTTAGAATGGTGCATTTAAATATTATTTTGATAGATTTTAAAAAAATTATAAAATTGAAATTTTTTTTTGAACTTTTAATAAATCTTTTAAAGTACTGTAATTTTATTTTATAATTTTTTATGAACTATTTTAGATTTTATTTTAATAATAGTTAAACCACTAATAAAAATATAAGAATAATGTAAATAGAAAATATAAAATTGAAAAACCTTAATAATCTTAGAGGTGATAAGAATAATGAAAAAAAATTTACATATAATTTTAACTATATGTTTATAAAAAACCATAAAATTTCGTCAAATTTTAAAATATTTTAAAAGCAATAACTTTTTAAAATATCTATATTTTTCAAAAAACTTTTATAAACTATTAGTTAAATATTCTTAAATTTTTATAAATTTTTAAATGCTTATATAAAGTTTAAATAAAGAAAATTTAAAATTTTAAATAATATTTAAAAATTATAATTAAATACAACTAAATACTAAAACTCAATAAAATCATTAAAACTTTAAATTAAATACAGACTTTCACATAGAAAGAAGGTGTTCTTAATTTATTTTGTTTTCTTCGCTGGCGGCAACCGAAGATTTAGAGGGTCTAATTTTTTTTTTAATAACATTATATAACTTACACATTTTTTTAATAACATTACATAACTTACACATTTTTTATAATTTAATTTTAAATTTACATGTTTAGTAAAAAATATAAAAATTCTTAAATATAATATATTATATGTTATCTATTAATATTAATCATTAATTTTTCTTATAAAAAAATATTAGTCATTGATTTAAACCCCATCTCACACGTATATTTTTCTAAAAAAATTTATAAAAATATATAATTAAGATAAATATACTTCACTATGTCGCAACGTAGGTAAATATTTACACTAATAATAAAATTTTTATGGCACTAAACTAAAATCATTTGTGTGGTTATTAAAAACATATATATCATAAATTTATTATGGCTATAAATATTGTGCCGAATATAAAATTTAATAATGATCACTTTTAAAATTATAAACATATATTTTATTATACGTATATCAATTTTATGACATATTTTAATTAACATTTGTTAATAATTGATTCCATAATAATTTTATCATTCTATATTATCAAATTTATATTTAATTAATAATTAATACATTATTTAATACATACAATAATTTTATATATATTGCATTGGGATTATTTTTACAAAAATACTTTTTTATTATAATTTAATGCATATATTAGTGCATATGATATAATTTAATTAATTCTTGTTAGTAACATGTCTCATAATCACTTTTTATTTAACATATTTAACTTTACATTTAATTAATAACTAATACATCAATTAATATTTATAACACTACTTTTATTTTATGTTGAGAGCTTATCAAATTTTTTTGAAATATAGTTGTGCTCTTAGTTATTGAACTGAAAATTTTTATATATGTTATAAGCTGTTATTTATTAACTACAATTATTTTATATATTTATTATTTTTTTATAAATATTAATTTTATGTATCATATATGTCAAATACTTGTAATTTAATAATTAAGTTTAATGAATCTTGAATACAAGATGTTCATTTTTAATACTATATTTATTACTTTTTTATAAGTATTGGTCAAAATTATTCTACGAAATTTTTATAAATTGTTTTAAATTTTATATGAATGATAGTTGAACCACTAATAAAAATATAAAGAGAATGTAGATATAAATTTAGGTTTAAAAAAACAACAACATTAAATAAAAACTTAAAAATAATATATTTATTGAATTAAATTAACAAAAAAAAATCTATTAAAAAGAGAGTTCTTATAGTAAATTTTTTTCCCTCCAAGCAAAATTTAAAACAGGATTAAGTTTTCAAAAATAAAATAAGAGAAAAAAAGATTAAAGAAAAAATTATAAATAGTAATAATTAGAAACAAAATATATTTAGTATAATTTAATACATATAATAATTTATATGTCATAATTTAATTATTTTTTATTAATATTTGATCTTATTATTATTTTATATTATTAATTTTATATTTAATTTATAATATAACTTGATATATACAAATTTAAATATTAGTTGGCAGCTGCTGACATCAGACAAGGAATTTTTTTTTTTTCCTCCTTTGGCCGGGATCAGACGAGGAATCTTTACCACATGCTGTGTCCCAAGGAATCAAAGTGCATTATTTGATTGTGGGTTCCTCGGGCAGCATGAGCCCAATGACGTACGATGAGTCGATTCAATTAATTGTCGGTATAATTCATTTCTTCCTGATGCAGAATCCTGCATGATTATTAGTTGGAGGTAAAAATAAGAATAATGCCGTAAGTATTAAATTATAATATATATTAAATAATATATTAATTATTAATTATTTATAAAATTAAAAATGTGTGATAAAAAAATTATATATATATATATATATATATTTTTTTTTTTTTCTTCTAATAATAAGATATTTATCATTGATTAGTATTTTTTAATAATTTTTTATTTATAATAAATAAAAATAAAAATATTTATAATATTATTATATTGATCCCCATTCCTTGTTTAAGAATTCTCGTTCTTATTGGAGATTTTTGATAAGTTCACTCAAGTAAAAATGCGAGATAAATTTTAAATCAACGATTAATAACAGAAAAGGAGTTAATTTATAAGTTCACTCAAGTAGAAATGCGAGATAAATTCTAAATAAACGATTAAGAACAGAAAAGAAATTACTGTCCAGTTGACAACCCTAATTACTAATTCTGCTCATATTGCATATCTAAAACTAAATATATATTACATCAATTAAATTATTAAAATAATTAAAATATAATGTTAAAAAATTGTTACTTCCTAAATACATCCCACTTTTATTAAGGTGAGAAACAACCCTTGGCATTAAAATTCTACATCATCATCCCTACTATCAACACAATCTCTAATATTAGCATAAATTATATAATAATTTAGCCATTAAATTTTTTATTTACTTTAAAATGGAAAAATCAGAAACTCAAATGCTAAAAAATGATGAGAAATAGAAAGAAGTAATCATAAAATATAAAATTTTCATTTTTTTTTTTGTTGCAAAAATATATATATTCAACAAACAATTGCGTATAAATAATAAATGTTTGCTCAGGCATGCCAAACATCTTCATGTGAAAAAATGAATAAATAAACACTTGGTAATATATGCTGAACATAATTACAATGTTCAAACAAGTATGCAAAATTTATGAATGATATTCATACATGTATGCCTAATTTATGTACAATATTCATACATGTATGCCTAATTTATGTACAATATTCATACATGTATGCCTAATATATTAGACATATGTTTGTCGTACCCGTTTGAACATTGAATATATGTTTGATATGTCCATTTGAACGTTGTAGATATATTTGGCACAATTGTTTGAACATTATACATATGTTTGACACATATTAATGAATGTTTATTTATTTAATTTTTTTAACATGCAAATGTTCATGCTTGATTGAACATTTATTATTTGTATGCACTTAATTCCTAAAAAATATATCTTTACACACAAAAAAAATACAAAAATTATAGAATTTATGAATGATTCTATCAATATAATGGTTAAATGATTATATAATTTGGGTGGTGGTAGCATAGTGAGGTAGAATGTTAACTTTCTGAAGAGAAGTGGGATGTTATTGTTAAATAACAAAAAAAAAATTTATATTTTTAATTATTTTAATAATTTATATTATTAGTATTGTGAAATATGAGTAAAATTGGCCTTAAGTGTCTCCTGGCCATGGTCCACAATGGCCCATTCAAATTTTTATTGATAGGTTCTCTAGCTCGGAGCACCCATGAAGTTTGACATTTTATTTTTATTTGATTTTCTTCCCATCAGATATTTTAGTTTGATGATTATTGTACTTGTGAAGGAGAAAGCGACTAATTAGTAATTACACATTTGCGCACATAATACAATTAAACAACGCCACTTACATTATTTCACGTATTAATATTACATGTAAAAATAATTTACTTATAATTATTTTTAAATAATTATATAATGTGACATGAAATAAGTAATACGTGCACAAAATATATACATATTTATCTATTGTTGGTTTTTTTTTTTTCTCCTATACATTTTTTTTTGGCCTTTCTATTCTAAACCTCTAAATGAGTATTTAGTAGAATATATTTACACCTGTAATGGGAAAAAGGTCAAAGAAAAAAAATATGACACATAAAAATGATTTGGAAAGAATAATATTAGCTAGGTTTCATTATTGTACCAAAATGCCAATAAATTATTAGCAAATAAAAATAAAGAATTTTTTCAAACAAAAAATATATCAATAAATGTTTCACAATTTTTTTCCCCCTCTTTCCGCATATGCTAATGCTCATAGATGAAAATATATCGATGTTTTTATGATATTTTTATCAAAATTTTCGTAAAATAAAAATATCAAATAAATATGTTGTTTAAAATATATCTTCCACAATATTTGAATAATTTTCTATATTTTCATGAAATATCAAATAATGTTAAAAAATTTATAAGTTGTATTATAATTTTTTAAAATTTTTGTAATATTGAAAATATATATCGATATAGATATATCGCAAAATATCAGTTTAAATTTTTTAATTTTGTCAAATCAAAGATACATAAATTATTATTTGTATTATGTACAACTCAATATTTATGTAAAATTGATAATTTTAATTTTTTCAAAAATTTTCACATTTACTTTAGTAGTAACTATTTAATTATAATTCGTTAAATTGATATTTAATTACATAAATTTTTCTTAATTATCTTTTTATTCTCTCTTGTTATATTTTGTATTTTGATATATGTAATTATTATTTTTAAAATAATTATATATTATTATTGCTCACTTTTTTTTATTTAATTTTATATAGTTTATATAGATATCATGAATTAAAAAAATTTAATTTATCTTAAAAAAATAATTTTATTCATGCTACTTCTCTCTCTCTCTCTATATATATATATATATTTGAATTACAAATATAATGTTTAAATTAAAAAATAAATTTAAGTAGTTTATATTATTGGAAAAAACATAAAGAATGGGGATCAGTACATTTTTAATATTTATATTATATAAAAAATATCTTAAAATTGATTATATTTTAAAGAGGTTTTATTTTAATATTTATATTTTTAAAATATTACTAATTTAATTATTTTTATTTAAAATAAGTGTACTAAAAAAGTAATAAAATTTAATAACATGATCATTAAATTAGAATATTTTGATAACATGAATATTAAAATAAAATCTATTAATAACATAATTAATTTGTAATATTTTTATTAAAACATGAATATCAAAAATGCAACGGGAGATAAAGAATGCTTTAGACATCAAGAGTATGTCCATGCTCATTCAATATAAGAAATTAGATGCGCATAACCAAGGTCCACAATTTTTGAAGATCCGAGCATTTCTTAGTTTTCAAGCTATTATGAATAAGGAAATGTCAAATTGTCCTCTCCATTATAGGCGTTCGTTCCAAAAAGTCTCAAAAATCTTACTAATGGAAATTTTTTAATAATCAAAGCTAGAGTTGGAGAGAAAATTTTCTAAAATATTCCAGCACAAATGTACTCGTCCACCCTTTCTCTTGACTACTACTCCAAAGTGCTATTTTGATCCTAGCTTGGCATCCTAAAAAGTATATGTGCTATCTTTTTCCAATATCGAAGATATATATGAAAACTTGAAATGGATCTATTGACAATCGGTCAATTGACATTAAACTTGTTATCCAAAACAAAAAGGGATGAAACACACACAAAAATGCCAACCATTCTTTAATAAAGTGGCAAAGGTAGCATTTATTTATTTATTTATAAAAATGAAATTTCGATTCCTCAAATTATTAAAAAAAAAAAAAAACTGACCATTTTGCTTTCAATGTCAAAAATGCTGAACTCTATGAATTTCAATTCACAAAAACAAAATAACAATTTTTGGTTATTAATAAAACATGTGAAAGCGACTCAATAGGAGCACCCAAGTAGTAGCTTTCCTAGTTACGAATAAGAAGTGGTGTTAATGTCAACCCAATTACGAAAGACGAATGATGTTTTTGCCGACTACTAACTACAAAATTTATTTGTATTTATATATTTTTCTATACTAAAAGAAGTAGTTTGCTACTTAATTATTTGAAAAATATTTTTTTTTATTTAAAAAAAAAAAAAACTGATTTCTATACTTTTGAGAATTGCTCCCTAAAATATTTATTTGTATTTGGTAATTTTTTTTTAATTATATGGAATAAAATAAAATGAGTTAGAATAAAAAGCATAAAGAAAAAAAGAAAAATAATTAAACGAAAAGGAGAAAATAGTGAACGTGAGCTCATCAAGTTTTTGACACAAATAATGCAGAAAGTAAGATGAAAGATAAATATCAAGAGAAATTTTACAGTAAAACAACGATAATAATATGCATATAATTATTTTTATCAATAAAATTATATAAATTATTTATTATATTTAAATAATTAATTAACTTTTATATCATTATTATGAAATTATAATTTAAGTTGTGTCAATAATTTTGACATAAAATAAATAGTATTATTATATGAATCAAATTATTATCGATATCAATTGACATATTAGTATTGGTTGAAGATTTATTTTGTAGATAAGATGTTAAAGTAATTATAAGATAACTTACTAACAAAAATAAATTATATTATAACAAACAGAAGTAGATTAATACATATATTATGATAAAAAATTATTTTCTTAAACTAAAAGATAGCATTAAAACAAAAATAAAGGAAGCTAATGTTTGCTAATAAAATATATATATACTTGTCACAGGTGAATAAAAAAATTATTTTTTGAAGGATAGTTATGCTTTTAAAGAATTATAATATTAGTTAATTATTCTTCGTTTATTATGAATATTTTATTTTGATACTAATAAAACTTATCTTATGACTAAAATAGTAAAAATTATATTTTTATAATCTTACATCTAAGTAAAAATAATATTTTACTTAGCTACATTTGATTTTAATGTTGATTAGGATTTATAGCATATTTTTCTAATTTATTTATACTTAAAGATTAAAATAACTACTTTAATTAACTTATATCTACATTAAAAATTAGTTATTTTCTATATTAAACATAAATAACTAAATTTTATACATGTTTTTTTTTTGCATAGTTTAATAAAATTCGTATCGATTAAATAATATGCTTATTTTTTCAATTAAATAAGAAGTAACGAATATGCAAAAATGAAATTTAATGAATTATGTTTTGCTTTGGTTTTATTTATTATTTATTTTCTTTTTTCTTATCAGTTGAACAACTAATTACATATAAAATATTAATATTTACTTATATATTTATCACAACTAGTTTTAGGAGTGATAATTTTTGACACGTTTCGAATATGACACGATAAATTTTTTTTAGTAAGAATTGATTAATAAATTTTTTATGTTTTTAAGGGTTTTGTTATTTCTTACTATTATAAATAGGTAACACGAAAAAAAATCAAGTAAATTTTTTTATGTATCAATTGACACAAAAATTTAACAAGAATAATACGAAATAAACTCAGTACCAACATGAATAATATGAATATGACTAATACGACACGATTGTTAAAATTAATAATCGCAAAAAAGTGTAAGATAAGTGGGGAATTTTGGGTTGGTCCTTTAATTGGGCTTTGTGATCATGTCCAAAAAGTAACCAAGAGGCCCAAACCCGAATATCGCCAATCTAATTGACAAGGAAAGGAAAGCCGAAAGCCGATCAAAACACGGTTCAGACGTTCGACTGTATCGGTTAAATCTGAAGTATAATGAGTGTGAGTCTTACCTGATAGATTGATATAATGGCTGCTGTAATTGAACTAATCTGTCGCATTTAATTCTAATTGCGGTGTGAGAAATTTTTAGTTTTACGTCCTCTTTCTCATCACTACATAGTTTCTCTCATAATTTCAGTTGTGCACCCGCGTAATTTCTTACAGAAGGTATTGTTTATTCTATTCTATTTTTCTTGGGTTGTTTTTGTTCATTGGTTTGTTGTTTATGCCGTGGATTATGAGAATTGAGAGGGGTAGTTTTTTTTTTCCTAAGAGAGATGGGTATTTTTTTTTCCTAATAGGGATGGGTAGTTTTGAGTATGTGCTTTTTGGATAATTTGTGCTGTTTCATTGTAATAGTTCCATCTGGGTCGTTCAAAGCCTTGAAGACTATTTGGGAGTAGAATGAATGAGGGAAGAGAGCAATCTTTCTTTATTTACTCATAAATTGGCTGCGAAGTTGTTTTGCTGCTGTTGTCTACTGAACTTTTGTGTATTTCAGCTTATAGAAATTGACATTTTTCTATATTTTTTTTTGGCTTAAAAAATACAAACTGCGTTGAGAAGAAAATTTAATTATATTGAAGTTCGTAAGATTTTTTTTTTTTTTTTTTTATATATAAAAAAAAAAGGATCTTGAAGTTTTATTAGAAGCCTCAGGAAATTTAAGTTGGTTTATTGATGTTTGAAGGTTTCTCGTGTGTCTTGTCAATAAGATCGAGAGTGGATACAATAGAAGGATTGATTGTTGAATTGAGCACTTTAGGTTCATGAGGGATCAAATAATTTCCTTATTTATGAAAATATCTGTGAATGTGCTCCTATTGAAAAATATTTATCTGTCTAGTAAGAACGTTAAGTTCAATAAGTTTTTGCAACTGTTTTAAAGATCTTCAGTATATGCAATTAAATTTAATTTTCCTTTGATTTCTCTTTACTTATTTTTTTGAGATCCAGGTAAAATTGGATTAATGATATGGATCCTGATGCTGATCATGGAGCAAGCATTTCTGTCGATCACATTAATACTTTTGACCCGGAGGAAGATCCAATTAAAGATACCTCTGTTGAAAGAGTCCCATCGAATGGCAGGGTTAATGGACAATTAATAAACATAGGCGAGGTTCTAGCACGACTGGAATTAGATCTAGCCTTTTTGTCAGAGAAGTTGGTTAACTTAAATGTTCTTATGATGAACATTGCTTCAAGAGAAAGTGATTTTGAAGACTTTGTTTCAAAAATGGAACACACATCAAATGATTCTGTACTGAAGGTTTTGGTATTTGATCTCTTATCTGGAATTTTAGATTCAGAAGTGACAGAAATGGATAAATTCATGGCTGATCTTCAAACGGATATCGTTAATGCTCGGGAGCTGGTCTCCTCATGCACACATTTGGAGGAATATCACTCTGAAATGGAGGAAAAGTTGCAGGATTCTGAAGAATATTTGAAGCAGTCACAGGATCAGCTTTCTGATATCAGGATGCAGTCCATCAAGTTACAGAGGATGTTGTCAGATGTAGACAGAGCAGAACACTGTAAGATACATGACTTACTGGTGAAAATTATTTAATTATGTTACAGTTAAAGTATGTTTTGATCATAACTTCATTGATATGGGGTAGAAATTCATTATATGGTTAAGCTATGTTTGGTTTTGAACTGCCTAGGCAGTAAATAGTGGGATCCTCCGTAAAGCTTTCCAGGGAAAACTTAAAAATAGGGAAATGACTCCGTCATTATCCCCTTCGAACTTTTTTATTCAAATGTTTGAATTTTCCATAAATATTTATGCGATACAATTAAACTGTCCGTTTCCTGTTGCTTACAGGGAAAAGTGGAAGAGATGTGGTACTTTTGCAGGATGATCAAGTTTTGAATGTGAATACAAAGATAAAAATGCAAACTGCTGAACAACAAAGACAAATTCTGAGGTTGCTTGAGAAATCTTTAGCACGAGAGATAGATCTTGAAAAGAAGTTGTCAGATTCAAAACAAATAGAAGAAGAATTGAAACGAGGGCTTGCGTCTTCAAAACATGAAGCCTACTGTGCAGAAGATAATGCAGCAGATGTCTGGGAAAGGTGGCTTCAAGCAGATAGTTTATCTGGAATTCTGATAGGAATATCGAAAGAATTATTAGGTCGAAGCCAGATTTTCGAGCTGAATTTGTATGGTTTAGAACAACAAGAAGCTGAATTGAGGTCAGAACTTGATGATTCCATAAAAGAGCTGAAAGCCAAAGATGCTACTATAAATAAGCTCAAAAGCAGCATTGCAGAGCACAGCCAAATGGAAAATGATATTATGAATTTAAAAGAGCAAGTATCTAAAGCTGAAGAGAGGGCTGAGAGTGCAGAAGCTAAATGCGCTTTATTAACAGCGAGTAAAATGAAACTTAGTGATGAGCTAAATTGTCTTAGGAGCAGTGACGGTGCTTCTTCCGAGAAGGTGGCTTCCCTTGAGAAGCAGTTGAAAGAATCTGATAATCAGCTACAGCATGCAATTGCAGCTGCTGATGCTAATGAGGAGAAGCAAAGCATGTTGTGTTCTACAATTAATGATATGCAATATTTGATCGATGATCTGAAGTTGAAGGTTTCAAAAGCTGAAAGTCGGGCCGACAGTGCAGAGGACAAGTGCATTATTTTATCTGAATCTCATGCAGACCTCACTGAGGACCTGAGCTTTTTAAGGTGTAGACTGGAGGGCTTGGAGGCATCTTTGCATCAAGCTGATGAAACAAAGATAGCTACTGCAAAGGACATTGATATCCGCACCAAAGTGATTACAAACTTGGTCATGCAACTAACTTATGAAAGAGAGCGTCTTCATAAGCAGGTATTCTCTTTTGATTTTTCAAGCTGTATCCTCTCCAGAACACAATATTTGCAGGATAGAGTTTCAAATTTTATAAGATTCAAAAGAATAGCATTAAGTTTGATAGATAGAGTTCCAAATTTTATAAAGTTCAAAAGAATAGCAGTAAGGTTTTCTAGGTTGTGCTAAACCTAGAAACGGTCTGCTTTGAACTCTGAAAAGAGCCATACTTGTTCTAAATTACCTTCCTTAACTCGACAGCTAGAAACCCTTGAATGCTTTTTGGGTTTGCTGTGTGTGAATTTTGTTATCTGAATTCATACATGCTCTTGAGTCTGTTTGCATTTTAAGAGAGATGATGACAATGCTGATTAGTGCTGACTGCTAACACGTGCGTTCCTATAACATCTGTGTACACACATGTATCTTATGCCCTGTGTGGGCCTTGTATCATTGTTCTATGATTCAATTCTTACCAAACCAGAACTTTAGATAAACATTTACAATTGTTTTCATAAATTATTTCTAATGTTCAAAATTGAAAAGTAATCAGCAGATTTTAGATTGACCTTTTGTTGATTTTTCGGATGAAAATTTCACTATCCTTTCCAGTTGATGATTTAAATCTTGTTAGCACCCATTCTTGGTAGGTGAAATCTGCCTATCCTTGGAGGGTTAACATTAATGGTGGATGAGAGGAATCTGAAATGAAAATGCTGTTATTCAGATAAAGTTTCTCTCTGAAATGAAAATGCCGATATTTGGTTTGGTTGTTGAAAATCTGTTTAACATAATGTGGATTGGGGTTTTCCCTGATTCTGACATATCAGGTCAATTTTCTGCTGATGATAGAGGCTTAATGTGTCATGTGCAGATTTCTTCTTTGGCAATTGAGAATAAGATTTTATCACTGAAGTTACAGCAAGGCAGCAACAGTCCCTCTCTAGTTCTTGAACATGATAACAAAGGAAATACAAAAGAATTTGTGTCTTCAAAGCATGATTTTGCAACCACTACCTGCACAAGAGAAAGCAATGAAGAAATTACGGATTTGTCCGCTACCAGCACCAAGGCAGGTGTTTTTATGTAACAATTATTTGCCACACTTCGTGAATGTTTGTATTTTTAAATTTTTTATTTTATTATGTACTTCTGTTTTGCTTTCATTGTCATTCTAAATTGTTAAATTCACTTTTTTTCCCCATATGTTACAAGCACTTGACATGGATCAATGCTGCTTATATTCTGTTAATTGTGGAATAATGCATTCTGTTTTTGAGTTAGCGTCTTTAGAACTTATTTGGGTTAGCTTCTTTGCTTTATCATTCTTTTTCTTCCCTGTGTCTTTTGGCCATTAGCAAAGCCTGTATAACAATATAATTAAATTAATGGAAGTTTTTGGACTGCAAGTGGGTATTGCTCTAATATTTGCTTCATATTATGTGATCAGTTGGATAAGACTCCGAAAGATGTATCCATTCATGAGGTGGAGGTTGGACCTAGAGACTCAATGTCAGAGCTAGAGACAACGAGGAGAATAGATGCTGGAATCTTGAGCTATAAGCATATCCTTTTAGCAATGACCATTTTACTGATTTCAGTTGCTATGTATTTTTTACAGCAACAAAACTTCCCATTTTGATCACTCATCCAAAGTTTCTGTATGAGCTAACAAGGAGGGTGTTCTTGTATCTTAATGCACAGTCTCCCTTCTAAAATCTCAGAGTGAGATACTGCATTTCAGTGAACAAATGCAAAGGCTTTGGCCACACTATCATCGGAAGATATGTTCTGTGATGGAATCTATGGATTGACAATTCTAAACTCCAAGGTAAGGCTACTGCTGCACTTGATTTGAATGGTATAAATCAAATCTGCAGAATCTAATGCGGCAATTTTTGCCCCCGGATGTGTAGCCTGTGAAAGTGACATTGACCTTTCAATGTTGGATGAGTTAAAAGTTTCAATTAGTTGACTTAAATTTTGAACTAGTAACTAATAAAATACCCTTTTGCAGTTATTTGGCTTGAACGAATTGTTTACAAGTTGCTATTTTCCCATGTAGTGATGAAATGACTTCATTGGTATGGTTGTTGACGACAAGTTGGTAATAAACATTCATGACAGTTCTAAAAGTCATTTCATTACTACTATATTTGATTATTTTAATTGTATGAACCATTTGATGTTTCCAAGTTGATTTTTCTGGTGTCTTTGTACTCGTGGTAAAAGCATATAAAATTACAAAGAGCAAGACATATTTGAAATTGCATTGATTTGTTTTGTTTTGCCACAAGCAATCCGAATCTAGCTTTCTAATTTACTATGATAGAGGTAAATGTAGGGCTCCTGTTTTGTGAATGAATTAGCAATTGGAAGTTTTGATGCGGGTGATGATGGTGGGTTTAGTATCGGGTTAGATTATTATGAGTTGGGTTCCATGCATGAAATTATTGAATTTTCGGCTTCCCTTGGTGTTTATTCACGTTCGATCCTTGGCATCCCAATCAGGATATGAATAATTGGGTTGACCATTCGAATGATAATCAAAGGTGGGTTGACCTTTCAATGCCATTCTCTCAGTTGAGAGATTGAGGGATGCATTTATCCAAACCATTTGCGTGGTTCCATAGTTGTTAAAGCATACTTGACTTTGCCCAACTCGGGCTCAGATAACACCGCAACTTCACAACATTAATACAACTTGACTTTTTAGAGTGTGTGAGAATTTTTCATAAAGTTTTTAAAATTTTCAAAGTACTAATTATGCTAGCTGTATAAATTAAATTAATGGTCTCATTTCCAACTAAATTAATTATGAAATTGACATTAGATCATTTACTTATATAAGAATAACTATATATTTTCTATCGTTTGCTTAACATTTTTATTTGATCATTCTAAATGCTAAAAAAATAGTATGCACAGTACTTTTCCTGTTATTTTTGTATTGAGTCTTTCGGATAATCAAAGGCTATTGTACATAACATGGTGTACGTAATGGCTGTCAAATTTACAACAGCATAATCTTTTTAAAACTAAATCAATTGCTTAAGTACTTTGGCAACAACAACAACAAAAAAAATCAATTGCTTAAGTTTGTGCTCTTAATTATATACTATAGGTTTAGTTTGGAGCCAAAAGAAAACTAGTTTAAGAAATATTAAAGTACGCCAAATCAGATTATTGTTTGGTTCTTAAGAATCAATAATAACCTATGGTAAGTTCTAAGATTAATTACCAATATATGCATGCAACAAGTGACATACATGTGTTAGTATTGTCCGGATTGAAGGTGGTATATTGAAGTAACTGTGAGAATACATATTAATAATTAACTAATTATATATTGATGTGTATCGTTAATTAACTATACATTCAGTTTACATCAGCTCCCCCTAACAAAAAGTTAAAAAAATATATAAATAAATAGAAAAAAGTTTAAGAAAGAAAATTGTCATTTTCGTTAATGGAGGAAGGTTTATAGCTTTTTATAGTGTCCACAAAGCTAATCAAAAAAAGCACTTAGTTACTAAGTAGTAGTCTCTCTAGAAACACTATTATTATTGGCCTTATCATTAATTGACATTTTGAATTTTGATAATGACATTGGTTCAACATTTCTCAAAATAAACCCTGACCTTTTTGATTTCAGATTATCAATATTTAGTAATTTTGAAGAACTAGTGGAATTTAGAATTATTACTTGAATGATTTAGGTTTTGAAAAATAATGTTGCAGAGAAGCCTCTTGTGTTTAGCTTTTATATGGTCTTGGCCATTTTTAGTTGACATATGTTTCTGCTAACCTACCCACTTCCAAACATATTATAATGCAACCTTTTTGTTCTCTACATTTTTAACTCTCTTATGATTGTCCAATAGACCATCGAAATCGTTATCCCTAAAAATACGTATGGGACTAATACAGAGATAAAGGCAAACCAAATAATTAAATGCGGATTATGGATTTTTCTTTCCCCATGAAAATTAACCTACAATTGCAGGCAATTTTGGCTGCTTCTTAGTCTCTTAGATATGTTTATATTTATAGGGTGGACTTATTTATATATATATATAATTTTGTTCGTATAAAATATTATATATCTTTATGATTGTTAAATAAAAAAGTAAAAATTTATTTTTTTTAATCATGTTTTTTTAAATAATATTATGATAATTATTGAAAAGCAAATTGATCACGAGTTAATTAAGTTGAACTTTTTTAACTTAGTAGATTAATTTTGAATAAGTTGTACTTAAGGCTACATACTGATATGGTGAATAAGTATTGGAATATTAGGAGTATAATAATGAGGGAAAATATTAAAAATGTTTCTTAAGTTTGTTTTTTATTCACAAAGTTTGAAAATTTTAGTTTTAATGATTTTGATGTTAGACATATTATAAAAAATGACCCCTATTAATAACTGTGTTAATTTTTCATTCACATACTTTTTTAATTATTTTTTAAATTGTTAGAATATCTTTTAAAATATTAAAAAAATAAAAAATAAAAAAATTATTTATTATGTTTGTTATGATTAAAAAAATAAAAATCTATAATAAGTAAATAAAAACATAGTAAATTGAAAGTTTATATAAATTAAAAATATTCTTAAAAATTAATCTTATATATTTATTTATTTTCTAAATCATATCACTTGGACTTTTTGTTAATTTTTTTTAAATAAATTTATTTTTTTAATATAGTATATAATTTTTTTTATCTTATTGCTGACATATGTGATTATAAAATCAATTAAATAATTAACTAGATTTAGAACAAATATTTTTAAATCTCTTGATAACGACGTATAAAAAATTAAAATTTTACCTTTTGATTTACTTAATATAATTAAAAATTTACGTATTATTCTTATAATTTTAAAAAAATTACTTACCATTGTACAAATAAACTAAGTTTTTATAATAATTGGATAATTTATTATAAAATGAGATAATTATAATTTATTCAAGTCAATTAATCCATAAATATTAATTTCTTATATATTTTTTTAGAATTTTAAACTTTTGTAAATTATTTTAACTTTTTTAATGTTATCATTAATTTCATTATAGGTGTTAAAATTTTATTATTATATCTTAAGTATATGTGATTAAATTTAATTAAAATATGACTTTTATCCATTTTTATGAA
This sequence comes from Elaeagnus macrophylla, assembly GCA_029378325.1. NCBI lineage: Eukaryota > Viridiplantae > Streptophyta > Magnoliopsida > Rosales > Elaeagnaceae > Elaeagnus > Elaeagnus macrophylla. Next base: position 16,214,635 of record CM055646.1, on the reverse strand, counting down.
ATAAAAAAAATTAAAATTAACAACTTTACTACATATGATCATTTGGGGTAAGTAATAAAAAATTCATTTATTGTATGAATTTTAATTTTATTTACCTAATTTGTAAGCACATATATATATAGATATTTAATTTTATACTCATATAGTTTTTTATTTTTATTTTTATATATTTATTTTATTAGAAGAAAATAAAAAGGGATCATTTTTATTTTGTTTGTTTAATATAATTTATTATTTAATGTTAAAAATAAGAGATATTAAAATTTTATCTTTATGTCATTCAATTTTAAATATATTAAGAAAATGCTATCGAATAACTGTTATATTTAATATTTGTCAAAATTGAATGACATCTTCATATTTTTAAAAAATTAAAAGTATTTGTGAAAAAAATGTGAATTTTGAAGGTATTATTTATATTTAAAACGATGAGGATATCATATTTGAAATTTGGAAGGATGAAGATCATATCTGAATTTGGAGCAATGGAGAGAAAAAAAGAAAGGAGGAAGGGGCAGTATAAAAAAGCATAAAAGAAACAACAATTAGGAGGAGATTGTCAATGGAGGAGGATGCATATGGACATATGGTACCATATACTACTTACATCATAACATAGATCGTGCCTTTTATGGTGCAACATATTTATTATTTTTATTTATACTTTGTTGTCAGACACATTTTGCAGCATTTAATTCCTCAAAAATATTGAAGTATCTGATAATCACATTCTTGATTTCAGAGCTCTTTATTTACATCCTTATCCTTAAAGTTCAAACTTATCCAATTTATTGATTCAGTATATAGTACTAATTAAAATTTTATTAATGTACAACATTAACCAACTCCCAGAACCCTTGTGTTTTCATGACATTTACTAAAAAAGTTTTTTTTTTTTCCCACAGAAGAACTATAATTAAGAAGAAACCAATGTTTGCACAAATGAAATTCACATGCCAAGTTGACTTAAAAATAATATAAAAACAAGAGGGTAGCTCAAATTATAATTGAAAGATGAAGTTTAGGTTCATCATATTCTCTTGCTCTTTGAACTTCAGACAGATAAGATTGTAGTGTTTTAGTGTCAGCAAAGACTATGACAAGCATGATGAATGCCTTTTATTTATTTATGAATAATGGGCCTTTATTAGTATTGTTGAAAGTAGTTGTCCTTAAAACTAACTTTATTAAAAAATAAGATAAATAATAATTATACTTTTATATATTTATTACTCGCATTTTGCACCTCTTTCCGCCCCGCCCGTCCACCCATCTCTTCGCCCACCCATCATCCCAGCCCTTAATCCTGCAGAGGCGTTGCTGTTCTTAGGTTGTAGATATGCTATTGTAGTTGTTTGGTTCGTCGGTGTTGCCACCAGTTTTTCCAACCCTTCATCACACAGAGGCGTTGTTGTTCTCAAGTTGCAAGTCCATTGCTGCTTGCTGTTGGTTCGCTACTACTGTTGTTTAGTTCGTTGCTGCTGTCGCCACCAGTTTTCCTGCTGCTGTCAGCTTTTATAATTTTCTTTAAGAGTTTTTTTCTTTAAAGCTATCATTTTTTTAGAATAATTTAGTAAATGTTTGGTTTTTTTTTTTTTTTTTTTATCTGCATATTTTAATAATGTTTGATATGAAGGGCAAAGAAGAAGATAATTTAAACTCTGTTTATGGTTCCTTTTTGAAGAATTATAGTACCTTTTTTTTTATTTGTATTTTCATTTGTGATTTTTTTTATTTTTGGTTTTTTATTTTTCTCAGTATTGTTTTAGGTAGTTTGAATTGTAGTATTTATTTATTTATTTTTGGGTCAGTTTTGATAATAGGTGGTGACCTTTTTGTATTGTCAATATTACCATTCTCTTAGACCATATGCCATATGAGATATGTGAGTTCACTTTAAAGATATCGTACTTGATTTATTGGTTCTTTTTTGAAGATATTCGATGATGGTATTTTAGTGTATAAGACTAGATCTGAGTATTTAAGCAAAGATTCTTAAAAATGTTCCTAAAAAAATTCTTAATAATGAAGAGGGAGATACGAGTATTTATACATATATATCATAAATAAATTTCATAGGCACGAAGTCGACAAATCAATAAGTATAAATTATTGGATGTATTTATAGTTTAGATACACACGAAGCCTATTTTTCAAATCTTAGCCCACATTTTTTACTTGTAGACATTTTTATTATTACATTTTTCAATATATTTGTAGAGCGTAGACTATTATAATTTTTTTTTTTTTTATTAGTTTAACTTTCCAAGAAAGCTTCCCGATCTGTACTGAAACAATTGCACACTTCACAAACTTCGTTACTCAATCAATTCATTCTATTAACAGATAAGTAGTTCCATTGTTAATTTAGTGAATCCAAAATCACTAACTAAGCTTTGTGTTTCTTCTAATTACTAACTAGGCCTGGGAACTTCAATTAAAAAAAAAAAAACTAGGCTTGGGAACTACCATTCAAGCGTCTAAAACCAATAGAAAAGTCTAATTGATTATTGCCTAAGTATTGATATTGAATTGAACAAAAAAATATATATCGATACTGATATCAGATATTATATGAAGACCGCGATATGTAACAACTGTGATCGGTTTTTCAATTTATTTGTAAGATTTTAAACAGAGGAGATTTGTTTTGTGAGAGATTACTAAAAATAGAGTGCTAGTAATTTAATGACAATTGTACTGAAATTCAATCTCAATGTTAAGCATTTTTCATTTAAAATTGTTTTTCATGATGTCACTCAGCAATATTGAGATTTATGACGGGAAGCTGAATGGTTTTCGAATAATCCAAGACGACAGCGGCAGTATTAGCAGTAGTGACAGCATTACTAAATGTATAAATGTGTGAGTTGGACCGTATACGCTAAATTATATATATATTAAATTATATGTTAATTATAAAATTAAAATTATAAAATGTTATAAAATTATTTATTAATTAAATTAAATAAAATTATATCATATAAATTAATATATATATTAAACTATAATAAAAATTATTTTAAATATTTTTATCATAATTTCATGAAATTATTAATAATTGTTACATAATTAATTTTTTATTTTATATCTTTAATTTTATATTAAATAAATAATTAATATATATAACACGTTAATGACTTATTAGACGCGGACATATATATTGAATCCAAATCTAATTTTTCTTTTTTAAAATAAAAACTTATTGAGATGGTGTTAATTTTATATAGTTTATATAATTAATATGAGTTATTCATTTTTAAAATGTTAATTTTAAAATAATCTAAGTCTTATATTACTTATAAATATTATACTAATATCATTGTTTATAAAAATATTTTTTTTACTTTAACATTATTTCTCAAAATATAAGTCATTTGGTCAAATATTTTATATTTTTAACTTATTTTATTAAATTCTAAATTTATTGGATATTTTTTTTATTATTATTATTTTATATCTTTGCAAGCCCTTTATTTTTTTTTGGGTGAGGTAACTTAGAATTTTTTGCTTGGCGCATTTGATCGATTAAAGCTTTAATATAATTTTAATTTCAAAAAGTTTATAAATAATATGAGTCATTAACTTTTAAAATAATTTTAAAAAAAATTAAGTCTAATACTACTTATAAATATTATACTAATATCATTATTTATGAATATGATATATTTTTTAGTTATATAATTAAGTGCTTAGCCCACAATTTTAATAACTGAAATTAAATAAAAAAAGTTAAAAATACAAATTTAGTCTAAAACACCTTTTATCCACATTGATAGTTGGTAGGGAGGCTATCATAGAGCTTACAACAAGTACGTAATTAAGGAGAGATGTAGCTAATTGTATGAGTCGGTCTTGCTCAAATGTGCACACAAAAACATTATATAATTGCAATATATACATTGAAATTGAATCATAGATTAGTAACTTTATATATCAAGCAATAAAGCATTCTATTAATTAATTTTATTTAAGTAACAAATTCTATTCTACTAATCAAAAGTGGAAGAAAGAAGACAAATGATGAATAGGCCATACAGTTACTAATTAGGCCATACAGTTGCTAATTAATTATCTGATATGGCCCCTACATTCCCTCCAGACCAATCTCTAAAGATCTGGAAATATTTGTAGTAGGTAGTAATAGTAGATATGATTAGTTTGTGGAAAATATAGTACAAGATTTTTACACATTTATTATGAAGGTAATTTTTCAAGTATAAACTGCATTCCTTATTCGTTTTGGATTAAAATTAGTAAATTATTTTTAAATTAATTAAAGTTTGGTACTTTGTGCTAAGCAATACTGTTTGCATTTCAAGAGAAATATGATAAATACTTTATTACATATAAACGTGACTGATACATGTATGAAACAGGTAAGAACCGAACCATGCTCAAGTAGGCAAGGAGTTTTGGGTTGGAAGAAATCTCTTAAATGTGAGTTGATTATAAAAAGGGGAAAATATTAATAACTTTAATTTTTACACTCTCATGTTTCAAAAATTGAGATTTATAAATTATTGATGTTAATTTTTATCGACATTAATAATTAATTGTACCTTTTTTTCTTGTAAGTTTGGGAATAAAGAATACATTGTTAGAATTTAAGACCACCACAGAATGTGGTGGTCTTTGACACTCTAATGTTTAAATAAATGTATGTAGGTGGCAGTAAAAAAAAAAACTAGTGTTTTTTATTATGGTTAAATACCTTTGTGGGTTTTTTTTTTTTTTTTTTAAATCTTCAAAGATATGAGATCTTGTCTAGATGTGTGAATATAGCAAATATATATAGGAAAAGAATTTATCCTTCAATGAATCTTACCTATTATAATAAATTTATGTTATCCGTCGTAATTATCTATTTATTTAATAATTAAAAAATAATTATTTGTCAATTATCAGCTTGAATACTTATCTAATTAATTATGTCTATTTGCTAACTTAATACACATTAGATTGGTTCGTTGGCCATGCATGTTGATTAAGACTTCTTATATGGAATTATTTAGCATGAGTTAATATGCATGCTAATATGTATGTAATATAAACATGAGAGAAAATTATTCTTTTATATTTTAACCCTTAAAAAAAAAAAATATGAGCCTTTAATTCTATCCATAAAAAAAATGTAATAATTATTGTCCATAGAAAAACATAATTTTGATTAATTTTGTATGCGGGCGTCCATCATAAAATAAATTATAATATTGTTACTCAAAATCACTATTTTTTTTATGGTGCTTTTTTAACCATAATGTACTTCATTTTTTCACTTAAAGAAGTACTTTAAAATTATCAACAAGGCGTATTTACTTATTCTTTTATTAAAAGTAATTTAAGTAAAATTTAATTATATGTCTTTTTTTTTTTTTTTTATAAAGTTTAATTTTTAAATTCTCTCACAAAAAATATATATTATTTTTCTTACAATATTAAACAACATATATATTTTTATGAAAATATGTGTTATTTTACAAAAAATATATGTTATTTTATGTTGTAAGAAAAATAATATATATTTTTTATGAGAAGTTAAAAATAAAATTATGTAAATAAAATAGTTATGCACCGAAAAATTTAAGTTAATGTATAGTAGTTTAAGAAAAACTCTTACACATATAAACACATTATGTTTGCTTCTTTCAAGAAGCATAAGGGTGGGCACATTTTTTTCTCTCTTTCTTTACAAAACTGCTTAATCGACTGAATATTTCAAAAATGAATCCATCATATATATTTTTTATAGGTTGGTTGGTAATCGAATCCGTTAAAGGTTTTATTTTATAAAAATAACACAAATTGGAACCAACGTACTTTTATTATAAATACACTTATACATATGAATTAATATATTTTACATTTTTATTATTTCTAATTTTTCCTAAACTCTTACTTCTAAACCTAAACATGCATGTTCATGCAATCAATTTCAATAATGTAATTTTTATTTTCTCAAAACCATGTCCATAATGTAATTAACGTTGACAATTTTAATTTTCGTGCTGTACTCCATTGATCTGGAGTCAGGTGCACATTGATTGTTAAGTATTTTATTGTCAACTTTAATTTTTACCAAAGTTACACATTTACAAAATAGTAACATACAGAGAAAATATATTGTGATAAGTTTCTTCTTAATTTTAGGTAAGTTCTGCATTGTGAAGTGATTTTTGTTAAAATTATTGGTTAAAAACTGCAAGTCGATTGCCCTTAACTAGGGATGAAGCCATAATTTTTTTTTTAGAGAGAGTTAAAATTTAATTTCTTTTTATATAAAATAGAAAATTAATATAAATTACAGTAGACTATATTCAATTAAATACTTAATTTTTTATGTCATATTATATTAAAGACATAGAGTTAACACTTTATAATTAACTTATAACGAAAATTAAACAAAAATATAACAAGTTAATAAGTATTAGTATTATTCATGTATAAAATAAATTTATGAACTAAAAAATCTAAGCAAATAAAAAACTTAATTAAATACATTAAAATTTATAGTTGTTAAAACTAAAACTAAAATAAATATATGAAAATGTAAAAAGTAAAATATGATTTAGAATTTTAACTTTGAGACTATATTTAAAAATATATGTTGATAAATAATATAAGACTAACTAATAATAATAAAAATAATAAAAAAATTTATATAAAAAAATTTCAAATAAATTTTAAAAGATTATTAAAATAATATATTATTAGATAAAATTAAAATTTAGGTTGAAATAAAATATAATAAACATAAATTTAAATCTTTGATATGAAGCTTATTATATACTTCTTTTTTTAATTTTATTTTTATAATGTTGAGTCTAAAGTTAAATATTTAAAGTTTTTTTTAGATTATCATATTTAAGAATAATTTTTACAAAATATATAACAACAATTTTATTTTTGTTACTAATAGTTATCAAATACATAAAATAATATATATTTAATCGTTTTATTTGCAATTTATATTATTTTTATCTATATATTTGTTAAATATTATTAATATATACTAAAATATATACATAAAAATTAGACATAATATATTATAATAAATAAAATATTTATTTAATATTAAAAATATACATATAATTAATTTTTTATAAAAAAAATTAATTGAAATAATAGCCCCATCTAGCTCCCAAGAAGTTAAGCCCAAGCCTTTAACCGACTTTATGATTGTTAATTTTTTAGGTCATAAATTAACTAAGATTTTATTTTTTTTCAAAACTACTAGGCTTGTAAAAATAAGTCAATAGTAGAAATACTTACCTTACCCATCCCTAATGAAACATTTATAAAATACGTTTTATGATATAAGCACTTGTGATAATCCTAATCGTTTTGTTTTGTAGTCTGAAAAATGCTAGGAGTTTTACAAACAAAAACAAGCACATTATAACAGATATGTACATTTTTTTGTTGAGAAAAATTTAGAGTGGATAATTTTAAATTTATTAATATTTGATCCAAATAAGTAAATAAATTATTTGTATTATACCCACAATAAAAGATACTAAAACACTTTCTAAAAACCTCTCACAACTTGAAAAGAAATACAAATAAATACTCAATAAGAAATTCACAACTCACACTCAAAACTTATTCTTTTGGAGGATACCTAACCCAAATGCAAGGGAGGGAATTTATAATCATCTCCATGCAATTTACACCATACAAATATTAAATTAAAAAATAATTCTAGCCACACATTATTATCACATTCTACACACTTCTCTTAAAATATCTCATTTTTATATTCTTTTATAATTTTTTCTACATTTATTGAGAAACTTTCATAGATTGAATTTTTATTTTTTTTGAGTTAAAATAAAACAAATAGATTGTACTGGAATTGATATTCAACATTTCTTATCTTTGATGTTCCCTCCTTTAAACTTCTCCCACATTCATGATCAAGTTCAAGTCAAGAGATCTGAAAACAATAGAAATACTTTGTCTTGGTAAATCTAATTGAGAAAAATAATAGAAGCAAAAGGAGTGGTTCAAAAATATCGTGGGACGACGATTTTTTTACACTCGCAAAGAATTAAAAAAAATTGAATCTTAGAATTTAGAAGGTGAGTTGCGATTCAAATACCAACACTTCAGATCCAACTATATTTAAAGCAAGCATTAAAGTAAATGACTCGAGCCTAACACTTCACATTTAAATTCGTAGTAATTTTATAGGGTGGAAACTCCGAATCTATTGTCATATATTTTACTTAAAACCGGCGGCTAGAGAAAAAAACAGAAAGACATTAATTACCTAGAATCATGAGAATATTCGGATTATCTTTCTTAAGTTATTGTCTAATAGCAATTATTCTATTTAGTTATTACTTTTTTATTTATTTCAAATCACACAAAAAATTTTATTGTTTCGTTTGATGAAGGAAACTTTAATGGAAATTTTCATGCCCAAATTAGGCAAATATGATCAACAAATAATAAGAGAGAAAGATTAAAAATTGTGAAATGGCATGGGTTGCCTCAGTGGGTTGCACACATTGTACCAAATGGCAACACCAAAAACGAAAAAAAAATTATAAAGGGGCCAATTTGGGTGGGATATCACTCGATGAAAATTATAAAAAAAAGAGAGGATAAAGAGACATAAAAATCTTAGGGGGATGAAGGAGAGATTTGGACGGCCAAAGTTGAGTTGACAGGAGGAGCAATAGGTGTCTAGCGGTATGGAAATTAATTATATTATTTTTGGTATGTTTATTTTTGTATTATTAATTATTAGTAAATATATATAGAAAAGATTCATATTTTTAATTATTTTTGTTTACAATAGATATATAAAATAATACAGAACTCGTCTAGCGGTGACGCACTAAGCATCCATGCTCGCAGGCGATCTCTTTGTACATGACAAATTAAAAATACACACGTTGATAGAAAGAAGCTTTCAATAAGTACAAATAAAATTACTAATACACACTCGTAACATCACAGACGCCCGCGTTTTTCTCACCCGCCGACCTTTTCTTTTACGGCTAGTTTTTATGATTTGTAACTAGTTAAGGATTGTTTGGCAACCTCAAATTAATTGGGGACTTTCTTTTAATTTGATTTAGTTTGGTACGGAAAGTGCCGGAGTTAAATCAAGTACCATTCCGTGCACAAAAGTTACCTTTATTCCTGGGTGATGTCTAACATTGAAGCCCTTTTTGCCCAAAAATGCCCTTGTCATTTTATTGGATTGTAGTGTATTGGTGACTCGTGAGTCAAAAAAACATGGGTATAGAAGGAAATATAAAGAGATGCGATCAATGATTCTTTGGGGATAGGATTCATATGTTGGGTGAGGCGTGAGGGGAATACCATTTTCATCGATACCTTAGTTGTTTGATGCCTTTATAATTTGTGTTGGAATATTATTTTTCGTGGTATAATATTTTTTATATAAAAAATTTTATTTTTAATATTTTCAATAAAAAAATATGTATTTATTTTTTTATAACGTAAATGAATACATATTTTTTTTTTATTGAGAGAGTTAAAATTAAAATTAATTGAATAACGAAAAAAAGGTTTTAAAGGTCTCATAATTTGTATCAAATGAGTTTATTAGTCCTATAATTATTAAGTTAGGCATGAAAGATCCCGTAATTTTTTAAAATAAGCACTTTAACTCCGTAATTTATGAATTAAGTACTACAAGTCCTGTTATTATTAAAAGTAAGCAATTTTAGTCATATAATTTTTTAAAATGTACACTTTTAGTCAAATAAAAATATTAAAATTGATGATTTATAGCGCATAGCTTTCATAAATAATAAGACTATAAGTGTATCAAACTTAAAAATTATGGAATTAAAATACTTATTTGTACATAATAATAAGACTATTGAGACCTCTAGTGTCTAATGTAATAATTAAGAAATTAAATTACTTAAATTAAATAATTATGAGATTTTTGGTGTTAAACTTTCGTTAAATAATTAAATTATTTATGTGTAGGAGAGATAATATTTTTAATTTTTTTTAAATATAAGATATTGTATATTCCCTATTAATAGTCATTAAAGTCATCCCTACCTCCAAGACTTTTTTTCTTCTTCGTAAAAAAATAAATGATAAAAATTAATTTATTTGATCACATATTAATAAAATTATTGAATACAAGCATATCTCATATTTTTGGAGTACATCATAGACAAGGAGAAAAGAAGCCTGCGCTTTCTCTTTCTCTCATATTTTAGGAATACATTCATAGAAAAGGAGAAAAGAAGCCAGCGCCCATTTTCGTTTTACCTGTTCCTCCTACGCCCAAACCCGGATAGCCGTTCAATTGATTTTGATAAAACGACAAATATGATTAATAATAGCCTATGATATAATCTTAGCTTCAACAGGCTTCGGTAGCTCACTAGGGGTAAAAAAAAAAGGTTTCAGTAAAGAAAGGTTGCTGTTGGATTTTGTCGTGTGCTTCTTTGATGTGCAAGAGGTTACCAACATAAGCTGTCCAAATGTAAATCATCTATCTACCAACATTTTTTTTTAACATAAATATAATGTACCATACATGTACAATTCGAGAAAAGTACAAAGGTGGTACTAGCCTAACTTTCAAAAAGTTGATCCACAAATGTATTACTTTCGCACAAATTTGTACCATTATTCAATATAATTATATCATATATTATAATATAAATATAAATTTATGTATTTTTAATATTTTTTTTTAAATAAACTCCTATGAATTTAAATAATTCAATTTAATTTTAAAAAATATCAAAATTTTATAAATTTCAATGAATATTTAAAAAAAAATTATGAAAATTGTAGTTAATTTTTACAATTTTTGTATACAATTTTAGAAATATACTAAAAGAAATAATAATATAAACATAATAGTTTTTCATTTAAATATTATATTTATGATCTATGATGTTCATAAAATACTATCGTATTATTAGTAAGCATAAAAAAGAAAGATAATTTAAAATTTTATGAATACATATATGATTGAAAAATTAGTGAAAATACAAATAGAAAATTAATTAATAAAAATATTATGTCATAAAAATAAAAAATAAAAATAGCATGAGAGAGATACAGAGATAAGGATAATAATGATTGTAACAGTCATGTAATTTAGCATCACTAATCACATTGTGTATATAGCTTTTAATTTTTTTTTTTGGTTATATAATATACCTTGATTTAGTGTATTGAAGTAAATTTGACTTTCATACTTTACAAAAATATTATAAATATTAAGTCATGTAGCCCCAAACTTATAGTATAAATGGTAAATAACAATTTAAATGATTATAGATTTTTAAGCTTTAATAGAGGTAAATTTATTCAATTTGTATATTAAAATAATTTTTTTGATATTTCCATGAAAATTTTGCTATATTTCCTGATATTTTAAAAGATGTTTCGAAAGTCTTATTTTTTTATTTTCAATTTATAAAAATCTTAAATGTATCGAAAAATATTGAGATAAATTTCATCCATGCTTTCATTCACCGTAACATTAAAATAAAAGAAGAAGAAAAATACAAGAGAAGCCTAGAGGGAGAGGGAGCCTAGGAGGGGAAACAAATGCGTAACAAGAAAAGAAAGACGAGTCCAAATCTGTCTAATGACATTGTTGACATTTCAATCCACTCGACTTGACCCTACACTCAGGTGTATGCCGGAGGGAAAATTAGCACTTTCTTGAATAACAATTTGATCTGTCTTATTTTCTTTTTAAAAAAAATTCCTCATTTTACATTACAAACACAAGAAATTACAACTTTACTAACTAGATTATCAAAATCTACATTTATATTCAAATGTACCTTCACTGAGACAACCCTGATAAATTTAACACTCATTATAAAAGTTTTCAATTTAGTGTAAGAATGTTCTCTATTAATTATGTAAAAAAGAAAAGAAAAAAAAATGTAGTGCAAGAATGTATCTCAAAGTACATCCATTATCCCTAATACCATTTAAACCCCATTACAAAACACGATTTCTCCACTCAATTTTAGCACCCGATTAATTTAAGTGGTCAGCATACAAGATTTTGGTTAAAGGAAAAAAGAAGGTAAATTCTCCTTGCTTATTGGTGTACTAGATGTTAACTTCAACATTTTTTTCATCTTGCTAAAAAAAAAACCAAACCAATTTCATTACTATAGGACACTATTGGCCTGTGCTAGCTTGGATACATGAAGAGAACCCATGTAAAATTTAACTTCCTTTTTCCATGTTTAAATACATTTCATGGCATAACTGTTGCAAAAATTGGGATTTTAGTAGTAGGTGGCATTCCCTCTTAGTTTTGAGTAGGTGGAATCATTTTATTTTGTTTTTTCTCCACATTCTTATCAGGTGATCCAAGAATTAGCTTATGTTTTCAATTGATATTTTGATATAAAAAGATCTTATTTCTTCACCTTGGATTCTTGTGTCATTTTCTTGTTCTCGAAAAGATATTAGATCACTGTGGAAAACGATAGGAATGACTATAAGAAACTAACGATTGTCTCTTCTTAAACAACCTATATTCTCTACACTTAATCAACATTTGATAAATTATCCAATCCCAAGCAATCTTAGTTATTGGTGGGGGTTCAGTATAAGAATGCAATTTTTGTTTTTATTGTTGTTGGTATTATACACATGGATGAAAACATTATAATATTTTCCGATATTTCCATTAAAATTTAGGCAAAAATGATGTTTAAAAAATCATCCACAATCTTCAAAAATTTCTCAATATTTTCATAAAAATGTCGTAAAATTTCAAAAAAAAAAAAAATTGATATTTTCGTAAGTTGTATTTTAATTTTCAAAAACTTTGATGAAAATATTGAAAATATTAATATAGATATACCACAAAATATCAATTTAAACTTTTTAATTTTGTCAAAATAAAGACATGTAACTTATTGTTTAGATTATGTATAAGTCAATATTTATGTAAGGATACTCAATTTTAGTTTTTTCCAAAATTTGTATATTTACTTTAATAATAACTATTTAATTATCTAGTTATGTATAAGTCAATATTTATGTAAAGATACTCAATTTTAGTTTTTTCCAAAATTTGTATATTTACTTTAATAATAACTATTTAATTATCTCATGCAAAAACTTTACTTGTCTTTGTCATTCTATGAGTCTTTTCTTTTTTGTGTATGACATTGTCATTTTCTTTGATAACATCTGCTAATTTAAAACTTTATTTAAAAATCATATTTTAACCTAGATGTTTTCAGGAAGTCCCTAATAACCAACGAATAAAAAGTACTTTTTTTTATATTGATCATATTTCATTGAGAAATTGACGAGTTGATCTGCATACATGTTTTATTTTTACTGCTAGCTTTAAATTGTTATATATTTTTTTTTTTTGCAAATATTCATCGATATTGATAATATTTTTAATATTTTCGTAAAATTAAAGTGATTTTTTTTCTCCACAAAGAATTACATCTATATGTTAAAAAATGGTATGACAAGGACTTGTTTTGTTATTTTTAAATGCTTTAATATCCTTGATGGATCCTATATATGAACATAATCATAATTTGGTATGGGTGCAACTCAATATTATAATGGTTTCTCTCTAGAAGCATAAAGAGTATATATATTGGAGTTTTCCAAATATCCCAATTAAGCAAATTTGATAATTTACTTGGTAGAGTGTTTTTTTATTTTTATTTTTTTTATAGAGAGGATTAAACATGTCACGTTAATTTATTTTCTCAAGCTAAATGAGAAGTACAGATCACAGTATCTCACAATTCCTTGGTTAATATTCCAATTGAGTAGTTAACTCAATTGTCTATTTAAGATCAATTAAAAACCACAGGACAGACCCATTGGTTATAAACCAAGCACTATTAATATATTACTCTATGACGTCAATTTGATTTAAAGTGCGTTGATGAGTCAATTAACTCCTTCAAAATACATTTATTCTGTTAAAATAAATAATTTTTTTCCCCTTTCAGTTGTTGGTGTCACTGGGTTCTCTATTGGCTAGGGATTCATCTTGAAAAAGCATCCACAATAACTTGACAATGGAATACAAATTTCAAAATTGAATTATTGCACCCAAATTTTCTTCGGTGTTTACATTTGCTAAAACACCCCTCATTAAAGTAATCTATACTCCCACAATAGCATTAACAACCCTTTCTCTCTCTCTCTCTCTCTCTGATGTAAGCGGAAGTACTGATCTGAAAAATGATTATCCACAAATCCAACTTGTACTGTGTAAATTGTAATGGATACAAGAGTCAGTTCATGTGTACAAATAGTCATAGAGAAGAGCATTATTATATAACACTGAGAAAGACCTGTTCATGTGTGAATGTGATGCTATAAAACACACACCAGCTGTTATATTATGTACCATTATATACTCATTTAGAAAAATAAATATTTTTTTAAATATGTATAAATTTATGTATCATTAATATTTTTCGATCTGCATTATATCACAAAATTGCTAAGAAGATTAAGAGCACTACCTTATAGTATTGTTACTTAAATGTGCATAAAGTGGGGCCAAATCAACCTTTTTCAATCCTATAAAAGGCCTTCTCTGCTTAACCATCTATCTGTTCCTAACTTCATCATCACAATAAAACCAGAAAAATAATTACCCAAAAGTTGTAAAATATGGAGTCAAGTGATATTTCAGGTCTTAATTTTCTTCTTAATACTTTAGATTCATCTCCCTATCCAGTTCATTATAGCTCAAGTGAGAGCAACACATCCACATTTGATCAACTTAAAAGACTCACTAGCCCAATATACAATTTCCAATTCCCTAATTCACAAGATCAAATTAATCCACAAAACACCTCATGTTTAAGTAGCAACAATTCAAGTACTTCTGATGAAGCTGATGAGTACCAAATGAGTCTTATAAATGAGAGAAAACAAAGAAGGATGATATCAAATAGAGAATCTGCTCGAAGATCACGAATGCGAAAACAGAAACACTTAGCTGAGCTTTGGTCACAAGTGGTTTGGCTAAGAAATGAAAACCATCAGCTTATAGATAAGCTTAATCATGTTTCAGAGGTACATGACAAAGTTGTTCAAGAGAATGCTCAGCTTAAAGAGGAAAATTCTCAACTTTGTCAAATGATTAGTGATATGCAACTCCATAGTCCTTATAATAGCTTGACTCCACGTGTGACTACTGAGTCTAATTCAAACCAGTATATCACAAGTTCCATGGATTTGTTAGTTTGAGACTTGGGATATATGGGTTTCAATCTTCTTCTTCTTCTTCTTTTTAATTTTTTCTTTTTTAATTTTCTATCTATGATCCTAGTATTCAGTTTGGTGTAGAAAACCAAATTGTATGAGATATATCCATCAAAATTGCGAATAACATCTCTTTGAGCATTGCTAGCATACTTGCTCAATATTTATAAATATAATTAGTACACACACACACACGCACACTAACACACACACACACATATATATATAATGATTTTTCATGCACATTTATTAAAAATAGTATATGTAGTGTTTATAAGCAACATAAATCTTACCATCATTTGCCTAACCTTTTAGTTTGGCAAGCTTGTGTGGACGTTACAAAATTTGCAAGATAAACCTTACAAAAGTTGATGTGATCATTAACTCACCTGATTACATGAGCTTAAATATGGTTAATTTGTAACCCTATAACAGTGTTGATAAAGATAAAAACTCCTTAACTGCATTGATACTGATGATAAGTAAAAATAGCTAGATAATTTACAAACAGGTTTAAAGTTGTTTTTTCTTCCAACAAAATAAATCATAGGGTGGAGGAATCATGTGTTATGATTGATCAGTTGTACTAGAGCATAGGGTAGAAAAAAAATGGTTGTAATTAATGGGTGGTGAATTGGTGAAAGTTGGAAATGACATAATAGACATAAAGGTGGGTTGATAAAAGAAAAGAGAGAATCTGAGAAAGCTATCCATTAAATTGCCTTCAAGTAATGTATTGTTGATCATGGCTTTTCAAAGCTGCCCTTGAATGAATTCTATTGGGCTCTTGACACTTTTTTTTTTTTTTTTTTTTCCTTCTTTCTTTGTCACTAATTTTGTCTTGTTTTGGATGAATAGTGATGTATTATAATTTTATGTTCAGTGAAAGAATTTGATTAGCCATTGACATAACAAAGCCCACTATGTGAATTTTGTATTGTTCATTGAAATTTTGCCCTTTCATTTAAGATGTCGACGACGTTTGGAACAATTAGCATTTTTCGTTTTGGATATATATATATATATATATAGAGTTGGGCAGCAGTATTATAGTGACAAAATTTTGAAAAATGACAATCTACATTATAGAGGAACTAATAATGCATTCTCTTCAATTTAACCACTCAAGCTATTTCCACATAATTAATCGTAACACTCACTAAGCAGACACTTCCTTATGTAAGTGTATGGCTGATTGTTCTGTGAATCAAAGTTTAAGAGATGAAGAAGAAGACAACCTCAGCCTCTAAACTGTATAACGTCTCTGCACATAGGTCTTTGCATTCAAAAGTGTTAAATCTACGTCCTCAAATATCAAAAGTTAACTCAATAAAATAAACTCTTTTATAACATTCTTTTTTCTTTAACATTTACTCTCAAAGTATAGGCCTTACACTTTGTATTTTTCAACACATTTTATTATATTTTAATTCTTTTAGATCATTGGTATTTTTCTTTCTGCATTGCCCATGTATTTTCTTTTTTCTTTTGTTAGAGAAACTATTAATTTTTTAGCTCATTGTTCGATTGAAACTCTAATACAATGTTAGATTTTATAATTTATAAGCAATATGAGATATCAACTTCAACGAGAATTATAGGTTAGTTAAACATGTATTGAATTATTTTCCTAGTTCCTTTTTAATCAAAATGATATTACAAAAACAATCCTTGGTTCCAGACTTTAAAAACATTTTTAGCAAAAAAAAAAAAAATTTAAAAACATAAAACCTATTTAAGCCATGAAAAAAATTAATTTGGGCCACTTGACTGTTCCATATTGGCTGAACCTTGGATTTTCAATGACAAACATTTTTAAAGATATAACAATATTGAAAATAACACAAAGATTTAATAGCATAATTTTTAACCACGTCCTCTTGCAAGAAATCTACAAGTCAATTGAATGAAAATGAATGGTAGTGTTCACCAAGTAATTTGATACTAAAATTTTCTTCCTCGTATTTCAAGTTCGAATCACTCTATTCCATAAAAATGAAAACGAAATATTTAATTATAGAGAAATAAAAAATTAAACAAAAAATAATACTACTAATCCGGAAGATGTGTATTTTGTACAAGCACAGCAAAGGAGATTCCTGATTCCACGGTTCCACTTTGGAGTGTTCAAAATCTGATCAATCCTATACAATTTAAATAACTCAATCCAACACAATTTATTTTACACATTTACTGTAATTGGGTTAGTTAGAATTTAGCATTTGCATAACCAATTTATAATGGGTTGGATTAATTTAAGAAATTAAAATTTTCACAAAAATTAATTCAACCCATATTACTAATATATTATAAATTTTTATTTTTTATTTTAATATAATAATTTTGTTTATTAAAAAAAGTAAAAAAATAATAGAAGTAATTATTACTTTCTTAAAATACTTGCCCTATTTCTATCTGATTTCATGTACCCATAAGCCCCAAACACAAAGAAGAGTAGGAGATTCAAACTCAGTGTCGCTGTAGACTCTATTATTTTTTGTTGTATGTAATCTATTCTTAAAATAATATAAAATTAAATAATAAATATTTATGTTAATTTTTGTACTATTTAAAATTTAAAATTAAGTACCTTATTTTTGTTTATTTATTATTTGAAAAAAATAAAAATCATTTTAGGTATTAATTTTAATAAAATGTTAAAGTGTAAAATCTAATGCTATAGTTGTCTAGTTATTAAAAACAAATATTTTAAAAAAAATTGTTTAAAAAAAATACTAAAATATAAAATTTGATCCACTCAATTCAATATAAAAAGGTTTAATTTAGATTATTTTATAGGATCATATCAATTCTTGTTTTTTATTTTTTAAAATTTAATATTATTGAGTAATTCTAATTTTAACTCTAGTTAAAAGTATGTATACCCCTTCCCTAACCAATCACAGCAGCGTAAATAATTTTTAGGAGTGTGCAAAAAATTTAATAATTTAATCAGTTAAATTAATCCAATATAATCAGTTAATTTTTGAATGGTTTTAATTTAATGGTTGAATTAGATCGAATTAAAATTTTTTCAATTCGTTAAGTTCAAATAAGATGACGAATTTTACTATATATCATCTGATCTGATCAAACTGAAAAAAATTAAACATATTTATATTTATACATATGACATATTTTTATTAATTATTTTTATTTTTATTATACATCACATTATACTTTACTAATATAGATGGAATCCTAAAAGACTAAATAACATATTTAATTTATTGTTTGAATAAATTGTTAGTTTTATTTAAATGAATATTGTAATTTGTATTATGTTATTTTTTTTATGTAGATTTGAGTAATACTTTAATATTATTATTTGATATTTTTTAAAATTTATTTTTTTCAAATATGTTTATATTATGTGAAAATTTAAATTTTTTATTCAAAATTATTAAAAAAAGAGCAAAATATATTTATTAATTAAATTTAATTGATCTAATTTAAAGAGCTATTAAATCAAATTAAATTTAAAATATGATCAGATCAAATATAAATTAAGATTCTTTATTTCCATTAAAAAGTTGTATCAAATTAAATACCGACAAAATTAACCATTGACACCCATACTAAGTTTACTTATATTTTCCTTTTTCTTTTTAGCATTGGTAAGAGGAAGCGTGGCAGAATTTGACCATAGCTTAAAGTCCCAAAAACCAAAAAACTAATTCTAAACGGAAAGAGATACATCTTTGATTACTTGGTAAGCCCTAGAATTTTATACACATTTTGTCGCTTCTGAATCCCAATTACACCGTTCGCTACAAAACCCGGTTCTTCGACTCATTGGGTTGTGTCATTTTGTCTAAAATTAAGTAGGTTTAATCTGAACAAGGGGATTTCCAGTTTCAGGTTTGGATCCCTCTCTTTTTCCTGATCCATGGCGTGTAATCACTGTAAGAAAAGCTTTGGATTATTTTCCTTCATTCAAAGTGTGAACTTTGTGAGTTCTTAATAATGTTGATATTATCTTTCTTGAATTTTGTTTGGAATTACTGATCTATTAAAGTATGTTAGAAAACATCTATCCAAAAGCTTAAGCTTTTGAAAGAAGGTGAAATTATTTTTATACATCAATCACTCCTTATAGGTGTTGGCACACCATGCATTGCATGCTAAGTACTTGTAATTCAATAATTGGGTTGCTTTTCCTTGAAACATGACCTCTGATTCCATGTTAGAAGGAGAAAGGCCAACTTTCATTTTATACATTTATCATTACCTGAGTTTTTTTGTTTTGTTTTGTTTTGTTTTGTTTTTTTTTTTTTTCCTGTGGTCCATAGAAATTACTTGTGCTTGTACTTGCTGCTCATGCTTTTACTTCCCGGGTGGTTGATAATAGTTGCATGCCACTGAACTGAATCTAACAGATGTTTTTACGTATCTCTTACTCTGTTGTGGATGTATTAGTTTCTTCAGGAAATATTTTATTCCGTATCTTCACCTTTGGCGTAGCGTATCTTCTGAATTTGGTCTAATTTGCTTAAAATGAACCTCCTGGATGTTCACCTATGGTTTAGATGCATTATTATAGTGAAAATCTCAGATCAGATCATTTTAGAGGTCGTGTGATTATGTTTTCTTGTGTTTAAAGTTGGTTGAATATATTTCTAATTCAACTGTTAAAGAAAACAAAAACTTCTTCACCCATAAAACACTTTTCATAAAACTGCGTTATGTCTTCTATTTTCTTTTCAATACTCATTTTTGTATTTAGATTCTTAGTTTTTTATTCTAATTTATGGAAAACTGGATAAGTGAGAGGTGTAGTGATGGTTTTTGTGAAAACGAGGTCCTAGAGTATAGAGTTTGAAATTTGTTCATGGAAAATGGAACTCATTTTCAATTAAATGTAAATTGAAAATTGAAAGAATTGAGTTCAAACATTAAACAAAAAAAAAAAAAAAAAAAAACAAAACAAAAAAACACTTTACAAAACAATTCCTTAATTATTATTTTATTTTTGCTATTAATATTATTTCCTACTATAAGGTCATTGGATATCTTTCGACCAGATGTGTGAAATTGGCTTCATTAGCAATTTTTAATGTTTGTCAGGGAAAAAATGGCTGCACGTCAAACCCTACAAGAATTGGACTTGCTAGTATGGCTGTCATGGGACAAAATTTGACCCTCAACGTTGCGAACAAAGGATTTCCACTTTCTGTTTACAATAGAACTACCTCCAAAGTTGATGAGACTGTTGAACAAGCTAAACAAGAAGGTAATCTTCCTGTATTTGGTTTCCATGATCCTGAATCTTTTGTGAAATCAATTCAGAAACCTCGGGTTATAATCATGCTTGTCAAAGCTGGGGAGCCCGTTGATCAGACTACAAAGAGTCTGTCTGTTTACATGAAGAAAGGAGACTGCATAATAGATGGTGGTAATGAATGGTATGAGAACACTGAGAGAAGAGAGAAATCAATGGTTGAATTGGGTCTCCTTAGAATGGGAGTTTCAGGTGGTGAAGAGGGTGCTCGACATGGGCCATCTTTGATGCCGGGAGGATCATTTGAGGCCTACACATTGAGGACAATTCTTCTTAAAGAGGCAGCACAAGTTCCAGACAGTGGTCCCTGTACATTGGCAAAGGAGGTTCGGGTAACTTTGTCAAGATGATTCACAATGGAATTGAATAAGGTGATATGCTGCTAATTGCAGAAGCTTATGATGTGCTGAAATCAGTTGGCAAGTTGTCAAATGAGGAACTACAATGTGTATCTCAGAATGGAACAAAGGAGAGCTTCTTAGCTTCTTGATTGAGATGACTGCAGATATTTTTTGGAATTAAGGATGATAAGGGAGATGGGTATTTAGTTGACAAAGTTTTAGACAAGACCGGGATGAAGGGTCCTGGTAAATGGACGGTACAACAAGCTACTGCTCAGTTGCAGCTCCAACAATTGTATCATCTTTGGATGCAAGGTTCCTTAGTGGGTTAAAGGAGGAAAGACTTGAAGCTGCCAAAGTTTTTAAAGCTAGTGGCTTTGGTGACACCTTGACTGACCAATTTATCGACAAGGAAAAGTTGATAGATGATGTGAGACAAGCTCTTTATGCATCCAAGATATGCAGCTATGCACAGGGTATGAATCCTATTTGTGCAAAGAGAGTATCGAGAAAGGATGGGACTTGAAGTTGGGAGAATTGACTAGGATTTGTAAGGGAGGTTGCATTATTCTAGCAGTATTTTTGGACAGAATCAAGAAGGCAAATGACAGAAATCCTGATCTTGCTGGATCCAGCATTTGCGAAGGAGATGATCAAGCGACAGTCATCCTGGCGAAGAATTGTGTATCTTGCCATCAATTCGAGTATTAGCACTCCTGGTATGTCCTCCAGTCTTGCTTATTTTAACAGTTACAAAAGGGAAAGATTGCTGGCAACTTTGGTGGAAGCTCAGAGAGATTACTTTGATGCCCATACATATGAACGAGTTGATGTAGGTGGATATTTTCATACTGAATGGTTCAAGATTGCTAGACAGTTAAAGAATGAAGTCCACTTATTCTGGCATTCTCTTAAACTGAAAACTCCTTTCATATAAATTATGCTTAGAATTTATGTTGAGGGCTTGGTGCTGGGCAGATCTTACAAAACTCTATCAGTGTAAACTTGTGACAAATAAATTTACAAATTGTATCTCATAAAATATTCATATGGATTCATTTTTAATCAATAGGGTTTTTCCTTGGTTTGCTTTTTCACCATGGTGTTGTGCTCTGACAGATCTTGTGTTTTTATTCTACCATTTACATTTAGATAAAGTGGAAAGACCCATTTTATTGTTTTGAGGGGGAGTCCTGCTGTAAAATATAATGATTGATGATCGTGAAATGAAGTATCTTTATTTTTTTGTTTAATGTTTGTTCTTCATATCATTTTTGCTGTTTTTTCCATTTCTTTTAAGCCAATTGTTTTGTCAATGTTGCTAATCCATCACTACCGAAGTTTCTTAATCTTTATTCATATTCATTTAAAATGTATAGCTGGGATATGAACGAATAATTGAAGCTATTTATCTTTGTTCTGTTATTTCCTTTCTCTGTTTTCTGCTTAAAGCAGGCTAATAACCTCTCTCTCTCTCTGTTCACATTGAGGCAGAATACGATGTTCTGTACAACGATTGGTACAGAACTAAAGTGAAATAAAATGATAAAAGCTTATTAATGATTTAGTGGTGTGTAATATTATTTTTATTTAGCTTTAGAGCACAAACAACAGCAGATGTTTTGCCTTGCTGTTTCTGTCTTACTCTTCCCTTTTTGCACGGTCGTTGGCCTTTTGTCTTGTAAGTTCATCTTTCTAGGACAAAGTCAAATATAATATGAATGAAAATTATTTCAAGTTGTATTATTATTTTACAATAGAAGTATATATAGAAGATAAAATACAAGAGTTTTAAATAAAATAGAACTATGTACAACCTAGAACTCTATTACAGATAGATACATATACACTAATTATATGACTCACGCTAACACTCTCCCTCAAGTTGGCGCATACATATCGACAATGTCCAACTTGCTTAGTGAGTCATAAAATGCCTTCTTGGAAACTCCTTTGGTGAGCACATCTGCAAGTTGCTTCTCAGTGGGAACAAAAGGAAAGCTAATGAGTTTGGCATCTAGCTTCTCTTTTATAAAATGACGATCAACCTCCACATGCTTAGTGCGATTATGCTGTATTGAATTTTGTGATATTTCAATGGCTGCCTGACTGTAGCAATACAACTCTATAGTATTTTTAAGTTTGAAACCCAAATCAAACAATAAACTTTTTATCCACAGCAATTTACAAACACCATGAGCCATACCTCTATACTCAACCTCAGCACTAGACCGTGCCACAACTTTCTGCTTCTTACTTTTCCATGTAACCAAATTACCTCCCACAAAGGTAAAGTAACCCGATGTCGACCTTCTATTTGTAATATTTCCTGCCCAATCTGCATCTGTGAAGCCACAAACTTTAAAAGGATTGTTTTGTTTAGTGAACATTACTCCTCTCCCTGGAGCTAACTTCAAGTACCTCAAAATTCTCACAACTGCATCCATGTGACTCTCACTCGGGTTAAGCATGAACTGACTTACCACACTTACTGCATATGTTACATCTGGTCTAGTATATGTCAAATAAATTAGGCGCCCAACCAACATTTGATAGCGAGCTCGATCAATTGGTACTTGATCTGGATACTCTACTAGACAATAATTTTGCTCAATAGGAGTGTCAATAGGTTTACAATCCAACATACATGTTGCAGTTAGTAGGTCAAGGATGTACTTTCTCTGACATAGAAAAATTTCTTCACTCCCCCTAGCTACCTCAATTCCTAAGAAGTACTTCATTTCACCCAAATCCTTCATCTCAAACTCAGAAGTTAGCTGTCTCTGTAATTTATCCATCTCAACAGCATCATCTCCAGTAATTACCATATCATCAACATAAATAATTAGAGCTGTTACCTTTTCTTATTGATGTTTGAGAAATAGCGTATGGTCTGAATTACTCTGTCTGTAACCAACCTTTTGCATGAACTGTGAAAACTTTCCAAACTAGGCTCAAGGGGATTGCTTGAGACCATACAAAAACTTCCTCAATTTGCATACAAAATTACCAGGAGAAGCAGCTACATACCCAGGTGGAAGATTCATGTATACCTCATCGACTAACTCTCCATGAAGGAAAGCATTCTTGACATCAAACTGTCGAAGTGGCCAGTTTAAGCTTGCAGCAAGCAAAAGCAGAACTCGAATAGTATTCATTTTGGCAACCGGAGTAAAAGTCTCATCGTAGTCTATACCATACGTCTGAGTGAACCCTTTTGCTACAAGGCGGGCTTTATACCGATTCACAGATCCATCAGCATTATGTTTCACAGTAAACACCCATCGACAATTAACTGCCTTTTTGCCTTGTGGTGGAGGCACAAGTTGTCAAGTATCGTTCTTCTGTAATGCCTCCATCTCTTCCTCTATTGCCTTCTTCCATTTTGGGTCTCCCAAAGCATCTTGCACTTTGTTAGGTACTGATACAGTAGATATTTGATTTGCAAATGATTCATATGGCTTAAACAATCTTTTAGTAGACATGTAGTTGGCTACTGGATATTTTGATTTTGCATAGATATTTGGTTCATATCTTTTGGGTGGTTGACCTCGAGTAGACCTATTTGGTAATACATACTGTCCAACACTAGACTCAACGCTATTAGTATCAGTAGGTATACATACCTCAGATGAGTGACCTTCAGTACCAGAGAGTTGTTGATCAAGGGTATGAGTGATGCCTGAGGGAACAGTAGTATCTTCATTTTCATTTTCAGTGGTCGGAACTGGTGCTTGGACACTTGGAGCATCTGTTTCTTCCACTACTGGATTCAATGGGTTAAGAATCTCAACTGGACCCATCGAAATATCAGTAGGTGATTCTTCTGATTCCTTTCCCTCACCATGATACAACTCTTCAAAATATGAATTCTTCCCCTGACGAACAGTATTAGGTGAGAAAAAATAACTCATGTCCTCAAAAAAGGTAACATCCATAGTGACATAATACTTCCTGGTCGGTGAATGGAAGCACTTGTACCCTTTTTGATAACTTCCATAACCAACAAACACACATTTAATTGCTCGGACATCTAACTTAGACCTTTAATTTTTAGGAACATGTACAAAAACAACACAACCAAATACACGGGCAGCAAGATTATTAAATGATGACAAGGATACATGAGATGCGAGAACCTCGAATGAAATTTTGCCGTGAAGGACACTAGATGAAAGATGATTGATGAGATAGGCGAAAGCTTGTACATCATCGCTCCAAAGGTATTTTGGCATATGAGCACTAAATAGGAGTGCACGAGTCATATCAAATAAATGACGATTTTTTCTTTCAGACACCCCATTTTGTTCTGGTGTTTGTGGGCAAGTAGTTTGGTGAACAATCCCATGTGTTTTGAAAAAATCTTGAAAAATACGATTAACATATTGTCCCCCATTGTCAGAACGTAGTACTCTAATGGTGCTATTGTATTGTGTTTGACCATGAGTACGAAAGTTTTGAAAAACTGAAAAAACTTCATCTTTGGTTCTAAGAAGAGAAACTCATGACAATCTTGTACAATCATCAATAAACGATACAAAATACCTCATACCCAATACAGTGGGCTCTCTACTCGATCCCCAAACATCAGAATGAATTAATTCAAAAGGAACAGTACTTTTATTAGAAATACTAGGAGAATAAGTAATATGGTGGCTTTTGGCCAAAACACACGTCTCACAATGTAAAACAGATTCACTAACACCAATAAACAAAGTGGCATAAATTTTTTTCATAAGACTAAAAGAAGGATGCCTTAAGTGGCGATGCCATAACCAAATTTTACTTAGCTTGTCAGAACTCGAGGTCAATGCCGTGCGGGACTGTGCCCCTGGTTTTTCCCCTACGTAGTTCTAATCCAGACGAAACAATCTGCCCCTCAGATACCGTCGATCAATTATTTTCTTGGTAAGAAAATCCTAAAAAATCACATACATAGGATAAAAGGTTACAGAACATTTAGACTCAGTATTCAACAGTGGGACATATATTAAGTGATGAGATAAGTCAGGCACATGTAAAACATTATAGAGCTGTAAAGTTGGAGTGATACGAACTGACCCCTTTCCTAAGACAGGAAAAGCTTCACCGTTAGCATTCGTAACATAAGACACTGGAGGGGAAGATAACTCAGTAAAATACGATTTATCATAAGTCATATGATCAGACGCACTAGAATCAATAATTCAAGTATTAGATCCAACAAAGTGAAAAACGTTTAAGACCATACCAATCTTACCACGACCAGCTATTAAAGCTATAGGGGTATCTCCACATGTCACATGATGATCCTGTCCAGTCACTCCATAGAAATATGTTTCTTGTACTACTTGTACCTTAGCTGCTTTCATTTTAGGACGATAGTTTTGCCTTTTAGGTCTCAGGTGTGGGTTCAGTTTCCAACAAGTCTCTCAGATATGCCCTGCTTCATTGCAATAAGAGCAATGAAGACGAGGACGATTGGCAAATCCTGGGGGAGGTCCTTGCTGATGAAGTGGAACTAAACTCTGCTGTTTGAGAAAAGGTGGTGGAGGTCCTTGCTGATGAAGTGGAACTGAACTCTACTGTGGGAGAAAAGGTGGTGGAGGTCCTTGCTAATGAAGTGGAACTGAACTTTACTGCTGGAGAAAAGGTGCCTTTGATTTGGCTTGAATGGCTAAACTAGATAATTCAACATGTGCCTGATTAAGACTTTCCTATTGAGATTCGTCCTTACGGATGTATGTAAAAGTTGTGGTCAAGCTCGGAGGGTCTGACATTATGAGCAATTCGCCCTTGGTACTATTATGTTTCGTATCAAGTCCTCTTAAGAATGCATGAACTCGCTCAAGCTCCTTTTCTTTTTGGTACCATATAAGGTCCTCTTTATTTTTAATTTTGCACGGACGTTTCTGATCAATTTCAACCCATATATTCTTCAGCTTGGTAAAATACATAGACATTGGTTGCCCATTGTGTTGCATGCTGGTAGCTTTGCACATTAATTAGTGGACTTGTATAAAGTTAGATTCATTAGTGTAGAGGTCTCCTAAAGTCTTCCATATGGCCTCAGCTGTGTCACATTCTTTCACCATCTGTGATGGCTCTAAATAGAATAGACATTACGAGGCCATCATCATCATCTTCCCACTTAGTATAAGCCTCCAAATCATCTTTAGGAAGAGCTTTGATTGTTCCAGTTATATGTCCTATCTTGTGCATCCTACGGAGATAAACGGACATAACCTTTTTCCATGTTTGAAAGTTGGTACCATTGAGTTTGGTACCACCGAAAGAGCCGTCTTCTGAACTCTTGACAGAAACTTCAAATTTTAGAATTTCAGTTGTCGTAGAACTTTGATTTATTTTTGAATCTTTCATTGAATCAGACAATAATAATATGCAGTGGAATAAAAATCACCTTTTTTTTACAGTTGACTTTTACTGTTAATTGGTTTGACCGTTGATCGGATGATGGCCACTATTGACCATTGACCGGATGATAGGCTTGGGCTGGATGAGAGGAATGGGAATGGATATGTGGGCTTAGGGTTAGGGTTAGTGAGTTTGGGCTAGTGAGTGTGGGCTAGGGTTATGGAGTTTGGGCTAGTGGGCTAGTGAGTGTGGGCTAGGGTTTGGTGAGTGTGGCCAAAATAAAAATGGATAGGCAGATCTGATTAGCGGCAGATTTGGATGGGCGGCGGCGAACTGGGGCGGCGGCAATAGATCTGGGGTTTGGAGGCAGATGTGGGCGACGCGGACTTGCAGATGTGGGCGGCGGACTGCGGACGGAGATCTTGAGATAGGTAGATGGTGAGAAGAGATAGTGCGGACAGAGACATGCGACAAATCTGGTGAAGCCGTAGGTGAGGACATGAGGTGTTGAGATAGGTGCAACGCGGAGATAGGCGGCGCTGAGACAGGTGCGACGCGGAGACAGGCGGCGCGAAAACGGGTGCGACGCGGAGACAGGCGCTGCACGGAGACGGGTGCGACGCGGAGATAGGAGCGACGAACGACGTGGAGACTGGAGGCAGCGGCGTTGACTGGTGGCGACGGCGCTGACAGGAGACGAAGAAAAATACAATTCTTTTTGAAACCTTCGCTCTAATACCAAGTCAAATATAATATGAATGGAAATTATTTCAAGTGGTATTATTACCTCACAATAAAGATATATATAGAAGATAAAATACAAGAGTCCTAAATAAAATTGAACTATATATAACCTAAAATTCTATTATAAATAGACACATATATACTAATTGCATAATTCATGATAATACACAACGTATACTCTGATCATTCATGTAGCTTTGTCACATTACTGAACAGAGTACCTGCCCATTTCTATCACCAATTATTTTGAACTCATTTTTTTCCTCAATTTCATTTGTAAATAATTTTTTCAGCAAACATTTGTAGCATTCTTTTGAAATAATAGATTTTTATTTTTAGCGTATGTTTGACTTAACGGGAAAGATAAATAATATTAACACATTTTTGAGGTTTGACGTAATATTAATAACACCCTTAAGATTTTAAAAATATCAGAAAATCCCTCCGGTGAAATTTGCTAACATAATTTAATGACATTTTCGTAAATATTTTAAAATTATGGCACAAAGTAGGATTGCAAAAAATAAAAATATAAAGAAGTATTGTTTCTTATTATTATTATTTTTTTTAAATTGCTAAAAATTAATTACATACTCTTTATTCAAATACATGTTCGTCTAGTTATATGGCAAATAAGACTCATTTTTTCCGGTCTCAAATTATAAATTCGAATCACAATAATTATGTTTAATTTAAAAAAAATTATATTTCACATATATTTTACTCAAGAAAAAAAGGCCAAACTACCAATTTAGTACCCTTTTTTTATTTGATATAATCTATTATTATTATTTTTTATTTCAGCAATTTGATATCATACATAAAAAGTAATAATAATAGTTTGACCATAAATGAAGTCCAAGCATGATTTTTTCATTAATTATCTCAAATAAATTTAACGAAAATGACTTAATTAGTTAAATTATAAAAAATATGGTAGTAAAATTGGTCAAATAAAAAGATAAATGACTAAATTGATATGTGTTGAATAGATAGAGATCCAAAATTATCAAATTAAAAAAAAATAATGAAGTAAACTGGTCAAAAAAGAAAATAATATCCCAAAAATAGATTTAATAAAGTTGGGAAATCGATCATAACAGTGGTTTTGGAAAAGAAAAAGAAAAAGATATAATTAATATTGAGCCACTTTAGCAGATGTAAACAACAAAAATAAAAATTAAATATATAAT
This sequence comes from Elaeagnus macrophylla, assembly GCA_029378325.1. Lineage (NCBI taxonomy): Eukaryota > Viridiplantae > Streptophyta > Magnoliopsida > Rosales > Elaeagnaceae > Elaeagnus > Elaeagnus macrophylla. Next base: position 16,185,476 of record CM055646.1, on the reverse strand, counting down.
CTATATTAAAACTTTTAATTTGAACTTAAATTATGCATAACATAATGGCGTATCCAAAACTGATCGTTATTAATTATTATCAACGTGAATATAAATAATGTTTAGCAACAAAGAAGAAGAAAGATCATGACCCCACATCCTCCTCCCCCACCTAAGAAAAAGAAAGAAAGAAGAAGAATAGATTACAACATGATGAACTCATGGAGAAGAAATCATGAAATTAAATAGTAGAGTTGTCCATGGCACAATGCGTGGTAGCGTTGCTTGAAAGTTGAAACCAAGTAAAGAAGCTGCTTGGAATATTCATTGGATATATATCCACTTCCTCGAGACACACTTTTGAAAATAAGCCAAAGCCTTTGATTAATTTTTCATATTGCGTAGCTCCCATTACTAACAGTACCTTAGACTACTATTTGTATTGTTTATTTCTTATCTAAAAAGCATTCATATTTCAAATAAGACAATCATTATCAATGTATTCCTTGCATTTCCAAGCCGCCGCGTCCGTCCCTTTAAGCATAATATTCAAACATTAACAAAAGCCTTTCGTTATTGTAGCCTTTAACTTTATCTTTAATAAAATGATTACTGCTCTAATATAATTAAACCTTGACTTCAATTGACTTCAATCCTAACCTCTAAAAAATATATATTTTACGTATTAAAAAAAATTACATTCATTTCAATTTTAAATATACATAAATAAATATATAATTTTTATGTTATAAGAAAGAAAAAAATCATATATATACCGCTTGATTGTGAGTTAAAAATAAAATTTTATTTATAAAGAAATTATATTAAGCAATTAAATTTGAATTAAAATCTATAAAATAAAGTTTAACGGTAAAAATAAAATTAAGTTATTGAAGTCGATTTTTTATCATTGTAATTTCAATAAGTATATATATATATATATATATATTATTAATATTTTTTAACGAAGAACAACGTTGGCCGTGCTCAGCCGTGACAAAAAGCAATCGGGTGATATACCACTGTTCATAATAATATTCCACTTACTTAATTAATATGCTGTGTCCAATTATGTGTACATTTCTTGCGTGACTTGAATATGACCTTAGAGGCTGAGGATTATTAACTATATAAACCATCAATTTTGAACTTTTTTGTGCTCAGAAAAAATACAACTTTTTTATTTTTCTCTCATTAATTTCTTCCACGTGTTATATTTTTATATTGTATTTTATTTAAATTATTTTAAAAATTAAATAAATAATATATTTACTTATATAATATAAATATTTTTTATATATAAAATTTTATTTTTAATCATTAATAAAAATATATATTAATTTTTATAACGTAAATAAAAATATCCTCACTTAGTTCTAACGTCTCATATTATATCATGTTGTTATGAACTATACTCCCTTTTCAGTCCAAATTCATCACTTATAATCAAATAAAAAAGGACCGGAGGTACACAACATTACACTCAACGTTTAGTCATAAATCATAACCATATATGCTCCCAGGACGTATATTATTCCCAGAAGGCCAGAACGCCTCTGAAATTAGACATGTGGATCCTTCATTCTTCATATATTATTTATCAACATAAAAGTCCACATAAAACATAAAACAAGTGCACATAAAACATACATTACATTAGGGATAAAAATAATAATCAATAAATTAATTTATCTATCAAAATTGAGCTTAAATAAACTAATTTTTATATTTTATAAATTGAGTTTAAATTTTAAAAATATAAAAATTAATTTATCTCGAATTAATTAAAATTTTAAAATTTGTAAACTAATTTTTAACTTAATCAACCTATATATATAATTTTTTTTAATTTCATACATTTATAGTATATATTATATATATTTATGGCTTTAAAGTTATTATTTTATGTCATATATTTAGAAGTTGAAATAATTTATATTATTTTTCTTTGAGGTTTATTTTTATAAATATTTAATAAAATCTAAAATAATTTTTTTCCAAAAAATTTAAAGTTTTACTCATTTTAAAGAGTTATTCCCAATTTGAAATTGGTGCACAATTCTAATTTAAAAGCTAATGTAAAACCTTTTTGAATAATTGTTAATTGAACATTAAATCATTTATTAATTTAACATTAATATGTGATTAATATAATTTAAAATTTACTTTAAAAATAATTAGGTCTAAACTGTAAATCGAATTTATCAAACTGACATAAATAGGTTAGTCTACTGTTCTCTAACAGACTTTTTATAGATCAATTTCGATTCTTGAAATAGCTAATTGATATATGTCGATTTAGTTAATATTTTAGGCAAAAATTGATTAAAATCGAACTTCGCTCGCCCCTACATTACATATGTATATATATTTATATCAAGCTGTTATATGTATGAACTGATGTAAATCTGTAATAGTGTTATATTAGATGTAAAGTTAAAATGGTAAAATGTTGAAACAATTGTGAGACAGTGATTTAAAAAAATTAATTATATTATAATATATAAATCGATCCTATCTCAAGTTATGATAAAGAAAATACATTTTTCCATTATTTTTATTATCAATAAGAAACAGGGAGATGGAGAGAAGAGTGATATCTTGCTTGATTCGATCCAACTTAACATATATTTGTATTACTGATTAATGTTTTAATTAAACTATATTTAGTGTTCTTCGTATTTGTGATTTAAAACTGAATAAGATGAGTCTTAATGTCATATACCAAACCTTAGGTGAACGACTAAGATTATGTTTTAATAGTTTAGGACCTCTGAGTTCTTCATCGTAGTAATTAGTAAGGATGCTTGAAAAAATTGAAGTTAATCTTTTCAAGAGACATAAATTACTAGAATTATAAATAAAAGTGAAAGATAATTAGGGAACAAAAAAGTTGCACTCACAACTCATCCATGATTTTACACATTCCCGCAAAGAACATAGCGGATTAAGTAGTACTACCAAAATTAATAAAATAAGGTAATTAAAAACAGAGATTAAAAAAGAAGAAGAAGAAGCTAATTAGAGAGTACATAATTTCTTATCCTAAAGGATAGAGCAAAATATATATGACTTTAATCTCAGACTTGGGCCTGAACAGAGCTATTAGAAGTAGAAGAAGAAACTGAAGGAGTAGCTAAATAGGTAGGGTTGTCTTCTCCAGCCATAATAACAACGAAGTTTGGCTCTGAATCAAGGACTTCATTTATGTGTGGCTTTGGTGGCTTCTCTTCATCACCTAATTGATTAGTAGTTGATCTTCTGCGGTAGGAACAGACAATAATGGTCAATGCAACAGAAATGAGCAATAACACAATAGCTAGGCTTCCAAATAGATATGGTATTGGTGATTTCCATAGTTGGAGTTTGGTTGCTGCTAGTTTTGTGTTGTTGCTTGGTCTCATTATTTCTAAAGCTCTATAACCTTTTTTTTTTTTCTTCCTTAATTTGTTTGGTGGTGCTTTACCAATGAAGTGAATTAGGTTGGTGGTCCATGAATTTATAGTGGGATATATATTATAGCCTTTAATTTGATCATGATCATGATCATATATTGACATATTCAATTACTATAATGCCCTTTTTGGTTTATAGAGTTGAAGATTCTTTTCTTAGCTTTTTAAGATGCCTAGGTACTTCTTCTTCATCATGCCAAAAGTGACTCTTCCCCTAAATTGGATGTTCAAATGTCATCAACATAATAAAGATAGGAAAATGGGTTGCAAAAGTCTGGTAAATTGAGAACCAACTGACTAAAAGTATTTAAAATAAAAAAAATGGTTTTTTATTTTTTATTTTTATTTTATTCTGTTGTTATTACAAAAGGAGTTAACAAAGTACAAAAAGTAAAGGAAAAAAAATACAAAATATTATTATTTCTTTAAAATGATTATTATTTTTTTTTTTTTTACAAGAGTAAAAGTGGAATTTTGTTTTCACATAACAGAATAAGAGATTCGAATACTCTTATTTTGCCTTAATACAATATTCCCCTAACCCCCGGCATCCATTCCCAAACAAAGAAATCACACCCACTGTTTTTACCCTTTCTACGCCTCTGATTTAATAGTTTTTTTTTTTTTTTTTTTTTTACAAAATATCAAAAATGAGTAGTAAAACTTCTTAGAAATAATATCACATAAAAATGAAAGAAAATTTCAAAAGAAAAATCATATTTTTTATATCACCACTGGGCATCCATAAAACCTCATTGTTAGATTCCTATCTATCCAAGAAGTGACAATTCGATAAGCTTGCCACAGTTGCAGATTAAATGTCCATTTTCTTCTATTTTTTTGCTTAAAAAAAACATAGAGAGAGAGAGATGAGTTGAATGAGAAGCAAAACAAAGAAGTTGGTAACCTGCTGACTTTAATTCTATATAATGCTGAAAATTTTGGCACCAAAAGATAATTTGGTTGTGAAACGTAGAGAAGGAAAAGTAAAATGACACTTTTACCCTATTTTAAATAAATTTATAATTAAAATAATATTAACATTTTCAAATTATCCTTAGTCAATCTTTTCTTAAATGTAATAGAAAAAAACTATATTTTTATTATATAAAATTAAATAATATAAACAATCTAATTTATAGACTATGACAGCTTTTCGCCCGAGATTTTGTACTGGGCTTTCAAGAGTTGTTCATATATTATAGTGAATTTTATGATCCATCTCACATTGGTAGAATTACGTGGCAACCTTGTAGATAAATATGTGATGTTATAATTAATTAGATTTTAGGACTTGATGTGCTTCTAGTTTTATTGTTATCATGGTATCTATCTGATTCATATAAAAAAAATATTTTAATTATGAAAAAAAAAATTGTATGAATTATATGCATGAGTATATAATGAGTATATAATGTGTCTTTTTAATTTTAAAAATATATTATTAATATATATATAAAATGTGAGCTTTTATATACAAATAAATATATCCATATAAAATAATTAATAAAAATATTTTACATATTATGAATGAATCTGACTCATATAATTTTTTTTATTATTTTCATAAGAATTTATTCGGAACACGTGCACATTGGAAATTATCACCATATGAGTTTACACAATTTCCATTCACCTTGTTTCACAATTGTCATTCACCTTGTGTTTAGAGGTGTTAATCATGTCGTGTTAGTTGTATTTTTATCGTGTTTATTTTGTGTTATTTGTATCGGTATTGGATTCATTTTGTGTTATTCGTGTCGAGTTTTTATGTCAGTTGACATATGAAAAAATTTACTTGACTTTTTTTGGTATTACCTATTTATAATAGTAAGAAATAACAAAATTTTTAAAAACATGAAAAAATTATTGATCAATTCTTACTAAAAAAAAATTTATATTGTGTTATATTTAATTTATATTATCCAATTATAACAAAAATTGTTACTCTTACTTATGTTTCTGTATATTTACAAACAACATTAATACTAGAAGTAGATCGATGTTTTTTTGAATCTGTAAAAGCACGCACGCATTTATGGTTGATGTATAATCTGGTGGTTGTGAGGTGTGGTGTGTGTCATATATTCTCATTTCACATGGGACCTATTACTACAATAATTTTGTTTGTTTTGTCTCTCGTTCTTTTCTTAGTATTAGTTAATGTGTCAATTTAAAGACTTTCTAAATCCTTTAACATTAACCGATCCGAGTAACTTTTAATTAGGTCAATTATTAATGTTCCATCAAAATTTCGTAGTTAAGTGTGCTGAAAATTTTTTATGGTTTAAGTGATAAGAATTTTAATCTTTCCACTAAGAATTTAGTTTAAATTTTATCTAAATGTGTGAGTGTGTTTTCTATTTATTAATAAAAAAAATTTTGAAACTTTTAAAAGAAAAAAAAAATGTCACCTAATGAATATGCCTTATTCATACTCGAGACAAATCTTATTGCCAAATTGATTGAGCCAGCTGCGTGTAATCTGCATTCACACGCAAATTTTGACAAATGTTAGCTTTTAGCCACGATTCTATTTTCCTTTTTTCTTCTTTTAGAATTTTTAATTATATTAGATGATATAAATAAATGATTAACTATATATACATTGAACCCTATTTGTAAAACAAAATTCGTACATGTTCAAAGAGATTATTTGCCTTCCACTAAAGGATATGATCAATGTTAATAACATGATTAGCTTACTCTATAGCCTTGTCCAATAGGTACGATAAAATTCTAATGTAGGATAAAAACCATGTACTATGTGAGGATCCTGATGTGAATTTAATATTTTAAAAAAATAATTAAAAATTTATTTATTAAATTTAATTCTATTTTAAAATGTTAAAATATTTAATTGTGTTTTTCTTTAACAAGCAAAAATTAATATTTTGAAATAACAAATTTGATTTGTAAATAATATATAATAGTTTAAATAATTTCTTTAATTTTTATACACATTTTTAAGAATTTTAAAAAATTTGTGTGAAATTATTGAAATGCCCTTAAAAGTTTTCCAAATCAAAGGCAGGGGCAATTCGATCATTTACCACCTAAACCCTATATACCCAAAATTCTCCTTTCTTCCACGCGAAAAGCTGGTTGCTTGAGCTCCTCGACGACGCTCTAGAAAGAGAGAGAGAGAGGGAGGCGCTATACTCAACGATGTTGTCCTTGACTTCGCCACCGTCACCCTTACCGGTCATTCTTCCCCCCCCCAATGGAGAGCACCTTGCTACCTCCGTTCGTTCCCCTAGCGGCCGTTAGCTCCCATTTCCTCCAACACGAGCTTACCGATGCCACGCTACGCTGCCGTCGTCCTCCTCGCTGTGGCCTTATTTCCATCAAAGAGTTCAACACCCAAACATCGAAAAGAACCCAGCGTTAAACAACCCAACCGCTGTTCGTGGCACACCAACAGATGACCATCGTTTCTCTGTTGTCGAATTCTTTTTCCTCCTACGTGAGTCCACTAGAGTCGCGTCCTTACTCCACTGTCGTCCTTTGCCGTCCAACAGCCTTTTCTAGTACTTTCTAGAACTTCAAATTTTAGGTAACTTTGTGGTTAATGCTTCTTAGTTTACCACTAGATGAGTGGACTATAATGATCTTTTTTTTATGTTGAGTATTGGCTAAACTATTTTCTGCTTGGGTTGTTTGAATATTAGTTTTTATTGGTATTTATATAAATGTCCAAGTGGGCAATAATAACTATATCAAGGTTTATTAACAACCAGTGTTCTTGGCGTTTTGTGTGGCTGATTTTATGGAAAAATTTAAATCTCCTTTCCTTGATATATCCAATTATGATATGTCAGTAGAAGATATCTTATGTTTTTAAATTTTTCTATACAACCATGATATTTACTTTAGTTGCATGTTTTGATGTACTCTTTACTTAATTTTTTGTAGTTTGATCTACTTAATTAAACTTGTAAGTGTACTTTTCCTTAACAAGTGATAATTAAGGAATAACTTGGTTCTCATAGGCCAGACAGACCTGTTTACAAAATGATTTACAAAGATGACTAGTTAATTGGTGGCCTTGAATTTTGGTCTCTTCTCTGTATTCCCTGTAAGTTCTGTGTCAGTAAAATTTTTAAGATTTAGATATTGTATCTTAGATGCCTCATATTAAGTACTTATTTTTCTCATGTTTATATTGCTAGAATTTTCTTAGTATCTCTACTCCATTGTAACTTCTAAAGAAGCTAAAAGGTTGTATTCTTTGTATTGTTCTTGTTTTGACCTTTCAATCCATAGTATGTCTAAGGTTAATAATCCATTAAGCAAGAACCTTTGGTTACATTCATCTAAATGAGGCTTTATTGAATGATCGCATTGTTAATACTTTTTGACTATCTTTGAAATGCAATAACATATTTAAGTCCTTATAGAAGACGTGTCGGAAAGGCTAGTTGGTAAAGTTTTTAGAGCAACAGTTCTATCAACAAAGATTTGAGACATTATCTCAATTAGTACCATATGAGATAAGTGGGCCATTGAAACTTATTAAGGTAGAGGTCATTACTCTACTTTTTCTTCATGCATTATTTTTATGAAAATATCATGCATCATCATAGATATTCGAATGACTGAAATTGATGCCATGTTTATAAATATTTTTATAAAAGTGCTGATAATGATGTTACATTAAGATACCCGTTTGGAAACATTTTTATGTATATATGAGATTATGAAATACGGGTATTAAAATATTTTACATGGCATCTAAGTTTTTGTGCATGCATCATGAAATTATTTTTGTGGAGAGTATTACCTGTATAGATGTCTTGCTGAGATATGGTACCCCAAGGTTACTGGATGCAGCAAACTATTTTTCGATAGATTACAAGTACGCATTTCATTTCACATGTATCTCGAATTTGTCCATACATGGGTCCTTGTATTAGACCGCACATGGGCCTCGGAGTTGGACCCCCATTGTGTTTCAGAGGTTTCTGTCTTGGGTCTTGGTATTTGTTTCGGTCTATGGGTCTCGAAGTTGGACCGCCCATATAAAGAGGACCCTTAAGGCAAGGACCCATGTACTTTGGAGTTGACCAATACATGTGCCATATGTGTTTTGGAATATGACCATACATGGAGTCGGAGGTGGACCCACGTGCGTCTCGGAGGTTGATCGCGCACGCGCCCATGTAATTTAAAGTTGACCAATACATATGGATTTGGCTTAGCATACATGTGTATTTTATATTGGAGATTGCATATTTCATTATAATTGTATGAGCTTGCATGAGATACCTGGAATGTACACTTCACTCAGTTTCGAAAGTGAGGAAGTACAAGTATACCTGAGTCTAAAAAATAAAATCTTCCCACTATTGATATACTGATGATTTATTATTGAACATGCTTGAAATAATTTAAATGTAGCATGGATCATTAATTTTCATCGAGAACTGTGCATGGAGTATATCCTTACTGAGCTAGTTGTAGTTCATTCCGTTTTTCCTTTCTCTTTTCAGATTAGATACTGTTTCTTCGTAGTTGTTGTGACTTGAACGTGAGGTGCGTACTTTTAAGGAGTTCAATTAAAAGATTTTTCCTTTACCCTTATTACTTTTAGTAGTTATTATGTATATTGTGTAGACAGGCTGAAATCGATTTGATTTGTTATAATTTCAAATAATTGTAATTATTCAGATTATAATTTTTTGAAGATTTTATTGTGTTTTTATAAATATTAAATTATTTTAAGGGTACCCAAATTATATTTAATTGATTAATTTTATTTTAAATTGATATTTCATAATTAATAATTCTAAAATTAATAATTTTCTTTCAAATTTTATTTATTTTCTTAAAATTCATTTTCTCAAAATTTTGGGCATGACAATATATGTGATATTATAAATTTTTATGTTCACATGATAGTTAAAGTAGGATATAAGTTTTTGTTTTTGTTTTTGTTTTTTCCAACGATGCATAAATGATTTAGTTATTTAATATATTTCATTTTTAATCTCTTAATAAAAGAAAACATATTTCATTTTATTCTAACTTAATTTCTCAGTAAAAAAACATATTTTATTTTATTCTAATGCTAAAAAAAACATATATTCATGTATATTATAAGAAAAATGAACGTATATTTTTTCCTGAGATAAATTAAAAATAAAATTCTATCTAATGAGAGAATACAATTAAATTTCTTTTTTTTTTTTTTTTAAACGAGAACCTTGAATGAATGGAGTGATAAGTTTGTACGTCTTACAAAGAATTTAGTATGTTTTTATATGTGTGTGCGAGATGTTTAACCATAGTGCTTCCTTATAAATTAATTAAATTGACATATTTAGAATCCTTCTTACTTCCACCAAATAAAAAGAAAAAAAAATTATAAATTCTTTGATAGCCATTTCAAATTTTCAATTCTATTATTTTAGACCATTAAATTCAGTCATGTCCTGCAACTTGGAGTGAAAAAAAGGATAATGCAAGTTTGTATCCCGTTGATGAAGAAATTATTCAATCCGCTTTGAATATTGTTGATGTAATACTACTCTTGACAAATGACATACAAGGTTAATTGTAATGCATTTTCTAAAGGAAAAATAACCACCTAAATTCAAACAACAACTACTATAATTGATGGGAGCACTTGTTAGTATGTAAAAAGAAATTATTTAATTGATGGGAGCACTTTTTAGCATGTAAAAAAGAAAGTCTTTCACGTCGCTTAATAACGATATTAGTATATATGGTTTATAAATAGTAGGAGTCTTATTTTTTTTTTTCTTTTTGAAGTTAACATTATGCGTTGGTGTAAATAATTTATGACAAATGACACAATATGATAATTCATTAACCAATAATCATTTCTTAATTATTCAATATAGAAAAAATTAGATAATTTTAACAAATAAGATAAATTTATTATAATAAGTAAAGGTCATAAACAGATAGATTTTCTCCTACATATATTTACTTGCTCACTTCACACAACAGGCTGAAACACCATAAAGACTCAATCTTCTCCAATTTTTTCTCTAATCATAAGGAGAGATACTAGTCTTCTCTTTTTTCTGCCATCTATTCGAACTTGCTTAAGGATATGAGGACCAAGGGCTATCACAACCTGTGGTGGTCCCAGGTCCTAATAGTGTGTTTTTTGTTCTTAAGTTTATAATAAGGAAATATGTGACCAATTATTAATGTTTATAGAAAACGGCATCAATATTTTGTAATCATAAGGCTTAGAAACTTTGACAAGCAGTTTCACTAATAATGAATAACTCATGTTTTTATAGTATTTTTTTTTTTACAAAAATACAAACAATAACAAGGTTTAAAAACAAAAATACTAATTCCAACACGTAATTTTTTTATTTGGAGCACCATAATAAAATGTAATAATATTGTACAAAATTGAATTGATTTTAAAATAGTAAGTTAGTTTATATATAAGTGTGCATATTTAGTTTATGTATAATTTATAAATTATTTATAGTATGTATAAATATTATATGTATATATATAATAAAAATATATGTGTATAATCAATTTAATTATGTGTATTATATAATATTTGTGGTCTGTAGTCGATGTGTTTTAAAGCACCCTTCATGTTTCCAAGAAAGCCACGTACTATATGACATCGTCAATATTGTCAAAAGTGAGGAATTTATAGTGTTCGATTAGAAAGATAGAAAATATACAAGAAAAACTACAATTATGTGAACACCAAAAGATAGAAAATTGGGAAATTAGTGCTAGTACATACATGACAAAAGATAGCAGTAATGACTAATCGAGTAATTAAATTATGGTCTATTACATAATGGTCAAGTTGAAGTAGAAGAAGTGAGACTCTTTGAGGAGTTTCCTACTTTCAACTTGACGAATGGTGGACATTAGAAATATTTTCTCGCAATTGCAAATATAAAAAGGGGCCATGACACTCTAGTTATACCACTAGGTCATGTGTAATATAATTTTTCATATGTTTTTTTTCCTTCAAAAAGTCAAACGTAGGTTAGAAGTTAATAAAAAGCTATGCATGTTCTTTTGGCTGAAACAAGGAAAAACATGTAACTTAATTAATATTTTGCTTAATAAATAAATTAATTTTAATGGTAAGTGTATTTTATCATTTTATGTCATTAGTGATAAGTGATATTATTTTTGTCCTTATAAAAAACTTTTTATGTTTGTGTGCTGTAGTATTATAAAATTTTTATTATTATTATTTTATATTTCAAGAAAAAAGTATATATATGTTAGATCAAGTGTGGTAATGTAGGGCATACTTCGAATTGAAAAAATGGAGACTAATATAAATTAAATTAAATTTTGATTAATTTTAAACCATTTTAAATAATTAAAAAAAAATTAAGCTAGGACCAATCTACTAAACAAAATGCAATAAAATTTAATTTAATTTTAAATAAAAAATAAAAGAAGAGAAAATACTTTGTTAAAATTAAAATAATCTTACATATTTTTTTAGTTTTTATATTTTATGATATATTATTATTTTTCCTTTAAAAATAAATTGATAAGGAATAAATAGTTATAATTTATATATTTTTATCACATTATTACGTTATATTTTTTAATGTTAATGATTTTAGCATTTATATTTACCATCTTTAAACCAAAAATATATATTTATCTTTAATCTTAATTACTATTATCAAATTTCTATTTTTAAATCGATTAAACATCCGTTTTTATAGTAAAATTTCAAACTTTTTAACAATATGTTTTGTGATTTTTTTTTTTTCAACTAGTTCATTGTTCGAAAAATTATGTATTATATAATAGTCAAAGTCTTATTCTCTTGTTATATTTTAAGTTATTTAAATTTTTTATTTTTTGATAAATATTTGTATTTAAATATTTAATAGTATGTATAGAGAATTTATTGACAATTTAAAATTTTGAATAAATTTATTTGTATTTAGTTTGAATTTATATTTATAGTTATATTTATTAATTTAAATTAGCTAGACCACCCGAATTGCGACCTACAAGCTAATTAAGGTGACTTGGACAGTACTTCAATCTTTTCATGATTAATGCTTCTAGTTGTAACGCAAGTTTCACGATGGTAATTGTCTTGAAAATATATTTGAAAAAACTAGAATAACTATCGTTAAAATATATAATAATAAAAATAATATTTTTAATATTAATTTTTTAATTTAAAATAAATATGTTATTTTTTTTGTTATTAATTTTATGAATATTATTTTAAGTAATTTTTTAATATAAAAAAATTACTTAAAATAATACCCCTAAAATTTATAAAACAATGTATAAATTTCATATAATATTAAATTAAAAATAAGAAACATGTGCTAAAATGTAGTCATTATTATATTGTTGTAATAAAAAATTAATTTTTTTTTAGTAGTTCTTATAAATTTTTTTTTTTTTTCAATTTTTTATGACTAAGCTACTCAATTAGTTTCACTTTTAATTTTTTAAGTTTTTTTTTTTTTTTTTTTTAAAATATAAAAACATATATATAAAACATATTTTTGAAAATACATTAAACATAGTTTTGAAATTAAAAAATATATCTACATCATATTGAAAAAAAAAGTTAAGAATAAAACTTGATCTTTATGCACTTATTTTCTTTTTTCTTTAGCATAGAAGAGAAAAATTAAGTTGGGGTTGGTGAGGTGGAAAAAGATAAGGAGGAGAAAGGGAGAGAGGGAGAGCCTTGTAAATCATGAATATAAATATCATAAAGAATTAAAATTAACATGTTTAAATGTATTATAACAGGATGAACAAAAATATTATTTTAATTATATCATTATATGTACAAAGAATCAAACTTTATGTCATATATAATAACAATTGCTATAGTTTCTATTTGTCATATATTATGTATATAAAAATATTGTGTAAATTTAGACCAGATGTTAAATTAAAAAGAATAAAATAATTATAAAACTATTATTATTATATGTCAATTATATTATAACATATAGATTGAAAGTATCAAGTTTTGATAAAAATATATTTTTTATTATAAAAGATCAATTTTTTTCCTTCAAGTTTTATCCGATATAGTTACTCAATTGATTTAATTTTATCTTCTTAATTTTTTTTAAAGCATTACAAAATAAATCTATGTGCACCACATTTTTTTAATGAGCTAAAATAGGTTTTTTATATTATAAAAAATGTATGAGCACAGTATTAATATAATTTTATTAATGAATAAGAAAATGTTAAGCAATTATTTATTGATTAGCATAGAGGATGGGGTTGGTGAGGTGGGGGAAATCCTGAACTGTGAAGTTAGCATTTGTGTGTCCCAATAACATAACATATATAGGAATATAATACAATTATAATATTAATTACACTTTGGTAGCAAATTGCAAAATAAAGAGCGCATATCGGATCTAAAATGTTACGGCGCCACCAATTTACAGCCAAAACTATAAATGGATTCTTCGATGAAAAAGAAAAGCAACAAAAGTATAATAGATAAAAAGTAGGTGTCATTTACTTATTTATATATTCACATTTAACAAAGTATTTTTCCTATATATGTCTACTTTATGTTTAATTATACAGTTTTATAGAATTATAGTTATACAAGTGAAAAAAAATAAATATATATGAAAGAGTTGGGTTTTATTGTTAAAAATATATATTAGGTAATTTTTGTGTGTGTAAAAATAAAAGAAAAAATAATAAAAATAACACTTAAAAATTTATAACAATAAAAATAACATCTTTTTGTTTAAATTATATATTTTTACTATTAAAAAAAGATATATTTTTATTATTAAAAAAAAATTTGATACTTTATTTTTCTTTTAATGCTATTTAATTAGATGTTATTCAAGTTAAATTTATTTTATATTGAATGTTGGTTAATTTAATATTATTTAATATTAATAAGATATTATTTTTATTATTATTATAAATTTTAAGTGTATTGTGTATATATATATATATATATTTTGTAATTTTATAAAATAAAATAAACGATGAAGAGAGACAAGATCGTCAAATTGATGATTTGGTGTCTCCCATTAGAGAAAGACATGACTTGGAACTGCACTTCCTTTTAGACTAATTTGCCACATACTTTTAAATATAGAATGAAACTAATTACGCAACCTTTTTCCCTCATATATAAATTTGTCAAATTATTGATAATGATATTGTATTTTGGAGTCTGTGGGTCTTCCACTGGCTAAGCTTGTATTGCAAGTCCGAGACGCCACATTTGGTAATTAGCCTAATCTAATCTTACCGTCAAACTTGGTAGTCAATTCAATGACTAAGCTTTTAATTGTATAAAGTATATCTGTGGATGGTTGTAGAATACTTGAGTCCTAAAGAGAAGACTAAAATATTAAAGTGATGCTATTTTCCTAACTTGGGTCCATATTAGAATAATATTTTTTTTTTGTCCATCTTTTTTTATAATTTTTTTCTTTTCTGTTTTCATAATTATCCCCTCCGGTGTCCGGTCTCATGAATGGTGGCTGTTGACCAAATTCCTTTTGCTTTGTGCCAATTATGTTACAAATCTGTGCAATAGTAAGTATACGCATGATTTATTTTATTAATTGCAATTATATATTTTTATAATTGTTAGTTAGTTATGAATATAAATGTCAAATGTGCTAGAATGATTTAGCTTGTTTAAGTGAGCTTATTTTAAATAAGTTATAATTTAGTTCAATTTATTTAATTTTTAAATGAATTGAGCTATTTTTTGAAAGTTAATTTAATTTTTTTTATTAAATTCATCTAAATTATTTTAAAACATTTAATTTATTATCTTTATTTAAAAAATTATTTAATTAATTATTAAAAATAAAAGCAAATAAATTAAAATTTTCGAATTACAGATTCAATCACAAGACCTTGTTTCATTCTCTATGGTTCTCCTTAGAACGCTTGTTACGTTCTCTTTTCCAAGATGATATCTATGGGACATATAATAGGAAACAACTAACAAGTACTTAATGAGATAAAGTTAAATAATTTAATGTTTATTTTTATTAATTGATTTTTAAAATAATATGGACAATTATTTATTCATAATTTCATTGTTAAGCATAGTTGGTCTTGAGAAATTTAAGAATGTGGGTGGCCTCTTAAGAAGCACGCCCTTATCTTTACAAGTGGGCTAGCATCATATCAACCAATAATGTATGACAAGGCCAAGTAAACTTAATCATATAGTGGACTAGAATTGTATCAACCAATAGTGTGTGACAGAGGCTATATGGGCTAAGTCATATGGTAGGCTGACACCGTATTAATTAACAAGTGGGTTAGTACTGTATTAACTAGCAGAAGGCCAACATAGCTAGATTGTTAAAATGTTGGCGCATGACAAGGTTTGAGTTCCTAGATGGTCGTTGAGGGGGAGATTGTAGGACATATAATATGGCAACGCGCACATAAGGACTATAAAGAGATGAAATTAAATGGTTTAATGTTCATATTCTAATCACTAATTGATTTTCAAAAGGATATGGACAACTATTTCTTCATAACTTTATAATTAAGCCTGCTTGGCCTTAAAAATGGGCAACTTTTTAGGAAACGCGTCGATCCAACAATAACCTTATGTATGCCATGGATACTTTTTTAGAATCATATCTAGTATTTTCGTTTTCTTGTAGGTGAAATCGAATGAGTTCTAGAAAGATTAAAACTTTTTTAAAATTATAATAACGAGTGTTTGCATTTGAAATTATTTCAACTTGAATGTGAATTTAAATGAAGTGATTTGATTAAAAATAGTTTTAAGAAAAGCATTTAAACGTTCGAGATGAGAATTTTGAAGAAAAAAATTGATCTAAAAAAAACATACAGCTAAAAATGTGTTTAATTAAAAAAAAAAAAATATTTAACAAAAAAAAAATGTTCAACCAAAAAAAATTGTTAAATGAGCAGCTTTTTTTTTTTTAGCTCATGAGCTAATGTTAACAGCTCATTTGATATTAATAGCTAAGAATTAGTTTCAAGAAACATGTTTATCATATATGATTTTTTAGATGAAAAATACGGGGATTATTCAAACCTTCATATGGATTGGGTCATGATGGAGTATAATATTTACATCATCAAATTAAATGGTATTTTATTTATATAATAATAATAATAATAATAATGGCCTGTATTTAAAACAAAGTTCTTTTGTATTTTTTCTAATTATTTACGCATATTAAAATGCACAGGTATGTTAGCATTTAGGGTATTGTTTGGTGATTCTTTAAAATATGGTTTAAAAAATTATTTAGAAAAGTAGTTTCAAGTCATAAACATTTAGGAATTTGATATAAAAATATTTTCCAATGGCAATTTCATTATTATTTTAATACTTGTAATTCTCAGCTACATCTCAAAATTTTGAAACCCCATAAATTTATAAGTTAACTTGAATTTATTTTAAAAGTCCTTGTAGTCCATTAAAGCACAGTTCCAAAGGACCCTATTATATATTGTTCTCAGCATTCAGAACTCAATAATATTGATTATGTTAGCTAGTGCAAGGTTTGATACTTTTGTAGTAACTCAATTTTTATTTTAATATTCTAAAAAATTTTAATCTTAATCGAAAATTTGTAAGTATTTAAATTTTGGTCATTAATATTTTTTGGGTTATATGCTGTCATGACCCCATATTTATTAAAAATCTGATATGACCCCCTCCACTTGATTTTTTTACATATTATGACAAAAATGCCCTTAATAACCCCTCAGTTGGACAACTGTCCAACTCACCTTAACAGAGTTGGACATGTGTCCAACTGAAAACCAGAGGAGTATATTTTAGAGGACACATATGTCCACTCGCCGGAGCTCAGTTGAACGACTGTCCAACTGATGAAATTTTGACCGGCCGGCGACCCCACTCGCCGGAGCCGAGTTGGACACATGTCCAACTAGACTGCCCAGAATAACCCCTCAGTTGGACGTATGTCTAACTCACCTCAACAGAATTGGACATGTGTCCAACTGAAAACCAGAGGAGTATATTTTAGAGGACACATATGTCCACTTGCCGGAGCTCCCGGAGCTCAGTTGGACATATGCCCAACTACGTCCAACTTAAAATTAGAGAGCTTATTTCAACAGAGTTGGACGCACGTCCAACTAAAAACAGCTTATTTCAACAAAGTTGGACGTACGTCTAACTAAAAATCAGCAAGCTTATTTCAATAGAGTTTTACTCTGTTTTACTCCATCTTTATTTTTTATTTTCAGTAGCAACCAAAGTCATCTCCTTCTCCTTCCCTTTATCAGATCCATCTCTGTCAGAGTTTTTTGATCGGCGACCACGGCCACGGGAACCAGAAGATTCATTAGTGGGATAGTCCATGGGAAGTGAAGAGGGTGACCGAGCGGCAATCACTATGTCCCCGATCTGATTATTCTGTGCATCGGCAACAAGATCAATCTAATCTGAAATCCAGGCAATAATTAAAGAAGAAACCCCCAACCCAATTCGAATCGTAGTTGAAAAATAATCAAAAAGAAACCATCGAATCAATCAAAACCAATAGGGATCTTTATCATTTGTGGCTTCTACAGCAGTTTGTCGCCTTTCAATTAACTCCGGTAAATACACAAACAAAGAAATAAAAACTGTGAAAAATAGGGATGAGGATAAATGAGGTATTTTTTAAAAATGTGCTAGTGGGGGGTTAACTCATATTAAGATTATTAATAAGGGGTTAAACCAGCCTATTTTTCATATTTTTTTAGTTAAGTTATATAATTATTTTAATTAATTATAAATTTTTAAAAATTAATATCAATTTACTATTTTTAAAATTATACTTTTGTCTTTTTATAATTAATTTTTTTATTAATCTTTTTTACCTTCTAATAATTTTTTTCTTAATTATTTAAATTATTTTATAACATATCATAAGCTATTTATATATATAAAAAAAAAAAAATTCTTATATTAAAATTTTATATTCAAAAATTTTATTAACTTTTTTTTTTTTTACGAACTATCTTTTTTTAATTTTTTAAATTATTTCAGAATATTCTTAAGCTATTTTTATCAATAACCATTTTTTTGTGTTTCATTTATGCCTAAAACTATTGTATTTTTTTTTTTTGTTAAATCAAAATTCTTAAAAAACAAAAAAAAATACCTCCTTAATTCGTTGAATATAAAAAATATACAATA
The DNA here is from genome assembly GCA_029378325.1 of Elaeagnus macrophylla. Lineage (NCBI taxonomy): Eukaryota > Viridiplantae > Streptophyta > Magnoliopsida > Rosales > Elaeagnaceae > Elaeagnus > Elaeagnus macrophylla. Next base: position 16,166,873 of record CM055646.1, on the reverse strand, counting down.
AATTAGCAATCTTGAATAACATAAAATATCAATTTTTACAATTTTAAATCTAAAATGAGTTATATATCAATTTTTATAAAATATAGCTCCAAAATAACTAGTTTGAATTATAAAATAAAAAAAAATAAAAAATCTTAACCCAAATAATTTTTTAACATAATTAAAAGAAAATTATTTGAAAAAAAATAATGAAAATATGAAAAGAAAAAAAATATCATTTAAAAATGATAAATTGATATTAATAATTTAAAATTCTTAATTAATTAAAAAAATTGTATAAATTATTCAAAAATGTACCAATAACTAAAATTTGAGTACTTAGGGACAATTCGTGCGTGCTGGCACGAATAGAACCAGTGCGGACTCACCTAACTCGAATACAATTTGAATTTAATTTAGGCTAATATTATGAATCCAAACACGAAATGTTAAAATTTGAGCTGACACAAATTAGCCCGAAATATCCTAACATTCTTTTCCATTCAGTTTTCACATCAATGACAAAAAATAAGATCTTAATTATTTGCAACATAGTATATTAGGGTTGGTCATATATTACACAAGGTAGACTAATAATAACACGTAAATGCTAAGAAAAATTTGATGACATGAATTTAAAAAAAAAAAGATTCTAGAGTCTCATTTTGTAGAACTTATTTTACATAATTTGATTCAGCCAATACAACTTTAAAAAAAAAGTAATGAAATATCTATGTTAGATTAAACATTTGCAAAATACATTCGGCCAATACAATAGTTATGAAATTTTTTATAACCTAAGAAAAATATAGTGGCTTTGGCTCCTAAAGTTATTGTAGTGATTGACTTTGTGTAGAGGGCGACTTGCTTTGTTGGTGACGGTGACTTGCTTCTCAATGATGGCTGGGGTGGGATTGGACGGCCGCGACTCTTCTCTCGGCTTGTCGAAGAAGAGATGAAAAATCTGATTTTGAAAAAATCTAGAAAATAGTTTCTAATTTTTCTAGTTTTCTCCTTTTTTGTATATAACTTTACTTTCTTTTTTTTAATTCTTGATTTGAGTTTAACGGGTTGATTCGAATCGAACCCGAATCCATACCAAGATCGAATTTTTCCGTATTCTTTAGATCAACCCATTTTTTACCATAATTTGAATTGTTTGTATTCGTTTCGTATTTTTTAAGTTTGTTTATTCAAATTTTGACACGAATTATCATCCATACCTGAAAGTTCTTAATTGAAAATTTTGATTATTTTAAATACCAAAATAAAAATTGGCAGAGTACCAAACCCGCTAGTATGTAAAGGATTTGTGAATTTCCATCGTTTCTCCAAATTTTTTTATTTTTCGTTAAATATTTCATCAAGGATACTTGTCTTTACAACAAGCCCTTCCTTCAATCATTATTATTTTTCTTAGCATGGTCCACAAACTCCTACCACTATAAGAAACCTTTATTATTGTTGAAGTGAACGCAAGAATTTAAAAAGTAGTTGAAAAAGAAGATGTTTTGAAGGTTCGTATTCTCTATTGCCACATCGGAACAACTTATCACCCCCCAGTTCCTTCAAATAACTTCAAGAAAATATGCCCCATTAAATAAATAAATAAATAAAACTTTAATACCACCATTCCAAGTACAATTCACCGCTCAATATCACTTACATATAAAAAATATAACAAATTTTCATATATTAAAATTCGATCAATAAAAAAAAATCTATCCTCTTAAATAATTTTGATTCCCCAACCACTTATCTTAATTTGCTCTTCCTCAAAGATTATTTTTATAACATTTTGTAACTGAAAATTTATATATGCCAAAAAATACGCTAAAAAAGCAAAAAATACAAGTATTTTACACCTTATTTAATAAAGTAGAAAAATAGGCGAGTTATTTTTTTATTTTTATTTTTGAAAGTAAGAGTGTATAAACACTGTTCAATCTCAAAACATTAACTTTAAATAAATGTAAGATTATTTAAATTACTTACACTAACAGTTCAAATATTTATGTTGTATAGAAAATTGAACTTCCTTTACTACTACTCATCAATTATTTACATCTTACCGACAAAGCCTAGGAGGGCAGCACAATACAAACTCAGAAGTTAATTCAGTAAAAAAAAAAAAAAAAGACAAAAATTACATGGACACTTTAATTAAATCATGTTTTGATGGACAAAACAAGAAGTTTTAGACATGTAGAGCATCACGAGTCGTAGAAATAGGCATAGCCAGAAATGTAGGGTTGTGATCTCCAGCCATAATGACAACAATCTTTGGCTCACTAGTGTTTAATTGATCCATTTCAACTTGCTTTGGTGATTTTTGTTGGTCATGATGAGTGCTGTTATTAGAGGTACTAGAAGAAGAATTATAAGCACGAGTGTAAGAACAAGCAAGAATTACCAAAGCTGCTGTGATTAGAGCTAACATCAAAGCTAAGCCCCCAAACAGGTATGGAATTGGAGAGCTCCAGTTTTTGAATCCTGAAATATCACTGTTGTTGCTTGTGTTCATGTCGTTTTGATGAGGCTTCATTTGGCTGGCAACAAAGGAAATCTATGATTTAGGTTTCGTTAGGTTAATATTGAACTATTTATAGGACTCAACTTAAAGCTAGATCTCAATAGTAACCGGATGAGAACAAAGATATTTTTCTTTTTATGAGGAAAGAAAGTTACAAATGTGGCCTTATATAAGTAATTTTGTTTTCATCAATAGCGCCGGGGAGGACTGTACGGTTATTCTTGCTTCTTTTTAGAGAAACTTGGGGTATTGATTCGTGTGGAAGTAATTTCTTTCTTGTTCAAAGAATCATAATATATATATATATGAGATTAATATCACCTGCTAGATTTTTCTTTTTCTCTTTTCTCTGGTTGCTTTTACTTATTTCTAAATTTTAACAATTTTTTTTTATAATAAATTTAAAACTATTAATAAAAATAATATATTAATTTTTAAAACTATTACTCTATATTTTTTACCTCCTTTTCAACCAAAAACTATTAATTTCTTGGGACATATATGGGAATTAGCTCCAAAGAGCTTCTTATTTTTTTCTTTTTTCTTTTATTTGTGTACGCTTTATGCCAATGGAGTTTGCTTAAAAATACAAATGTGATAGTAATAATTTAAAATTTAGCTTAACAAAATAATATTTAAATTATTTAATAATATAAATTTTATTATAGTATTAATATTTTTTTCCTTATGGCAAAAGTACCACCAAAGATTTTTAAATTGTGTAATTATTGTTGGATTTTTATGTAATTAATTTTGTAATTTGAATATTATTATATATTTTTTTAATAATAAAAAACTTACCGTTATACCTTTTGAATTATTGATATTTTAAGATTTTTGTCGAAGTGTATAAGTTTATATTCGAGCTCAATATTTAAAGGCATCCCTCAAACCTTTAACCGGTATTCTAATGTCTAACAAATTCACGATTTTATATACAATAACCCACCGTCGAAGTTATCTGTTCACGGCGAATATTGATATGTTGTATTGATGAAGCAACCAACGAAGAAAAGAAGAAGAATGTGCAACTGTCCCATGAAGGCTTTGTTTAAAAGACACAAGTCCCCACTTAACGTGTCCTTTCAGTTCAGGTATTTCTTTCATTCGTCTCTAATTTTTCCCGTGAATAGAAAAATGACACGAAAGTATTCAGCCTTTGACATTGTCCTTTGGTGAAGACACATATAATAATATAATACCAAACGTAATGCGTAAAATGGAGCAACTTTTTTTTTTTTTTTTTTAAGAAAAGAAGAATAAACTCATGAACTAAGTGCATATTACTACTTCGTCTCATTAAACTCGGTATTTTTATTTCAACTTTTTTCTTTCACTCTGACATGCAACTTATAATATTTTGATTATCCAACCATTAAAAAGCTTTTCCAAAAAAAACCATTAAAAAGAAAACCCTAAGCATAATATATATATATACACACAAGTATGAATCATGCTTAATAATTTTTTAGACAAAATTATTCTTATATTTTAAGCTATTTATATTAATAATTTTTTATAATATATAATTATATTAAATAAAAACTCTAAACATAATTTTAAAATAAGAATTTATTTAAATAATAACTATAAACAAGATAATAAAATAATTATTACATTTAATAAGAACTCTAATAATATGATGATTATCATATTCAATAAAAACTCTAAATATTATTTTATTTTCATAATTAATTTAAAAATATAATAAAATTAATTTCATATTTATTTCAAATATATTATAAAATCTAACAAAAAAAATTAAAATAAGTAAATTAATTCACATACAATATACATATTTTTAACTAATTCTTTAATAATACTAAATAATAATTAATATAGTTGATTTATAATTTATCCCTCCCCAGTGAATTTTATTCCCATTACATGTTTTTCTCTTAATAAAATAATACTTCAAGGGATGAAATATTGTCATAATTTTTTTTTGTTATTTTTCTATCACATTAAATGTTAATTTAAAAAAGTAACATCAAAAAAATAATATAAAATAAAAAGATATATCAGTCACTTTTTTAAATTTTACATTAAATCCAAAGAAAAAAATAGCAATATATATCTCATCCCTACTTAAGACATAACGTTATTTATTCAGACAAAAGTCATTAGTACAGATGAAGATGGACTTTATCATTCAATTAATGAAGTTTTTTAAATCAGTGTATTTATATCTGAATGAGGGGAGCAGGTCTAAAGACTGCTGACGTGGGGATCAACACATATAGAAAATTTTGGGCAGTTTTCACTTTTTGTTCACATGTTAGGTTCAAAATTCAGTACATGTTGAAAAAAAAAAAAAAGAATTCAATTGGTACACGTTGAAAAACAGTATTCATGATTCAGTGCTTTTTATTTTATGTATAACATACCTAGTCAATGATCTGAACTCCAGTAACATTTAAACTTTTAAATTATATTAAAAAATAACGTTTTTAAAAAATTATCAATAATAGTTTTCGTAGTTCATACATTTTTTAAAGGCTCAACAAAATTGATAATACAATTAGATTATGTGTATGAAATCGATAAAAAATTACGTAATTGTTATACAGAATTTCTCCAATAAGATTTCTTTAAAAAAAAAAATCTGTAATCCGATAATGCAATATCCTTTTTTAGTTCTTTTGATTGTATTATTGAATGCATCAAAGTACAACTAAGTGTCCAAAAAGAATATTTCTATATATAAAGCACTAAAATTAGTTAGATAGATAGATTTATGATCAACGGTCATTAGTGCCAATTAGTTGAATGCAATTGGTACTAGTTCAAAATGCTTGCTTAAAGACCCCATAAAGTCAAACTGCACGATACCTAACTACCTTCGTTGGAGCTCTCTGATACATTTGCAAAAAAAAAGAAAAACCCTTTAATTTTTATATAATTTACTTATTCATATTATTTTATTTTTATATTCTCGTTCTAATGAAGATAAAAATAAAAATAAAATAAAATTAATTTCATTTGTGTTCGATATCAATAAGATAAAGTTCACTTTATTTATATTTCAATAAGAGTAATAGATAAATCTATTTCATCTAACCTTTATATAGTGTCAATTTTTGTAAAAATACATGTGATACATTTTTTTTGTGATATTTTAATATATTGTTTTATATATGATATCACAAAACAAACATGATACATCATACACTTATTTGTAAATAACACTAGATTGAATAGCACTTGCAAAGCACGTGAGTTTTTTTTTTATTTGCTAGTATAAGGCAAATACTTGTATATTTGTTTCATAAAAGTGGGTGTTTTATTTTTATATATATCGAATATTGGTGACACAACACACGAAAAATAATAGAGGTTAATTGAATCCATATCATTCAATAACTATTATTTTTTGAAATCATTTTGTTAAAAACGATTCATGGAAAAATTGGTGCATGTAATGTAATAACCATATTTTTGTTGTTTTGATGTTGATATAATTATTTAAATTTACTTGAAGAAATTTTCAAAAAATACGATACACATCATCCCACTTCTTGGTTTGCGAAAGTAATAATAATAATAATAATAAAATAATTTATGCCCTATGTTTTTACAAAGTGTAAGTATAAGTAAAAGAGACAAAACTGATACTAAAATGCAAAACAAGCTATAATTGTAAGTCACATAATAAACCTTTTTTATATATCTAATCTAATAGAACAAGACAAAAATGAAAAAAAAAAATGTATTATTTAATTATTTGTATTATATTTTTAAATTGGCATCCATTTCTTCAAATTAGAATTTATGTGGAATTAAAAATATTAAATGCAAATAAATTTGTACATATTAATTTGTATTTATTAATTATGATGTGTCATATTTTTAAAATGAATAACTTTAATATTTTAAATTTATTTTGTTAGTTGACATATCATAATGAGTGTGTACAAGTTATATGTCTCTGGTATTCCTTTTATTTTCTGGAATTGCAAAATGTGATTTACTTTAGCAGTACTCGTATTTTATACAAAGCAATCCGGATTGGATTATCCCGTGTGGCTTAAAAAACCCATTGGCTGCAAGTTTACTAAACTAGGACTATTACAGTCCACCCCAGCCCTTTCAAAGCCCACAACAATAAAGCCCTTTTTGAGTTTATGAAGTCTTAAGATATGCCTGTCACGAAGATTGATGGAAAGTTTTTTTTGTTTGTTTGTTTGGAGATAGAGAGCATATATTGAAAGAAAGTTTGTCCCTTCAGTTCTATTTTTTTTTATCTTTGTGGTCTGCAGATGTTTATTTATTTTCAGCCAATCAACTTCAAGCTACTTTTTTTTTCTTTTTAGATGTTCAAACAAGTCACATATTGAAAAATATGAATAGAAAATTTGTTATATAATTAAAATGAGCTATTTTTTTTAATAAATTAACCTTTTGAATTGCAACTCAAGCCCAACAAGTAATATTAGAGTTAGAGCCTAATTTTTATTGCTTAAACGCACACAAGGTGTATCCTTAATTTGAAAGTAAATTTATGTAAGGAGAGCATGTAGCCTAAATTTGACAAATGGTGGACTCCTTGTTTAATCGAATAGAAAATTTTACGATGTTGGTCTAAGTTCATTTAAACTCCTCAAAATTTGATTAAATTAGTGTAAGTTCTACCACATTTTTTACCCGGCCCAACATTTTTTTTGTGGGGGTGTTCTGCAAAGTGGAAAAGTGCAGCTACCTTTTCTTCAAGATCAAAACTAGCTGACATGTATTGTTTCTTTTTTTTCTATGGATGGACCGTACCAAGGCTATCATACTTGGGGAAAGTTTTTACTATAGCAATGTATTATTACTTTAGGTTTCATTCTATGCTACGTTTGGACCATTTTGTTATCTCCAAGTATCTGTATATCGTATGAAGAGGCATTAAGAAGATGCTACCTTGAACCGTTTCTTTCTAAAAGGAACCTTTAGTTTGTCCTTAAAATTCCTAAGAAGATGTTTTGAACCAATTCTAGAAACAAGAAGGACTCTTTTTATTGCCCTTTAAATTCCCAAAAAGGCATGATGGGATCATGATCTTTTTGAATGGTCCAAAAAGTGCATACTAGTGGGAGCTGTAAATAAAGTAGTATCAAGTTCTGTATTAATTATTGCTCAACAAGACCACATTCTTCTCTGCTTTTAACTCTCTGAATTGGTGAATGTCAGGTAGGAATATTCGTGGCTAGATGGGTGACAGAACTTTGCTCACGTTCAACAAATTACACAACACAACTTGATGTTATGAGGATCCTAAGAGATCCATGCCAGCAAAGTTTGTGTTGACATACTAGGATATCTGATCGTCCAACATTTCATCTATATCATTTTGCGCAACACTCTTCTGAGTTTTCTTTTTTGCTTGTAGTATTGTAGGGTTTGAAAAATACTAACTTTTTGCTTTGATACTCATAGGCCCAATAGTTCTCATCTTTTCCCAAGGTAATGATCTCACTTCTCAACATCCCCTCAAACAAAATCACTTAGATTTTTAATTCTACACTCCGACTCAAGTCAATCTAACCAATCTTTCATAATTAACTCTTTTTAAACTTGGATTTTAACCCACCTTACTTGCCCAAGATTTCAAAGTCTATCAAGTTTACCTTTCGAACCCACACAGATATAAGGTTTAATACAATTTGACCATATACAACAACTATAAGCTTTAATACAATTTGATAGGCCCAATAACTCTCATAAATTTTAATAAAATAATGAGCTCTTATCCTAAAAAGATTTTAGATGAGAATGACTCATGTACTTATAAATTCATATTTCTATTATAATTTTATTAATATAAAATTTATTTATTCTCAATTTTAAATAGATATCATACAATATTGGTCACACTTACTCTACTTTCTGAGCATAAGTGATAGCAGATGAGCAAAAAATTCTTATTTATATTATTTTCTCACAGTGAATTGCTACTAGAGAAGAAAAGACTAATGTTCTACGAAATTAATACTTTACATAATAAACTAATACAAAATAGAAATTTTGCTTTGTGATTAACAAAAACTGCTTTGACAATAGTACTATCATTTGTCAAAGAATGACCCAACAAAAGAAAAAAGGATATCAAGTTTTCCATCTCTTAAAACCGGCGGCCAGTTTCAACGGCTACTCGATCTTTGCTTTTTCATCTTTTAAAAAGTTAAAGTGCATCCTGATATTTCAGAAATGTCTACCATGCAAATGAGAATGCACTTTTGTAAGTTGATGAGCTACTTTCTAATTTCTCAAATGCAAAAAAAAAAAAAAAAAATACCACAACTTTAAACACCATTGAATAATCTATGGCCCTCTTGCTGCTGTATGATATGTTCTCATTTCATTTTCTCTCAAATTTTTTTAGGATTAGGATTATGCACATTATGGATTATATAAATTGTCCTATAACCAAACAGAGTTAATCTGCCTCAATGATCAGCAGATATGTTCAAGCTATTAAAATACTCTAGAATCTTAAAAGCAATTTTGGGAAATTAAATAAAAATAAAACTCTTAAAATTTATAATAATAAAAATATTATCTACTAACACTAGATTGAGTTAAATATTAAACGGGTCTGAATAATTGTATATTAACTTGAATACATTCAATGTAAAATAATAAGTTTGATTTTTTTTTAATAATAAAAAATATATGAGTTGGACATCTAAAATGTTATTTTTGTGATTACAAATTTTAATAGTGTTATTTTTTTAAGTAATTTTAAGTATATGAATTCTATGGATTGTTATATTTATATAGTATATGCTTCCAAATTGTTAGAGGGAAAAACACTTGGTCCTGTAACTACTACACATCTTCAATCTGCCGCAAATCATGAGAAAAAAATTAAAATTCCGTGCTTTAGTTTTCCTGTAAATAAAAACACTATGTTCAATTCAAGCTTTGATCAGCATATATGTTCAAGCTATTTCATGCTATATATTAAAATAATTTAGAATGTAAAAAGCAACTTTTAAGTAAATGATTCCTTTCGATATGCTTTCACACTATATGAGAATTATATTTCATGACTTTATACTTGTGTTAAAAGTGGTTTCATTCTAAAAATTTTTTAAGAAAAAAATACATTATTTGTGCTTAATCTAGATTATAAAATGTGTTTTCAGAACGTTGAAAACACTTATTACATTTATTTATTTGATTAAAAAGCACTTTTACGTGAAAGTATGCACATACAACTCCAAAAAATACAAAGCACATGTAGAATCAAAATTGTGACGACCTCAAGAATATACCATTTTATAGCAGTAATATGCGCACTAGCCATAGCAGAATTAAGGTCTCATTTTACTTCATATTTCAAAACAAAGAAATATTCAATATAATTCTCATAATATTGAGCTATATACATCAAGTACACATAACACTATTGTCAATTAGTGACGTTAATTGGACCAATTTTGTAGGATAAAGATGCTGTCAATTTAAAAAGAAATTCCATATATATATATTTTTCACCTTTAGTCATTGTCACAGCAACAGTTCTTTGGTTTTACTTCAAGCAGTGTTGGACAACATTTCGATCCTATTCCACTATCTAGAACAAAAGTCTTCGGCCACATATATATTTAGTAGGGAACAATAATAGAATGTAGTTGCCAGAGCAGGAATGAATAGAAAATATTGAGTTTTTTTTCTTTTCTTTTCTTTTCTTTTTTCCCAAATAACAAAGGATGAGTTAATGAACAGCATGAGAGCTCCTTTGTTCTTTATTTACCAAAAACAAGAGTTTGCCTATTATAATAAAAGCTTATTCAAAAATTTCCCGACCATTAGATAGTGCTGAATCATGATTTAAAGATAAACACCAAGACTAAAAATATTGTTCAGAATTGTAATGGATTTAATATAAAGTAACATATATATAGATGTGCAGTTACAGAATAAGAGTTGCATGAATAATAAAACATACAACACAGGGCATATAACAATTATTATAAGAGAAATTTGATAATGAATAAAAACAAGTGGAGTTTCACTTTTTACTAAGTAACTGGCTTCGAAAAGATGGTACAATGCCATACTCAGTTTCTGCCATTAGTGTTGTAGAGAACATCTGATCCACTTCAACTTCTACATCAGTTCTTCTTGCAAACCTGCCCTTAATTCTAGGTCTAGTCTCTGCATATGCTTTCCTTGAGGCATACCTAATTGTTTTCTCAAACTTCCTTGCTTTCTTTTTTTCTCTGTATCTAAGGACCCTAGCTTCTCTGTCTATTGGAGACAGTTGGGTAGGCATTTGAATAGAAGTTCCTGAGAAAAAGTCCACTGCCCCTTTTGTAGGTCTTGAGTTTGAGATTGAAATGTCACTCATCGTTGAGTCTGGTACAATGCTAGCATCCAAAGACGATGAAACCTAATTACATGATTAAAGGAAAAGAAAATTTGGTTATTGAATAGTCTTTATAAAACAGTAATAAAAATGTCTACTTTGGTATTTATTTGTGTATCATTTGAGAAGTTAATGGAAAAATTCCTGCCCAAATGAGAATAAATTCCCTGTGAGCTAGAGTTGATGTTGCAAGAATTAAAGAGAGTAACAAAAGAATGTATGGAATTAACAACATCTTTTTTCCACCCTTTAGAAAAGGGGAAAAAGAGAATAGAAGGATATCCAGCTCAGCTCTTATAAAAGTGCAGAAATATAATATCAAAAGATACCCTAATGACTCATCATAATACATCTTCTTCACAGGGACAAAACACCTTTCCTACATGGTATTGTGTAATCATTCAGCTCAGTACATGTAGAATTTAGATAAACAATTTATCAACATTGAAAAAGGTGTTCAAAATTTCAAGATACCCATTAAGATAGTAATACTAGTTGGTAATATGAGTCAAGTAAAAGGGACACACATGCCATACTGACATGAGTATCTCTACCAAGAATACAAGAGCGAGTAAATCTCTTAATTAATTCACCACAAGATCAGGTGCTGAGGTTCAAATTTCTCAAAATACTCCACCATGAAATAATTTCTATTTATGTAAGGAATTAGAAAATACTATTGTAAAAAGATCCTTACGTTTTGACTAACTGAACCATTGTAACTACATGAAGCAGCTTTTGAGGGATCAAACTCAAAACCCGGTTGAAAATGCTGCTGATACAATTGCCCTTTTGCTTCTCCACCATGAACAGGCACAATACTATCGCCTCCACAGCTCTTTTGGGGAACACTGCACTCTTGTTGACCAAACTGATCCACAAATTGACTATTCTCAGCACCAGGGTTAAAATCCACAAGACCCAAATAGTCATCAACCTCCCCACCAAACAAGAACCCATTAATCTGATTAGTCTCATTCTTCACTGGATTTGTCAACAACCACGAAGCAGCCTCTTCCTCATCTTCGTCATCAATATTGTTATGCAGATCGTCTCCTTCATGGGTCAAGAACCTATCTTCAGCGTCACAAACCCCAACCCCATGGCGGACCAAAGTGCCACCTAGGTCAGTGGCAGGAGGGCCAAAGAGGCACCCCGGTATCGGCAGAACAGGAACCCGGTGGTGGCGGGTAGCCAGAGGGTTAGCCGAGTGGATATCGGCATCGCAAGAAGTACAAAGAGATGCCGCGTCGGCTTTGCATAAGAAAGCTGAGGGAGCTCGTTCGCAGGCATCACAGACCCGGACACCCTCGTGAAGCGAGGCTTCGCGGTTGGCAGCGTCACAGCCAGTACAGAGGTAGGCGGAGTCGGCCCGACAGTAGAGGGTAGACGGAGCGAACTGGCACGTATCACATACACGTGCCCAATTGATGTCCTGCTTTGTCTCCATCATCATGGCTTAGTTGGATTTGGATATTGCGAAACTGAAGTTGGAAGAGAGTTCGCGAGTTTTTTTACGAGAGTGGAGGGAAATATACTTGGGGGATTAGTATAAAAGGAAAGACGGCTAAAGAGGAGAGAGCGAGTAAGAAAATCCAGGAAGTGACAGGTGGCATACAGTTAGTGGTTGGGAAAGGTTGTTCGTTATCTTGTGGTTGATGTGATTTTGGGTGGGACCCGTGAGTTTTAGAGAAGGAGGTTCCACGTGGTACCCACGGGTTTTTGATGCTGGTGCTGCTTTGGGCTTTTGGAATCATTCGGCTTTCTCATTGGGGGGTTACTAACTCCTAGTAAGAAAAGAGGAGACTCGCCTCCAAAATAAGTGGGGGCAAAAAGTTGCGCTCTTGTGAGTTGTATGGACACTTGGTGGATAATGGAGCCATCACTCACCAGGGGTCCACCTTTAATTTTAAAAAAGATTAAAATGATAAGTCTACTATCAATCCTATAATTACTCACACTAAATTTTAAATCGATATATATCACGTGATAATTAGATTAAAATGACAACTTATAATTGTCTATGTTGATGTGATTTTCATCAACAACAAAAAGGGAAGGGATACTACAGTCTACAGTGTTGTAGATAATGGTGGAGATTAAGAACCTATGAGAAAAGGAAAGAAATGTGAAGATTGTATATTTTAAGTTGTTCTGTTATGTGAAATATACAATGACAAAAATATAGGTGTTAATTTTTATCTTATGCATATTCCTTATTCATTTATATTAATTTTATATCAAAATTATCATAATTATATCTTACATATAGCATGTATCGAGAATAATTACTAGTTATTAGATGAAATTGCAGTGCTTAATTATACCATTACTATGAATATCTTATACATACATATAACATGAGCACTTAATTATAAATTTGTGAATATCATAAATAGTATGGTAGAATCTTATATATTAGATGAAATTGCAGTGCTTAATTATACCATTTAATGATTTAGTGCCACATTATTTATAAATCGTCATAATTTTTTTTTGTGATAAAATGTGTTCATTGATAATGCAAGTGTTTTGAAGTTTCATGTCTGCTTCATCTTCAACCTTTCTCTCCACCATAAACCATTAGATCTGAGGGTTTATTGACTCCATTATTTTTTTCAACCAAATCGCTTTTCCCAAGAGATTTATCCTCTTTGGATTTCCATTCCCAACTTTGTGTTGGTATCGTTAATGAAAAAGTTTGTTCCTTAGTTTTCTTATTTTAAACTAGCTTTCGACTCTTAATTCCTAATTGTTTTTCATCAAAAAAATTTCTACCTTTTTGGTTTTCCATTGAGTTCTTGTTATCCCTAATTTCTTAATTTCTCAATTTCTTTTTTATTGGTCTAATCTTTGAGTTTAAACCTACGAAAGAGGATCTGTGGAATAATGTTGACCATATTTGAATAATCTTAAGAGTGCTTCAACTCGACTAGCAATGGAGGTTCCTCACGAGCATAAAGATATTGCTGACTTGGAGAAAACCATTGCAAATTTCACTGTGTAGAGCTTGGGATGAAGATTGGTATTTGCTAGGATGCTGCAGTCTATGTTTAGTAAACTGCTTATCTCTGTTGGTTTTTGCTACTAGGTTCTATTTGTTTTCTTTTTCTGTTTTTCCAGGTCTATGTCTAGGTTTTGAATTCTGTTTAGGTTTGAGCTACTGGTTATATGCTTCTCTTTATTTGTGTGTGTTTTTTAATGTCCTTCTATCCTTGTTCTGTTCCTTTGGTGTTTTGTTAATGTGTCCTTAGAAGTGTTCTTCGTTGCTCTTGCCTGGCTAAGATAGCTAGTGAGCATTTGAATTTCTTACATGAACATTTGCTGGCAGATTGTGATTCCTTGGGTAGCTATCTTGCTACTTAAGATGGAGTCTATAGCTTTGTGTAAGGGTTTTATGCTTTTAATCTTGTTTTGTTTTAGCTTTCACTGGTTTTAGGCTTCTAATGGGCTATTATTGTTGAGATTCATTTTGAAATAAGAAACTAAATAAAATGTTAATACAATAAAAATAATTTTCAATATTATAGGAATCATTGTATTTAATTAATATCATTTTCTATCGTTTTTATTTTTATTTCTATTATAAATTCATGTAATATGTACAAAACAATTCAATTCAATGAAATATTTAAACCAAATATTACATTCTTCTTTTTACATGGTATCAGAGCCGATTAGGATTCTGTAAAAAAAAAAAAAATCGTCCATTCAACCATTTGACGCCCCAAATCGACAGCCAAAAAAACCACTCAAAATCGTCCACCCAAAACCACCAAATCGCCACCACCCACAAATCCCACATCCACCCAACCATCCACAGAACCCACATCCACCCAAATCGCCACCCCCACTGTGAAACCCATACCCATTCGCAACCCCCACATCCATTCCCAAAGCCCTTTCCAACCCACATCGTGAACCCCAGCGCCATCAGCTCTGCCGCTAGATCCCGTCGAAACCAGCACCACATCGCGAACCCCAGCGCCACCAGCTCTGCCGCTAGATGCCGTCAAAACTAGCACCACATCACGAAACCCAGCGCCACATCGCAAACCCCAGCGCCACCAGCTCTATCGCTAGATCCTAGCGCCGCGCCCAACGTCATTGTGCCTAGCTCCGTATAATTCCTTTTCTGTTTGTCTCTAAATTGAAGCAGAGACTTATTTAGAGTGAACAATACAAAAAAAAAAAAGGAAAGCAAAAAAAATGAGTGAACCCATTGAATCATCTAGAACCAAATCAGTCCAATTTTTGTTCAGTCTGAGGGTCCCTTTAATGCAGGCATTTTACTTACTGAAACAAATTACTATGTGTCGTCTCAATTAATGAAGATGCATATTGCAGAACGAGAAAAAATTTCCTACATCATAGGCACCTTTGCTCCACCTACTGTGTCAGACAAGGGATATGACAAATAGTATGCTGAAAATCAAAGAGTGAAGCGCTGACTTCTAATGTCCATGTCTCCTGACATCATGAAGCAATATCTTTGTATACCCACTGCATGTGAAATCTGGAATACTCTCTCCACAGCTTTTTATGATGGTAATGATGAAATGCATGTATATTCTTTGCATCAGCAAGCTTTTTCTGCCAAACAAGGCGTCAAATCACTTTCTGTCTACTATGGAGAATTAACCGAAATATTTTCAGAACTGGATCATCATGATAAAATGATTATGAGAGATCCACATGATCTTACAATATACCAACAGTCCATTAAGCGTACTTGAGTACACATATTCCTTGCTAGTTTGGATATGATTTTTGATCAACTTCGACGATAAATTTTGCATCATGAACGCCTCATCAGTCTAGAAGAGTGTTATTCCTTAGTCCGCCGTGAGACCATACGATCTACATCTTTGAATGCGGACATTGCAAAACCTGAAGCTTTTACTATAATTTCTCGCCATCAACCTAGTCAGATGTCACAAGATCGACCGAAATCCACAAATCCAAAGAATTCTAATAGTTCACACAAACCTTCATATAAATGCACCCACTACAATCAAACAGGTTATTCGAAAAGTCGTTGCTTTGAAATTATTGGATATCCAGATTGGTGGGACCCAGCATGACATCGAAATTCCAAACGACCATCCACTATAGCAGTTGCTCAAACACAGGGTGACGATGACATTTCTACGTCATCAACATTGGTAACTACTACAAACACTGAAGGTAAGATCTTAAACATTTCTACACCTGTTTTGAATAGTGCATGGATAATTAATTCTAGTGCTACTGATCATATGACATTTGATGTTAGACCAATCTCAATCCTTAATCCATCTTACCAAAATTGTGTCTCTACGGCCAACGGTAATACCGCCCCGATTATTGGGGAAGGTTCCTCATATCGTACTAACACTTTACATCTTGATTCTGTTTTAGTTGTTTCCTCTTTAGATTTTAACCTACTATCAATCTCTCAAATCACTACTACTTTATCTTGTATTGTAATTTTTTAGCTTGATTATTGTGTGTTTAAGGATATTCAGACTTGAGAAACGATTGGTTATGGTGTTAAGAGAGGGAAGCTATATTATTTGGACTTGGACTCGGACACTTCCAACAGGTTACAGCCAACTTTCGCAGTAGCAAGCACTGGTTCATCAAAGAAGATAACTGAGATATGGCTCCAGTATCGACGTTTAAGACATGCCTCATTTAGTTATTTAAAAAGGTTATTTTCTAGTTTATTTACAAATTTGGATATTTCTATTTTCAAATGTGATATGTGTGAACTTGCAAAAAGTCATCGTGCTTCATTTTCTTTGATTTTAAATAAAAACCCAAGTCCTTTTATGGTTATTTATTCTGATGTTTGGGGACCATCTAACGTTTCCACATTAGGGGGGTCAAAGTGGTTTGTTACCTTTATAGATGATTGTACGAGAATGACTTGGTTATGTTTGATGAAGTCCAAATTCGAAGTTACGTTACTATTTCAAAAAATTTATAATACCATTTGCACACAGTACAATGCACGAATTCAAGCGTTACACAGTGATAATGGTAGGGAATACCTTAGTTCTAAGCTTTGGAAGTTTTTGAACACTCATGGCTTAGTCCATCAAACAAGTTGTTCAAATACACCTCAACAGAATGGTGTGACCGAACGAAAGAATAGACATTTATTGAAACTTGTTCGTGCTTCCCTAATCGCAACTCATATGCCTTTATGCTATTGGGGTGAAGCTCTCCTTTCTGCTGCCTATCTCATCAATCGTGTTCCATCTCGTACTCTCAACTTCAAAACACCCTTTTAGACACTTATAGAAGCTATTGTGGCTCCAACAGTCCCAAACCTATCCCCACGTGTCTTTGGATGTGTTGCCTATGTTCATCTTCACAAACACCAACACAGTAAGTTACTTACACATGCCTTGAAATGTGTCTTTGTTGGATATGTTGTTCATCAAAAATGATAAAATGTTATCATCCCCCTACTCAACGCATGTTTATCGCTACGGATGTTGTCTTTCATGAAGACACTATGTATTTCTTTGAGTCTGACTTTCAGGGGGAGTCTCTTGAGGAAATTCAGACTCTTTTATACAATCTTGAGGAAAATGTGGTGGAAGTATTTAATAAAAATGTAGGTGACTTAGATCTTAGTGTGCAAAACTTGGATGTGAGTGTGATACCTTACACAATGACATAATAAGTGTAGAAGTGAATGAGTTGATTTCTAGTGGTCCAAACTAAGATCTAAGTGGGAATGAACACCCAGCAAGCCAGGAAACTTCTGAAGCTAAGCTTGAATCTCTCCCAATTGATACACCAAACCAATCGTTGTTTGAGGATATTCCCTATACAGTGCCTGATTCGTCTAGGAGATAGTTATCACAACATCTCACTAGAGGTATTCCAAAGCCTACATATGAACCTCAATTGTCTAGTAAAGTAAGATATCTCATCAATCATTATATGTCTACACATCGCTTATCAAAATTAAATCAGTCATTTGTCAATCAATTATCTACTGTATCTATACCTAACAATGTGTAGGAAGCATTAAATGATCCAAGATGGAAAGTTGAGATGAATGAAGACATGACCTCCTTGTAGAAGAACCAAACTTGGGAGCTCATCAACCGACCCACAAGAAAAATATCAGTTGGGTGTCCATGGATCTTTACTGTGAAATAAAAAGTTGATAGAACTATCGAACAATTTAAGGCAAAATTGGTGGCAAAAGGTTACACTCAAACTTATGGAATTGACTACACTTAAATGTTTGTACCAGTAGCCAAAATCAACACAGTGCGAGTCTTGTTATCCTTAACTATAAATTTTGATTGGCTGCTATAGCAGTTTAATGTGAAGAACACATTCCTAGAGTTTGAATTATTTGAAGAGGTCTACATGGATCTCCCGCCAAGGTGCATGGTACAAAATCCAAAAAGTGTGCAAGTTGAAGAAATCGCTATATGGATTAAAACAGTCCCCTAGAGTTTGGTTCGGATGATTCACCAAATCCATGACAATTTTTGGTTACAGACAAAGCAATTCGGATCACACATTATTTTTAAAGAAGAATCATGGGAAGATTATAGCACTCATTGTATATGTGAATGACATGATCATCACAGGCAACGATCCAGAAGAAATGAGAGCTTTGCAAGAATACTTGTCCAAGAAATTTGAAATGAAAGACTTAGGTCCTTTAAAATACTTTTTGGGAATTGAAGTATCTAGGTTAAACAAAGGAATCTTTTTATCTCAAAGAAAGTATGTCTTATATCTATTACATGAAACTGGTATGTCATCTTACCAACCAACTGACTCTCCATTGGAAGAGGGTCTGAAATTATGTATTGAGACAAATCAGGTACCGATGGACAGGGGGAGATACCAGAGACTTGTTAGATGGTTAATGTACTTCGCTCACACAAGATCAGATCTTGCCTATGCTCTAAGTATTATTAGCCAGTTCATGTATAATTCCGGTGAGCAACATATGAATGCAGTCATGCTCATTTTGAGGTATCTAAAATCTACTATATGAAAGGAAATTCTATTTTCTAAAACCACAGACAATGAAAACATCAAAGTGTATACCGATGCTGATTGGGCCGGAGCAGTTGACGATAGGCGGTCAACTTCAGGATACTTTACTTTTGTAGGTGGGAACTTAATTATATGGAGAAGCAAGAAACAAAATGTTGTTACACGATCTAGTGTAGAAGCTGAGTACGGAGAAATGGCCTTAGGAATTTGTGAAGCACTGTGGTTGAAATTTCTCTTACATGATCCAGGTTACTCTTCAAAACAAAAAATTTAATTGTATTGTGACAACAAAACAACATGTGATATAGCTCACAATCCAGTTCAACATGACTGTACAAAGTATGTCGAGGTAGATACGTTTTTCATTAAGAAAAAATTAGATGAAAAGGCTATGGAACTACTAAAGATTCGGTCAGAAGATCAGTTAGCTAATATCCTTACCAAAGGAATGTCTAATCAGGTGCTCTCAAAGTTCTTAGACAAGTTAGGCATGTGTGATATCTATGCACCAACTTGAGGGAGAGTGTTGAGATTCATTTTGAAATAGGAAAGTAAATAAAATGTTAATATGGTAGAAATCATTCTCAATATAGTAGGAATTATTGTATTTAATTAATATTTTTTTCTGTCGTTTTTATTTCTATTATAAATTCATATAATCTATACAAAGAATTCAATTCAATAAAATATTCAAATCAAATATTACATTCTCCTTTTTACAATTATTTGGTGTAATAAAGTTGTTCTTCTCTTTTGAAAAAAAAAAAAAAGAAGGAAAAAGATAATGCAAGTGTTGAATCTCCCTCAATACTTAATAATCGGAAATACAAAAAAAAAAAGTGGCCTCGTAATCATGTTAAGAAGGAGAAACTTTGATACAAAGTTAATGTTGACTTGTGACGAGCAATGCAATTATTATGTTCTATAATGCATTGGTAAATTTTTTTTTTCTTTGTTCAAAGCATTGGTATGTTTTTGTTCTATAATAATTGCAACTTAGATCAAGTTTGCACACTAGTTTTTTTTTTTTAAAAAACTTTTCATATACTTTCTTGTGATTTGGAGATCAAATTAAACTGAGGTGCGACACGGGCATGTAAGTGAGCTAGCCTATTAGGATAGGCTTCACATAATAAGAATGAACTAAACCTACAAAAAGAACAGCAGTCTCCTCGTTGTACAAACTAGAAATATCTTTTTTCTCCTCGATAATTATGCTTTAAGCATACAATTTGAAAGAAATAAAGAAAAAAAATCTTCTGCACCCCAAAAAGGTGTTTTACAATTTGAGGTATATTTGCATGTTTTTTTTTTTTTTCTATATTTATATATCGTTGATGACATTGGATAGGGGCTGAGTTGGGATTTTTTTTTCAATATTAAAATACTTAATAAGCTCCTTATCTTTATAAAAAATAATATTTTAATATCTTTTCTTTTAAATATATACCATAGATTTTTAATTTTTTAAAATATATACTTAAATTCAATTTTTTTTTAAAAATTTAATTTTTTTTTTTTGCACATAGTTCTCATATAGCTTTTTAAGTAAGTAATTTTATAATTTCATTTTTTTCTAAAATTAAATAAAAAATTGACTAGATTTTTTTAAATTTTTTTTATAATTTATCAAAACTGATTATTTAAAGTAAAAAGAAATCTTTTAGTAAACAAAATTAAAATTTCAAAACATCTATTTAAAAAATCACATAAAAATTATGTACTAAAAAATTAAACTTAAATATACCTTTTAAAAAGCTATGGAATATAAGGTATAACACTTTAAAAAAAAAAAAGGGGATTAAAATATACTTTTAAAAAAATAAAGACTAATAAAGTGCTAAATTTGATTTAATACTATATTTAAGAAATGATGAAATTTAATTTCTTAACTAGGGCATTATAAGATACTAATTTGTGATGATTTGGATTATAATAATTATTATATATCACATTATTATAATTGGTATAATAATTTTTTTAATTAAATATTATTATATAAATTTAATAATACTTACAATAATTTTATTTGTAATATATCTGACATTTACCTTTTTACTCCCTTTTCAATAACTACAAGTTACTTTCTTCTCACATTTCACGTTGGCTTGAATATTTGAATTAATTCAATAAAAAAAATATTTGAACTAATTCTGATAGTTATACTGTACATAATATGGTTTGTTACTTAAAAAAAAATCTAGACATTCTCAATTTCTTAAAAAAAAAAAAATTAATCCTCAATTTATTTTTTACAATATTTAAATCTTCTTTTTATATATATATAAAAAAAAAAAAAGACAACATAAATTCTCTTTTTATAAAAAAAATAAATAAATAAATAACACAAGTCCTCTTTAAAAAAAAATTAAAAATATTCTTGATTAAAAATACTTCTAAATTTCATCTATTAATTTTAAAAGTTTATTTAGTCATATTAAAAATTTTATGTCAATACAAATTTTTTAAAAAAAATTATTTTAAAAAAAATTTATCTGCTTAAATATTAAAAATTATTGAAATCAAATTGCTATAATAAATTATGGTATCAGAGTCAGTAAAAAAATAAATAAATTTTAAAATTAAATTTATTCAACCTAATACAACAAGAGAAGCAATTTATCTAAAATATTATAAAAAATAATTAATAAAATTAATACTAGTTAAGAAATAAATAAATAAATTAATATAAAATAGGTAAAATGAATCCAACAATTAAAAAAAGTTATAATTGAATTAATAAAATATTAAAAATAGTAAACTATTTTTGTAAAATTTTACAAATATTCAACAAAAATTTGTAAAATTTTATATAATAAAAAAAATTAATGATATTATTTTTATAAAAAAAATTAAAATGATATAAAATATAAATAAAAAATTAAAATATTTATTTTTATAAAATAAAATAAACAATACCACTAAAATTTCCTATCCAAAAAGATATTAGTTAGGATGCAAATTTATCAGTGGCTCAAACATAACAGCATCATTGGCCCACTTGTTTCATGTTTAGTGCTGACGAGGAGCCAAGCATATTAACGCATCGTAAATGTCCTCCATCTAATAGGATACAGTCACGCAAGTTCAACCAGATATGGATCCACCTCCACAAGTTACTAATTAAATCAACACTAGGCATTCTAGCTAGTTGCTATGTACTGATCACGAAAGTGTATAGTGCCCATGCACGAAAAGGGTGAATGTACTGTACTTTTGTTTGGAATTGAACCAAAATTAGAACGAATTAATGAAGATGTCTTTTCTTTTTTTTGAAGATATTTTTATTAAAACATTACGATAAAAAGATCATAAAGATCGATTGTTCTCAAATTTTAAAACTAAAAAGTTAAGTACTTTGACAATTTATTTCATAAAAGTTGTTATTTCAAACCATGTTTATGGAAAAATCACTTAGTTAAAATATCATCACTTTTTTAGTAATTTATGTGTCAATATGATAAAATAGTAGTCATTTTGAAATTAAAGTATCACTGTATCAGTTTAAGAAAAAAAAAAAATAATAATAATAATAATAACTATCATCTCCACAACCACAATACAAAAGAAAGATAAATGAAAAAACAAAAATAAATTGAAAAACAAGTGGAGGAGTCATCGGGGTACTGCAATATCAACAAAATCTCTAATCATTATTCTCGTCAGAGTCGTCCATTTTATCTTCATCAATGACAGCAACCACAAAAATACCAAATATAAATGAAAGAAATATACTTTAGAAAACTCTAGGGAGATGTCAAGACCACTAGAAAGCATTAAGTGAAAAATTCATGAATAATTATAAAAATTAATATTCTTATAATTTATAATTATAAAAATTATACTTTTAATAACATTAAATGGTATTAATTTAGACAACATTCAATATTAAATAGGTTTAAATTATCACAATTTAATTTAAATAACGTTAAAAAAATAATATAACAATCAATTTTTTAATAATAAAAATATATGATTTAGTAAAATAGATATTATTTTTATCATTATAAATATTAATAAGTATTATTTTTGTTATTTTTTCAAAAAATTTCTCGAAGGGAGACTCGAAAAAGCTTGCAAGATTTGGTTGATGTGTCCATGAGACTAGTGATTGGATTGGCAAGATTTTCTAGATCAGTGGCGGTTAAAGTTGATGGTTGGAGAGGGGGAGAAGATGAAATAGAGAGATGAGATGAGTGTGGGTTGTGTATTGATTCTAATTTAGTACTTGGTATCTTTAAAACAAATTAATAAAAATTTAAAACTTATTTTGAACAAACAAATGTTATATATAAAAATCAATTAAAAATGAATTATATTCAAATTAACGTTTATTTGAAGAAGAAAATATGCACTGGTTCATAGCTCGACAAAATATGCATATTACAGGATGATAGAAAAAGCACTATTCATTATTGATAAAGTCGATGGAGAATAAAAAGTGAATAAATCCAATGATGCATAAAGATAGAGAGCATACATATTTAGAACTTTGGAAATTAATACCAAGAATAAGAATCGATAAAATCTATTTTGAATTAGAATTTAGAGTTTAAAAGCAAAGCATTCAAATTTGTATAATTTAGAATGTGTTGGAAAAATGGGTCAGTCAAATTTTAAATAACCTTAAACTTGTGCCCTAGCCTAACCAATTTGCACTTCTGTATTGTCTTAATCAAAATATAATTTGTCTTCAAATATATTATCTTCTTCATTTTCGTTTCTTAATTTGTCGCAGTAAGTGAGTTAAATCTCTAGGCTATATATGTTTGTCATTTTGCATATAATAGACGACAATGTATATACAACTTAAATGTTGTGAAATGCTTAAGCAACATCTTTGTCAGTTAAGTTTATCAACCCTTTTCTCAAAAAAAAAAAAAAAAAGAGAGGTACATAATATCGTTCGATGGTTATTGATTCCCGCAATAAGGAAAAGCATAGTTATGGACTTGCAAATTTAAAGGGTTGTCGTGTTCAGATTAATTGTTGGTGTCTTCAGAATTCAATAATGAATACTGATTTCGAAAACCATTAGCTCAAACTAAAACAATTTTTATTTTAGACTTTTGTTATGTACAAGGTAGCATAATAACGCGAAAGTAAAATAATAATAATAATAATAATAATGAGCACTAATAAAAATAATTAATAACTAATAAATTAGTTTAATAATCTACCTAATTTATTGTTAAGGATCAAATTTTTTTATTAAATTTGTGAAAGATAAGTACAATTAAATTTGTCAATGGTTAATCGGTCAAATCACTTAAATACTTAAATATCAAATTATGAACTTTGGGCCTAAATTACTTATATTTAAATTATAAGCTATTATTTTTCAAAATTAGTAAAAATATGTTTAAAATTATAAGTTTTGATTATATAAAAATTATGCAAATGACTAAAATGTCATTTATGGCTAACAAACAAATACGTCTAAGCTCTAACGATTATGCCGGTAAATTTACCAGAACTCTGACAATCTTTTCGGATAAGTATGTAACATGTTACATACAATGGTAAATATATATGTAACAAGTTATATACAACGATAGAAGCGTATAAAATATTCATCATAGTTATATGTAATATGTTACATACAACTACAAAAATATATATGACATATTATATATAACAATAAAAATATATATAACATATTATATTAAAAAATAAAACAATTAACTTTCAAAAGAAAGAAAAGAGGTGATACGTTATTCAAATTCTAACATGATTGTAATATTAAACATTAAATAAATTAAATATACAATGTCTTGGTGCATATCTAACAAACATAATAAACAAATTAATTAGCTACCCATGTACTTATAAGTTAGAGTTGATAAGTAATAAAAATATAATCAGACATATCTCAATGAATCAAGCAACACAATAAGATCTCAAAAAATTCGATATTAGAATTGGGTTCAATATCTAACAATGTAAAAGAGAAACGGTGATAGCAATTGATTGGGTAATGCATCGGAAAATTTTGGTTGGATAAATAATAAAAAAAGAAGTTACGTATAATGATGAAAACGAGTGAAAGAGAAAAAAAAAAAAAAAGCATATTCGCTTAATCCAAAAGACTATGTCTTCAAAGCAAATGCAGAAAAGCTTGACCAACATGAAGTAGATACTGAAAATGAACATAAGATGATGCGTATCAAATTTTTTTATTTGGATGGGTAGGATTGAATTGAAATTATAATTTATTTTTTTATTATTATTATATATAAAATATAACATATATTAATATTTAAATTTTAAATTGGTACATTTTTTAGTAAAAATTATTTATTTATAAGCACAACTTTAATAATTAAAATAATAAAAAATATATTGTTGAATATTATTAAATTATTTTAAAAAATTTAACATTTTTATTTACTTTTAAAACTAAAATAATAATTTAATGAATTATGGTACCTTTAATATTTAAATATTACATATTAAAAATAAGTATGCATTTATTTATAATTTTAATAGTAATTCGGTCCGGTTTGGATTACAACGGATTATAAAATATGCCAAACGGATTGAATACTTTTCAATTCGAATCCAATTCGACTATAAAATATGTCAATTCAATCTAACCTGAATTCGAAAAATCAGATCGAATTTTTATATTTAGGTAAATTAATCGGATTATTTAATCACTCTTACTTGACATCGTAAGAAATTGCCATTGTAAGAAATTTTGGTACAACACGCAACAATTCTGATTTCACAAATAAGACTGTACAATTTGGATACAAATATTAAAAACCTTTGGCACTCTCACATACTGCTACTGCTAGTATACTACAAAAGTACAATATCATCATAATTAGAACTTTTAACTATTATTTGTTCCTATTGAAGTGAAAGAAGAAAAAAAACTTGTAAAATCACCTAGGACCTGAAAGCTCCATTGCTTGGACTAGTAACGAAGAATCATCGGTGAGATCGGAGTATCGATCTGATAATGATAACTCCTGGGGTTTAGACTTGGTTGAATCAACTGTTTGTGAGGCTTCCCATCTTTCTACTAGTCCATCACCTTCAAGCATTCTAACAACTTCGGACATCATAGGTCTATGCCCTGGAAGGTATTGTGTGCACAAGAGAGCCACTTTAACCATCTCTTCAAGTTCAACTCTATCATAGTTGTTTTTAAGATCCTTGTCTACTAACATTTCAAGCTTCTTTTCCTGATGAATCTTCTTTACCTATAATCATACAACTCAACATCATATAAATGAACTGGATACATAAAACTTACTAATGAAAAGGAAACAAAAGTTTATTTGAAATAAATGAAACAAATGCAAGGGTAGTAGTTGGCTAGCAAAACTGTATTCAATGATAAGTTGCGATGACAGTTATGATTATCACAATGTAGTAGTGCTTGTCATTAAAATGGAAAGGAAAAGTAGGACTATTTAGAACTAGCACTAACCCAATCAAGCATTCCTCCTTTTTGGTTGGCACTCTTGCCAAATTCTAGTGCCCGCTGGCCTGTGATTAGTTCGAGGAGGAGGATCCCAAATCCAAAAACATCTGTTTTCTCAGAGGACTGGCCTGTGGAAAGATACTCAGGGGCTATGTGCCCCACAGTTCCCCTCACAGCTGTGGTGACATGTGAATCTTGGTGATCCAAGAGCTTTGCCAAACCAAAATCTCCTACCACTGCCTCACAATAATCATCAAGCAATATATTAGCAGCCTTAACATCCCTATGTATTATTTTGGGATCACATTGTTCATGAAGATACAAAAGTCCTCTAGCAGCTCCTAAGGCAATTCTCTTCCTTGTAGTCCAATCCAATACTGGTTTTCCTGTTTAGATCAATTAGGGCCTATATCAACAATCTAGAAACTCTGTAATGCTTTAGCTCTTATAGTTACTATGTGTGTGTCCATGCATAAAACATACTTGAGGCTTACTCACTTTACCTTTGAGACGGGAAGCCACACTGCCATTGGACATGTATGGATAAACTAGAAGCTTTTCTGTTGATGTTAGGCAAAACCCATATAGTCTAAGAAGGTTCCGATGCACAGCTAAGCTGATCATTTCAAGTTCAGTCTGGAACTGAATGTCTCCTCCAATTGCATTACCATCATTTAGCCTCTTCACTGCTACAACATTGCCATCTTGGAGTATTCCTTTGTACACATTTCCAAATCCACCCTTTCCAAGTATGTTCTTGCTGCTAAAGTTATTTGTTGCAATCTGAAGCTCCCTAAACTGGAACATCTTCAAGTTTCCGAGTGAAAATTTTTCTTGACTTTGGCCTAAAAATTTTGGAACAGTACCACTTAGATGGAGTTGTTAAGTTATTCTAATAGGTTAACACCTTCTTATACTTATGTTCCAATTAAAAGAACGGTTTCATCAATTACAAACCTTTAACATTGAAGAATAGTGTCTGTTTGTTGCGTCTATGCCTAAACCATAGAACTACTCCAAAACATAGAATGAGCAAACACAAGCTCCCAAGACTTAGACCAAAGGCAAGTGCTATTTTATGCCGTTTAGGCTTCCCAGAAGACAGAGCTGCTCAATAGAAAACAAACTGTTGAACTGTGAGAAAGTGCAAATAGTTTATTCAAGAAGTCTCGGCAAATTAAAGTGAGTTAAATTACATTGTGTACTATTTAAGTTCATTGACATTGGCATTAGTGTTATTCCAGAACACTCTGGTTCAGATCCCGTTGGGCAGACTAGCAGATTTCCTACAATGCTGAAACAATAGTAAAATATGAGTGCGAAAAAATTATTAATTGTTCTTAGAGTATAGCTAATGTGCTACTACAGGCCAATCACATACTGACATACATGATTAGAAAACATGTTACTTTCTATACAAGTCAAACCAACAATCAATCCAATTAGTGGGTTATTTACTCCTAGAATAACGAATGTGTCATGTGTGTGTGTGTGTTTGAGTGAGTGAGTGAGAGAGAGAGAAAGAGAGAGTTACTTGAATGCTTTAGCAGGAAACCTTGGAACAGGGCCACTCAGATTATTGTAGGACAGATCTCTGGAATCCTCAAAATTACATAAGAAAAATATTTCAGAATCTCAATTTAGTCAGAGATAAATCACTGAATAAAAAGTGGCCAAGAGATTTACAGAAATGATATCTGGGTCAGGTTAGCCAGTGACATTGGTATTGCTCCAGAAAGACTGTTATTGTTAAGTCTCCTGAACCAAGTTGGTAAAGCCCATGTTATATTTAGATCAAAGGCAGAGATATTTAATGTGCTAATTGACAAATTTTCAAAGTTTTCTGAGCTTTTATTCTAAATCACATGTTCTTACAGGTATTGAAGATTTCTGAGAGGACCAATAGAGAAGGGAATTTCTCCAGTAAATGAGTTATCAGAAAGATCAAGTGTTTGAAGCTTTGAGAGCTTGCCAACTTCTGAAGGAATTTTTCCTGTAATGTTATTGTTCTGGAGAAGCCTGAATATTTATGCAACATGTCAATTCATTTATTAATACAATCAAAGGCGTAAAAGCATTAAAAAAATGTCTCGAAATTTGGTGGCTACTTACACAATCTGAAGATTTGTTAAGTTTCCTATGCTTGGAGATAGAGTACCAGATAAACTTTGGCTAGGAGACCCTCTGTAACAAATTCGTTTTCTTTCAAAATACCTTCATTTTTAATGTTTTTGTTTGGAAATAATCAAACTCTTCAAAAGAAATTGTGGACTTACAGGCCAATGACTAGGCTTTCAGGAGAACAAGTGACCATAGTCCAGCTACATGGGTCAACAGAGGTGTCATCCCAATTATCAAGTACTCCTCGAGGATCCTCCAGCAATTTTTTTATGCCCATTAAAGCTTGCACTAAGATGAACAAACCCAGATGATAATCTCAGTTTTCATTATAATTAGAGCTCAAAATCACACTATTACTGCAAATATAAGAAGCACAAAACGATATATTCTCAAGTTACCTTCAAAGTTAACTCCTTTAGGTGAAAGCAATCCATTTGCCGAAGTCCATAGAAAGATAAATACCAAACAATAGAGAGCAGCTTCTCTCATTCCCATGGAATCTAACTTCACAAGTTTGCTTATCGGAACTGAGAGAATCGAAGTTTAAGGAAACTCAAAAACTCAAGTGGGTCTACTCTAAATTTGTTCAAGGTAATTTTTGGATCAGAACCCACCTCTTACTTTCCACGCTACAATCCCACATTATCCAAAATTTAATCTTAGGGGAAGACCCAAGAAAAAACCACTTCTACTAGCTAGCATGCTCGTCATTGAGATAGGAGATAATGATGACAATAATAATTATAACAAATGTCTCATAAAAAAACAAAATAGTTTCAAACCAAATTAAAGCTCAAAAGAGGAGGAGAGAGTAGGAAATTCGCTTTAGTGTAATCATTCATCATTTTCCTATAAAGGCATGTGCTGTGAGATTTCTATTTGTACTCCAGTTTTAAAGCAAAAGGAGCTTTCTTTTTCTTTGCGGTGTGGCCAAAAGCACTTGAAGCCATTATTCAAAGAAACAGAACCAAAGTTCTTTGCTTGTGACCAAAGCAGAGCTCTACTTGATCTCTCGAAACTTTATACGTAAAAGGAGCGAAAGTTTATAAGAATTATAAATATTATAATTTTAAAAGGTTAATTTAATGTGTAAAAATATTCATATTTTTTATAAATTTTTTAATAGTATTATATTTTATTAATATGAGACAATTTTTCTAACATTTTTTAAAATGTGAATTTTTGACTCTTGCAAAACTTATCACTTTACATTTTTAATCTATTTACTATATTATATTTTATTTGAGTCACTTATTATTATTTTTTTTTTATTTTCACAAGTTTTATTCATTTTTTTTTTAAGAGAGATCCAACTTATTGATCCACTGAAGCTCTGATATCATCTAAAAATTTATAAGAATTATAAGTATTTTAATCTTACAAAATTAACTTAATAAATAAAAATACTCGTATTTTTTATAAATTATTTTATAATATTATATTTTATCCATAAAATTGCAACAAGAAAAAAAAGTTCACTCACCATATATCAAATTGTAATTATTGTCTTGTGACCGTAGGGGATACAAGATAATCATCTTCCCTAATCTTAAAGAAATTGAGAATGTGAGAATCTCGAGGAGGAACTTGCGGTTCGAGATTGATGATGGATTTGGTCACCCAGCATTTTCATGACCCATGGGCATCTTTGTTGTAAAATAATGATAAATATTAAATATTATTCTCTGTGTTAATTAATAATGTATGAAATACTCGTATCTTAAAAAAAAAAAAAAAAATTAATTATAATAATTGGTCTGTTTGGCTGGACATGTTGGGTATGCTTGCTTTATAGATTCCACAAACCACTAATAGCTTGCAATGACACATGCTCACTCGCTACCTACAGCTGACAGTCTTTACCAAAAATTGTTCAAAAAAAGAGAGCGACTTTTTAAAAGGAAAATCAGCCATTGTTCTCTTTTCTCTAGGACTCTTCTCTCTCTCTCTCAAACTATGGCGGTAGCTAATACTATTTCCATATCCTAAACTCATAAACAAATGCTACCTAAAGCATTTTATTTTTTATTTTTTTAACAATTTAATTATTTTATTATGAAAAAATAATCATATAAATATAAATTATCAAAATTTTTAAATTATTTTTATTAATTAACAGTTATTATTATTTATGCTAAAAACAATTTATAAGATAGATATCTCAATAACATTTGAAAAATATAAGAAAAAATAAAAATGACATGAAAAAAATCAAATATTTTTCATTGTGTAGTCAATTTTTTGAAACAAAAGAATTAAATTATTACAAAAATAATTATAAATGAATTAGATTGATCTTCTTGAAATAACTAAGGAACTTATATTATCACCCACCCTAATAGATAAAAAAAATGATTTCATTTCACAATTTCATTTTATGTATAGATTAGTTCCGATGTCAACATGAATATATTATTTATCTCCAGCTTAATAATTAATAAATGATATTACAATTATTTTAACATATTACTTTTTTTTTTAATTTAAGATCTTATTTAATAATGACAAATTATTCAAATCATATAACAATTTGATGCATATAATATTACTCTAGCTATACAGCATGTTGAATGCCAAAAGGATTTCTTGTTTTTAATAAACCATTAGACCACTCGCATACTTAAAGCTAAAAATTACATTTTTGTTTTGAAGCATGTGTTATTAGGTCATAAAATTAATTTCAATCCACAATAAAAATCAGTATACAGTTCAGTAATTTCCCATTTGCATATATATGAGATAGATATTCAGACCAATTTCAAGCAAATTTACATATAATGAAGTGATTGATTGAGTCATATTTTAGTATGGTTTTATATTGATCAACAGCTTAAGGAGACTGAACAAAAAAAATTGTCATGTGGGATAAGATTCGTAAAGGGACCCCTACATAAACCTAAAACATAACATCCCCTTGTAGTCTAAGCAATTACATATTTACAAAGTAGAAATGACAAAACAAAAGAAAATAACAAAGTTGTTAATTACTTGAAAATGACGAAAACTGTCCAGGGAGATTGAAAGCGCAAATATTGTCTCTTTCTTCCTTTCTCTACATCAACTCAGACCAAAAATTAAGGGCATTCCCACTACTTAGATTCTTCATGCTCTAATCACGACCATACCTAACATTTTGAATTCAAATAATCCAAGATGAAACTTAACCCACCATTTTGTCCCGCATTTCATGTCTTTATCTCTATCAATTTTTCTATAAAATTCATAGTCCAGTGCAGTTTGATTTAGGAACAAGACAGACAAAAAGAAAACATAACAGGAGGACAAAAATTTTAAAAAGGAATTCTAGCTTTCTTAATTATTTAATTTAAATAATTTTATTTTATAATTACGACATTGAGCACCAAAAATTCTATAATTTTTTTAAAAATGTCACAATAATTCTATTATTATGTACAAATTAACAATTTAGTTATATAATTTGGCACCTCAAATTTATTTATGAAAGTATTACAAGTATTCAATTTTAATATTTTTATTGAACTAGAAGTGCTTATTTTAAAAAATTATAATACTAAAATTATTTAATTTTTATAATAACAGAACTTATACTACTTAATTTATAAATTATAAAATTAAAATATTAATTTTAAAAAATTATAACATATCTAATATTCAATTAAATAATTAAATAATTAATATATCGTAAAAATTAAGAGCTTTCTGGCACCCTTTTTTCATTTTTAAAATTGTGCCCAAATACTTCACATAAATGTTGCATGCAACAAGACATGTTCGACAAAATTAACATATCGGTAGTATTCATAATATTGATGACAATTTGATTCGATTGTATGGATACTTGTGAATATTCGATCCGTTTAAATTAGATCAAGTTAGAATAAAACGGGTCAAATATTATCCATTTTATTTAAAAATTTCAAATCAGATTGGTTCGAAGTTTAAAAAAATCCGTTTATCGTTTATTAACTAAAAATTTTAATTACATAAAAAATTATATTATTTTTATTTTAATTTGAAAAAAAAAAAAAAAAGTTAACAATCTAATTGTTTTGATATGCAAATATTACTCAAATCAAAATAAATCTATTTTATTTAAAATAATTAAATTTAATTTAAATCATAAATCAAAATGAATTGGATTGTATCTTTCAAATTGGTTGCCATCTCTAATTCCTTTTGCCATGCTCAAGAAGAGTTTCGAAACCGATACAACTTTTGTAAGTTTTCTCACTAATCTCCCACCCCACCCCACCCCACGCCACCCCACCCCCATCGTTCAACTTTATAAAAAAAAGTCAACGAAAGATTTGACTAGACATGTGATATGCTTTAATCAAAAGTTCATATTTTACCTAATCATACATTGCATGTGCATATTTTTACAAATAGATGTTATGTTATTACCAATTAAATCAATCATTTTTTTTTTTTAGTTTTGAACCATTAATTTTCAACTTTGTGCACATAATTTTAGTCATTAATCCTATGCATAGTTAGTGTGAATATTATATTTTTTATTCTAAACAAATCATTAACAACACACATTCACAAATCACAATGGTTCATATTTCGAGTAATAATAAAATATGAAATAAATATCAATTACTCATATAAAAAGAATAAAAATTTATTTACTAGTAATATAATAATATAATAAACGATAACAAAACCAAATTATCAGATAAGGGTGCTAACATCAATTCATATACACAAGTATATTCCCCTCCATTCAAGGCCCTTATTTCTTTGAACTGAGAGGACCACTTCATGTCTTCAATCAATTACTAGCGCGCAAATCAAGATAAACGGATACATGAAATCTGCTACTGGAGAATGGAGAAGATTAGTGTTCAACTAATCATTGCAAGCCAAATCTCATAACTGTATAATAAAAAATTATACAAGTGGGTTCAACAGTAAAAACAAAATCATTAAAGAAAAAACATCTTGATAACGGTTGCGGTTGTTTGTTCTTCGTGATGAGTAGCTAGTAATAGTAATGTAACACGTTCGCTGCTATAAATTAATTGTAACCATCATTTTCTATCGGTTAAAGATATACGTTGATTATTTGTCAAACAACTGATCTCAACATAAAATAGGAAACAATTAATAAAGCCCAATCACAATCATCATATGTGCAAAAAGGAACAGAAGAGTCCAAAGTGATCAAACTGCCCACAAAGTTATAAATATGGTACTTTGATTTATAATCCATAATAAATGAAGTGAGAAAATCAGAACTACTACAACTTATATGGGGGAGTCATCTTCTTAATTTTCATTAAAAATAGAAGAACTTTAATTAACCAAGTCCTAACAAGGATCGAACACAAACAAACCCAACCAACTGAGAGGTAGCTCCATAGAAGAAATAGCTCTCTTCTTTGATTGAAAGTGGAAACAATAACAGCAACATGAACAACGTACAATTATCCAGCTCTTGATTACAAGAGCATATGAAAAATAACCCCAAATTGATAAATTTCTAAAAAAAGGAGCCTCTGATATAAATTAAAAGGCTTCCTTTCCAGCTTGATTATTTTTTGTTCATGCCCGTTTTTTCCTTCACAACTTCCACAGCTCCTAGAGTTGATTGCTTCACTTGCTCGCCAGCCTACAAAATTAACAAAACAAAATGCCTATTTTTTATTAATATTAGTAACAAATTATATATCAATAATTTAGAATACTAGAGTCTTAAGATTTGAACATTTAGCACAGAGTTCTTGGCAGCTACGGCAGCATTGCCTGCCTTGTCCATCATGTTTGCTGTCTTTTCCTGAGATTAATAGAAACAATTTATAAAAACATGTTCACATTTTCACAAAAAAATAAAAATTATTCTTAAATTTAGAGAAATAGACTAATAGAATAGGTCAGCTAATTAATAACCTCAGCTTGGCCTTTGGCTTCCCCAGCTTGGAAGCTCGTTTTGTTAGTAGTCGTATTAGATGACATCTTAGGCTTTTTTTCTTTTAAGGTTGCAACACAATTGTTTGTTTATGATTGCTGGTAAGTAATTTGATCATTACAGAAGGTTTATTTATAGTTTGATAGACCATTCTTGTGCTGCCACGTGGAATATTACATGAATATATTAATTAAATTGAAGCCATACGTGTCACTCTCTTGTGGAGTAACATTATATGGGCCGTGGAACAGAAGATCACTTATGGATCGTAATTTAATGGATATGGATTGTAATTCAGGTCGGTTGATATTTTCAGGGTTTTGACGGATTCCGCTCTATCTAGATATTTGATGAAATAATTCATTGCCGACATCTTTTATTATATTTATATTATTACTTCATAAATAATAAAAAAGCAAAAATATATATTATGGAGTTTAGAAAAAGTGAAATTTTAAATATGAGATACCTAAGTAGCTATATTGTTGTGGTTTTTGAGGACGAAAATACTCTTTCATAAACTGTCTTTTTTAGTCCATATTTATATTTTTCAAAATTTAAAAAAATATATATCAACAAGGTTCAATTCACGCTAAAGTATATCAAAATTATTCAATTTATTTTTTCACCAATAGTACTATCAAATCCTTAATAAAAGCAAAGTGGAAAACTAATTTTATATGATTAGTACTCCAAAAAATCTAAAAGTCAATTTTTGAAACTGCTTGATCAGCATTGCACCCATTAAAATAAATAAATAAACAAAAAAGCAACTGCTCCAAGTCAATTGTGTCCTTATAATCTTATCTAAACTAGAATGCAGATTCTTGGTCTGCCAAAGCCTCAGAGGGAAATTTTAATAGAAGTGTTACGAATCCCACAGTAAAGATTAAAAGAATACTCAACAAATATTAAACGAGAACAAAAAAAATATTAACAATCAAGAAAATTCTTTTGCAGAAGTTTAAATAAAATAAGAATACAAAGATTTAAAGTAGTTCGGTTCTTACATTATACGGCCTAATCTATTATAAAAGGGTAAAGCCATATCTATTATAAGAGAGTTTTTGTACAGTGAATAAAACCATAAGAACTGAAACAAAGGTAAAACCCTAACACCACACGAGATACACAATCTCAACAAAAAGTTCTTGAACTTATACAGAAAAACTAAAGCACTAAACTAATATGCACAGAATTACACCCAAAATAGGAGAAGAAACCCTATGTGATGAAGCCCTAGGGAGAACAGAGAAGAGAAGAAAAGTCGCAGTGTGTGAAGGAAACAAAATGACTAGAGCACAATCAAAAAACCCTAGCTCAAGTGAATATATATACATCCAAGTAATTGAAATATATGCCCTTCGATCCAAACAGCTCAAATGATCCACGGGTCTGAAAAAAAGGAATTTATAAAACAGCAGCCCAACAAATCAATTAGTAAGTCCAAAGGCCCAATACACATAATAGTATAATAATATATGTATCAATGCAATTATACCAATGTATATATATAGATGTATGAACTAGCAATCCTATATAATTATCTCCTCATGCTATGTATACCATAGTGACACAAACAATAACAATCTCTACCTTGACACTATGCAATTTGTGGATATGAATTCAGTTTACCCTTTCAATCCTAATGCCTATGGGTGACTCATTCTAACTAAATTCAAGCAATGCTTAAGTTTGATTTGAGGTACTGATTTAGTTAGCATGTCAAAGGGATTATCCTCTGTGGAGACTTTCTCTAAATTTATCAAACCTTGTGAAACAATATCCCTAATGAAGTGCATTTTAATGTCTACATGCTTTGACCTAGAATGAAACATGGGATGTTTAGACAAATGAATAGCAGATTGATTATCACAATATACAGTATCAATAACATCACTTTTCACCAAGTTAAGCTGCCTAGTGAAACCCCTTAACCAGAGGGCTTTCTTGACAGCTTCAGTACAAGCAATAAATTCTACCTCTGTGGTGGAAAGAGCAACCACAGATTGCAGATTTGCTTTTCAGGATACAGCATTTTCATAGACAGTAAAAATGTACCTAGATAATAACCTTCTATTGTCCTTATCACCTGCAAAATCAAAATCAGTGTAGCCAGATACTATAGGAACATCATTAGAAGCCTTTTTAAATAATAAACCAACATCAGTAAAGCCTTTAATATATCTTAATATTCATTTCACAGCCTGCCAGTGAGACTTTCCAGGATTAGACATATACCTTCTAACCATACTCACAGCATATGCAATATCTGGCCTTGTACAGACCATTCCATACATGAGTGAGCCCACAACATTAGAATAAGGTACTCTGGTCATGTATTTTTTATCAGAATAAAAAATAGGACAATCATTAATGGAAATTTTAATGTGGGATCAAATTGGCACACAAATAGATTTTGAATCAAACATTGAAAATCTTTTTAATACCTTTTCACAATAAGATTGTTGAGATAAATGTAACAGACCATGCTGTCTAGTTATATCCATCCCCAAGCTTCTTTTAGTAGGACCCAAGTCTTTTATTTCAAAAATTTTATTTAACTTTGATTTCAAAGATTCAATTTCAAAATTGATTTTACAGGCAATAAGAATATCATCTACATAAAATAATAAATAAACATTTTGTAGTTTAAAATATATACAATTATCAAAATCACATCTCTCAATCCTGTTTTAATCATAAAAGTATCAAATTTCTTATACCATTGTCTAGGGACCTGCTTTAAGCCATATAAGGATTTCTTTAGTAAACAAACAAGATTTTTAGTGCCCTTTTTAATGAAACCTTCAAGTTGAGCCATAAAAATTTTCTCATTTAAATCACCATGTAAGAAAGCAGTTTTAACATTCATTTGTTCAAGAAACATATCAAATTGAACTACAAGAGATAATAAGATTCTTATGAAGATGAATTTAACTACAGGAGAAAAAATTTCATTGAAATCTATTCCTTTTCTTTGTGCAAAGCCTTGGGCTACTAACCTAGCTTTAAATTTAGCAAGTTCAGCATCTTTTATATCAGGTTTTCTTTTAAATAATCATTTACATCCAAGAATTTTAACATTCTTAGACTTTTCAACCAAAATCCAAGTTATGTTCTTATTAAGTGAATTTATTTCATCATACATAGCATTTTTCCAATCTAAAGCATTAGAAGCACTTATAGCATCAAAATAAGATTTTGGTTCAGAATCATCATAATTAGAAGCAACAGACAATGCATAAGTAATTATGTCAACATTCTCAGATTCAGTTGTAATTAAGGAATTCATATACCTTTGAGGCAGTCTAGAAGTCTTTCTTGACCTATCTTTGGCTAGAAGATAGTTATTCAGTTAAGGAGAAATGCCACGAGGAACACTTGTTTCCTCGGTAGATCCATCATCATTACTGAAATCTAGATCACCAAATTGGGTATTTTGGGATTGAGGTGCTGCAGGTGCCTCCACCTCAATCTCAGTATTCACATCATTGTAAGAGGTGGCACCTACCTCCATCTCAATTGAGGCATCAATATCAACCAAAGTATTCTGATCTAATTTTAAATCTGAATAAAATTTAGATTCACAGAGAATGACATTTCTATTTGTAATACATTTTCTCAAGGATGGACACCAAAGCCTATACCCTTTAACTCCTAAGGGATACCCAATAAAGATACATTTAAGTGATCTAG
This sequence comes from Elaeagnus macrophylla, assembly GCA_029378325.1. NCBI lineage: Eukaryota > Viridiplantae > Streptophyta > Magnoliopsida > Rosales > Elaeagnaceae > Elaeagnus > Elaeagnus macrophylla. The sequence goes on along the minus strand of CM055646.1, from coordinate 16,128,832 downwards.
CTTAAAGTCTACCTTGATTTATATGACTATAAGCAATGCAGCCAAAAGTTCTAAGATTACTATAGTCAACAGGTTTACCTTTCCAAATTTCCTCAGGTATTTTTAGTCTTATGGTAGAGGAGGGACATCTATTTATAAGGTATGTGGCTGTGCTAACAGCCTCTGCCCAAAAAAATTTAGGCAAACCTGACAGGGATAATATGCATCTAACCCTTTCCAACATGGTTCTATTCATTCTCTCAGCAAGCCCATTTTGCTGAGGGGTTCCAACTACAGTCCTATGTCTCCCAATCCCTTGGTTTTTATAGTATGTATCAAAGAGTTCATTACAGAAATCTAAGCCATTGTTAGTTCTAAGTACTTTAACCCTACTACCTTTTGGTTTTCTACAAGAGTTTTTCATTGTTTAAAAGTAACAAAAGTCTCATCTTTTGTCCTCAAACAGTATGTCCATACTCTTCTAGTGTGATCATCAACCAAGGATAGAAAGTACCTATTACCACCTAGAGATTGAGTGGGGCCAGGTCTAAGTTTATGTATTCTAATGCATGCTGGGAGGAGTGCAGTCCTTTAGAAAACTTAATTTTGGTTTGTTTTCCAAACACACAATGTTCACAAAACTCTAAGCTTCCTAAGGGATCACTTCCTAAGACTCCCTGTTTAGAAAGTTCTATTAAGCCTTTTTCACTTACATGATCGAACCTCCTATGCCATAAAGTAGCACCTCCAGTGGATTAAGCAACACTAGCCTTACCCTTCAAATCTAGTGTACAACCTTGCAATAAATATAAATCATGAACTCTGACAGCCTTAAACACATTTAGAGAACCCTTCAAAACTCTCATTGTTCCATTTTCTACCTTAACAGTGTAACCAGAGGCATCTAAAGTGCCTAATTTTTGTTTTGTTTTGTTTTTTAGAAGAGTAAATAAGCTAATTTTCAACGAGAGTGAGCTAAACTTAAGCAACTTATTTGCCACCTCTAGTTCTGCCATTTATTGGATCCATTAGATTTCAGCACAAACACAGTCTCAAATTTTGCAATTGATCCTAAAGTGTTGAAAATGCATGCACATCTAAGAAGCCGAGAGTATCTGCCCTTGTAATATGAACCCTTTCCAAGAAAAAGTATAGCCACTTTCTCTATAAGCAAGACTGATGGTTATGTTAGAATGCAATGAGGAGAGTCTTCATGTAGTCTGGTCCAGCTTTAATCCAGCCTCCAGCATCTTGTTCTTAACCTTTACAGCAGAAGCCGTATAGTTATATTCTTGCAATATGCATTAATCAATGCGTTACACGTGACATTATTAGGTTCGAAATTCCTTTCACTCATCTTCTTCAAGAGTTCATTAGTTCTGGATATAACCCACCATAACTTTAATAATTACAGAGTCTTAGAGCTTCTTCATGGTCATTTTGTTTGAATATATGGCGTAGCGAAATGTTAGAAATATTGAGAATAATGAATAATAAATGTGCAATAATAAATATAAAATGATACAAAGTATTTAACGTAGAAAAACTTATTTATATGAGAGGGAAACAACCACATGACAACTCAAAAAAACTTCAACTATATCAAAAATGGGTACAACAATTCTCTTAAGTTTATGCCCAAACTTGAGGTATTACAATATTACACTCACAAAGTGTATCTCTCACACTCACTATTGTGTGGTAAATCTCTCACTATTTTATCTCTACCGTTATTTATTACTTTCTGCAAGAATACCTCACTTTTACGTCACAGTTTAAATTTTATTATGGTATTCTCTTAGTTGATTTTCTTATCAACTCTTCTCTCTGCTTTCAATTGTAAGTTCTGAAATGCTTAATATTCTGTTTCTCTCCATCTCTATTTATAGAGAAATTTTATAACAAATATCTCATTGTTTACATCATTTATATCCCTCCTATTTCAATATTTGTTGCACCGCCTAATTTTAATTGCAAATTTTTTTATTCTTCTTTTCTAAAAATAACTGTAACTCAAATAAAGAAAAGAGGAGGCAGACACCATCACATTTACCCTACAATAACCATCTATTTAAATTGGCATCCATTACATATTTTGATGTCCCAGCTTCAGTCATCCTAATCTCTTTACAATATCCATAATTAAAAGGATAGTGAAGCACGGCAGCTATAGATCAATGAGACTTAAAGGATTAACCGGTGAATAACTGAAGTACTATTATATTTCACTATGCATTTGAATTTTTAATTAATTAATTATTTTATTTTCTCAGTGGAATTTTTCGTGGATTGTGGTGTATATAGAAATAAATTAATCTTTTAATATTGACTATTCTGTCTCTACTTGAGAGAAATTATCCACTCTTTCTCTTTCTCTTTTTTTTTTTTTTTTTGATATAAACTATTCTCTTTTCTATGCTTAGAAGATTTTCATTTAGGATCTTCCTATTTAAAGTTAGAAAAATATTATATTTTCATTATCAAAATAATATTTATGCGCACTTTTACAGTCAATTTATTCATATTATATTATTGTTTGATATTATAAATTTTAAAATATAAAATGTGGGCATATAATCATAAGTAGAGGTAAATAGCAGATCACATTTTTTTATTTTTTATTTTTTATTAACCTGAATACGTTTTGAAATAAATTTGAATTTATTTAATTTGAATTTGATAAGATAATTTAGTCAATTCAAATTAATTTAAATCCTAATAGATTATATTTTTTGAATCGAATAAATATTAATATTATAATTTATTTTTAAATTATTATTATATGTAAAATAAAATATATAATTATATATTATTATCTAATTTTAAATTGATATATGGTTAAAAAAAATTATTTATTTATAATTACAATTAAAAGAATTAAAATAATAAGAATAATAATTTTAAATGATGTTAAATTATTATAAAAGATATAATATTTATATTTATTTTTTAAATAAAATAATAATTTAATATAATTGTAGTATGTATAATATTTAAATATAATATATTAAAAATAAAATATATATTTATTTATAATTTTAATAATAATTTAATTTAAATTAAATTATAACCGATTATAAAATTTATGTTTTAATTCAATCTGTCAATAAAAATTAGATCAAACTTATTAATTTATACAAATTGATGGAATTACTTGCTGACACCTAATTAAGTATTGGGCTATCATAATTAAAAATAAATAAAAACATTAACAGGAGCGAGGGAAATTAAGCTTGTAACCCTAGCTGTTCAATCCCTCCTGAGTACCTCAACTTCAGCCTGGTAATTGACATTTGTTAGGGAAAATTCGCAGGACCTGTTTCTCATTATCGACCAAAGTCGAAAGTGTTTACTAGGTTCGCCCATAGAAACATGGGAGCCAAAGACGTGCAGAAGAAGAGGAAGAATAAGGAATCCCCCGTGAACAGTGTTCTCAAACTTGTAGAAAATGGTTGGCTTCTTTTGTGCTTTCTTTATCAGTTATATTGGTTTCCAAGTTCGTTTAGGCTGTATGTATGCAACTAAGGAAGAGAATTTAGTGGGGAAAATGCAAATAGTGACTTTTTTTGGGATTGTTTTCACAGCTTGTAACTGATTGATTTTTATGAAATTTCTTGAATTTTCTATACTAAAAGGTTTGTTTAGGTTTTAATTTCATATTTGGAGGCAGTTTATGTGAATCATCTGCTATTTTCTTAGGTCTTGGAAATTAGAGCTTACTATATAGGCAAGGACCTTTATTCTGTAACTCTCTGTGTTTGGACAGACAACTTGGAACTGAAAACTAAAAAGAAGCAACCTATTGAGAAGAGGAAGAGAAAGACAGATAAGAGAACCTTGGTCGACATTGCCGAAGCTGCTGAAGGTATAGGCGAGTTGTGGTGGCTAGTATCTTTGTTTGTTATTATGGTATATAATTTAACCTATCTTCTTCTATTAATATTTTCTCTTGTTTTTGGCAGATAATTTAGTTCAAAAGACTAAAATAAAGAAAACGAAAAATTCGTCCATGGAGAAAAAACTAAAGATTGCAGAGGGTGACAGTGTTTTAGTTGAGAACGGTGATCAATCAAGTACCAAAGCTAAAGATGGTACTTTTTTTAGCACTGCATTTTTTTATGCAGCTATGTATGGTAGTATATTTTTTTTCAGTCAATAATGAATCAGTGATTGCAGTTTGAGTCTTTTCTTCCCAACCACACTCCTTCTTGGGTGCTTCTGGCCTCTGGTAGATACATTTGGTGTAACACCTCAAGTCTCCTCCAAAAGCATTTGCTGCAGTGGCCTTTGGATTTGTAGGTCCATGACTATAATTAAGTACCCGAGTTCTCCCCATTGTGCAATTATTGCAGGACATGGGTTCATACTTTTAGTTTCTTGTGCTGATGCCTAGTTGAGTAGTTGTGTTGTATTTGATGTTATACTATTTCAGTTTGTTCTTTCTTCTGCATCTGATTCTACTGCCTTTTGTTCTCTTTGTTGTCTTGTATTTACTCATTGCTCATTCTCCAAGTGTCAATCATGTGTTTCTTTTCTCATTGTGCAACATGATCAATATAGTAGTTTTTTTTTTTTCAATTGGATGCAATCAATTTACCAAACTTTTTTCAACTTAAGAACAGAGAGTATTTCTTTGTTGAAGAAAAATTGCAAAGAAAGGACATTATTTTTGTGGTATGGCTTTAAAAATTTATTTTCCAATGGGATCTCCTTTCTTGTAGGAAACTCAAAGAAAGTTCAGAGAAAGAAAATTAAGCATCAAGTTGTATCGGTGGAAGGTGAGAAGCCCGCTGAAAAACATGGTGAGTTTGGTGATAATCTGGTTAGCCATATTTGAAACAGATGATGTCCATTCAAAAGGACTAAGAGTTACATTTACGGATGTAGAGCATTTGTCTGCATCCAAACTAATAGAGCAGAAAAAGTACATACTATATGTATTCAGTCTCATGTGGATAAATAAACAGAATTTCTAATGCAGGAAAGTCCAAGGAAGCAAAGAAAAATAAAAGGGATCGTGATTCTCCCAAAGAGGCTGAAAAATCTCAGGAAACAGAAAAAGAAGCTGAGAAAGATGGTGTTTATCTTATTTCTTCGGTAGATGGCGACCGCTCAAAAGGAATGGAAAGTAAGATTTTCTCTACTTTTAAACACTTGTTTGTGGATGTACTGTTTACAAGTAAGGATTTAAACATCTCAATAATATTGCACGATTTTCTCCCCTAAATCATAATTGGATGATAACTTTGCATTTGACAAAACATGGATTTTTTATGGTGCTTTTCATTACTATAAAAAAAAAAGGAAAAAATTCAATATGGATATAGAAAGTAACCAAGAAACAGATGAAGGCAATACTCTAATTGTAAAACCCCTTGTTTATTTTTGCCATCTTATGTAACTTGTTATATGTGAGTGTCTATTTATCTCATCCAGTTCAAATTGCTTTCGATATTGTTATCACCCATTTTATTTCTGTTATCCTTCATCACAATTACAGTGTTGATTTTAGTTCAAAGTATATTTTCCTTTCTATATTGCTTGATGAACGCCCCTGAGCATATTATAAATTTCAGAATGGATTACACAATACCATCAAAATAGACCAGGTTTGAAGGTTTTGCAACAAAGAATAGATGAGTTCATTACTTATCATGAGGCAAAATTGGAACAGGTAATTTCATCCTCGTCTTGATGAATCTCCTTTGATAGAAAATCTTCTGTGGGATGGGGCGGGGATATACACTGACAAACAGGGGGGCCATTAGATTTGAGATTAGGTCCCTTTAAGTTTAACTTTCACTACTTCGATCTTTTAATTCTTCGTTCTTGTCCCCTTTTATTTCTTACATTTGCACACAACTTTCTGGTTCAAACCTTCAGAGAATATAGATACCACACTTGCATTTATTGTTTAATATGGAAGCAATCAATGTGCTGTGTACTCTATGCCAGTTTTACTATAATGTTAAAACATGTTTCAATTTAGCTTTTCACCTTTTATCAATTGAAATACGAGTTTTAGTAGTTGACATGGGTCCTTGTGTGTCTGTTAAGGGATATGCGGATCTTGAAGTTTGATTTATATACTTATTTTGGTTATCAATCTATTGTATGTGCATGATGGAAAAACTGCCTGTTGAATGGTGCAAACAATGAATCTTAATATTATATGGCTCATGTTCAGTTCTCATTCCTATTTTTCACAAGCAGGAAAGGATAGAAAGAGAAGCCCGGGCTGCAGAGGGAGGATGGACTGTTGTTACCCATCATAAAGGAAGGAAAAAGACAACAGATACTGAAAGTGGAATCACTGTAGGCTCTGTTGCCCAAGCTGTTGCAATAAACAATATGAGCAAAAAGAAGTCCAATGAAGTGGGGTTAGACTTCTACCGGTTTCAAAGGAAAGAATCCCAGAGGAATGGTGTGTTCAATCTACTGTATTTTCATTTTTTGTCCCTTTTCCTACTAGTTGCTTTTTTTTTAATCCTTGGTTGCATCACATTTGTTGAAGCAACATATGAAAGTTGGATGCAAAAGCTAAATGTTGACGAAGAGTGTTTATGGTGGTCTTTGTTACTCATGATTTCATCAGTAGCTTTCTGGTAATCTGAACTACTAATCTTTGCCCAAAAACAAGATAGGGGGGAGAGGAGTTAAAGGCTTCGGGATCCTTTTTACTTGTCGTGTTTGATTATTTACATCTTTATAGCTCTTCAGTCATGAATTATTTATTTTATGCGTTATTTTTGCAGTGTGCCCTAGATCTTCCCTGTAGCTATTTCAATTGTACTCTGTTATATGCTTTAAATTTCCAGCTCTGTTACTATGTATATTCCAAATGCTTGTTAAATTGTGCAAATGCTGAACCAGAAAACGTTATTTCACTTTCTTGCAGAGATTATGATGTTACAAAGCAAATTTGAACAGGACAAAAAGCGGATACAGCAGCTAAGAGCTGCAAGGAAATTTCGCCCTTACTGAAGTTTGCAAAGTTTCTAGTCTCTCTGTGGAGCGTGAATGCACCCTAGTATGGTCAAACCAGTGGTATGGCATATTCTAGACCCATTGCAATTTTGACTAGTTTATTTGTAGTATGAAGCTAAGATTGTAACCATCATTGGTTATTTATCATGAAATTTAACAATTTTCGCTTGGCTGAAAGACATGAGCCTTGTCCCAAAAAAACCAAGTGGCATATTGGAAGTTATAATTTCTCCACCATTTAGGCCAGATCTAGTGGCAAAGTGGTGTAGGGCCTGTCTGCCTACCTTCTTTGAACATTTTCCGTATTTTAGCTTGAGATGATGCGCATAATATGCGTGTACGTGTGTCTCTAATCATATAATAATTATTAAATTAAAAATATTATTTATTTTTACAATTATTTTAAAAATATAAGGAAATTAATTTCTTTCAATTTTATTAGAAAATTAACAAAAGAAAAAAAATGCTTTAAGTAAAATAATTTACGCACATTTTTAACTGGTCTATATATTGTATTTAAGAGTTTAAATCAAGCTTAATATTATAAAATTAATTTCTATTGATATTAATTATTTTTTTAAGATATACTATCACATTAAATAAAAATTTTAACCATAAAAATGGAACAAAGATTACATCTCATAAGTACTATAATAACATGATTGTTACATTTAATAGGAATTTTATACATGATAATAAAATAAGATTTACATCTTATTAGAACTTGAATTACATAATTACCAATGGTGATAATTTCTACCACGAATTGAACACGACACGAAATTTCTTTAGTAAGAATTTATCAATAATTTTTTCATGTTTTTAAAGGCTTTATTATTTTTTACTATTATAAATAGGTAATACGAAAAAAAAAATCGAGTAAATCTTTTTATGTGTCAACTGACACGAAAATTTGACACAAATAACACGACACGGACATGATTGTTACCCTTAATAATTACCACATTCAATAAATATTTTAAATATTATTTTACTTTTACTATTAATTTGAAAGTATAAGAAAAATTAATTTTTTATTTATTTCAATTACGTTGTAAAAATTAACAAAAAGAAAATTAAAATAAGTAAAATAATTTACGTATAATGTACATATTTTTAATTATTATATATAACAGTTTGAATTATGCCAAATATTTTTTTTAACAAAATTATTCTCATATTTTAAGTTATTAACATTAGTTGCTTTTTAATAATATATTATCACATTAAATAATTACTCTAATTATATAATGATTATAATGTTTAATAATTATTTTAAATATTATTTTATTTTTATAATTAATTTAAAAATATAAGAAAATTAATTTTATATTTATTTTAAATATATTATAGAAATTAATTAAAAAATAAATAAATCACTTAAACATATGTTTTAAATTAGTTATATAAAATGATGCATATAATTAAGTGGATAAAAATTGAAATTAAATAACATGATGCTGTAATGGTGTAAAACACGGAATTTGACTTGTATTATTACATTGCATAATTACTTAAAACGTCATCCTTTCTCTATTAGGTAAATATCAAACAGGGGATGAAAGGCTTAAACATATTCTTGGCAACGCTTCACTATTTCCTGTTAGTGTTATCAATCTAGTTTGGCCTTTTGATATGTTTTCTAGTCTCTCCACAAAAGAAAATTTTCTTTTAGTCGCATAGAATAACATTTGATGGGGAAACTTTCTGACTAATTGCTTTTGCTTATTTTTAAATCTCAACTATTTATTTTTACAGTGCATTAATTTTACATCAATGCATTTGTGAATTTGAGATTATTAATAAAAAAAAATTGATCCAATAATACCAGCGCCTCTGTGAGCCATTGAACTACCTACTTCCCAAACTTAGTTTTTCACTTGTATCGAACCCAAAATACTGACCCTTGCTAAAGAATATGAAGACATTGCGTCAGATAAGTAGAGTTTAATGAATCTATATGTTGGCGTCAAGATTTATGAATTATATTATTGTGAACAGACTTGTCAAAGCCGTACATAATAATAATAATAATAATAATAATACTTTTGACAAACAGTACCTTCTTACATCGTATTAAATATCTTAATTATATAATTTATATAAAATTATACATTTAATTATAAAATTAAATTGTATTGTACAGTATAAAAATAGTACAATTGTGTAAAAAAAATTGTACTATTAGGAGGTATGGGTTTAAACCAATTAACTTAGTCTATCTGAATTTTTATTTATAAAATTAAATATTTTAACTTCTTCTTTTATATCAAATTAAAAATAATATTTTATTTTTATTTTAAAAATGTAATAAAAAATAAAAATAAATTAAATATTAATTTAAATAAATTTAAATATAAATTATTTCAATAAAATATATATAATCAATTTAATCTAATTATATTATACAATTTTTTTATCGAATATTATATACATTAATTAAAATACAATTTAATATATTTTAATCCAATATAATTATATTTAATCTGTTTAATATAATTATATTTAATCTATTTAATACGATCATGCTCCCTTAAATAAGCTCATATCACAGATTAACTTAAATAAACATCAACATTTAGTTGAATACTAGCACATATAAATTTGAAAAAATAATAGAAATAGCATTGAGAACCGATCAATCAACGATAATGATGAATTTATCCAACCAAAGATGAACCCTACACACACTAACACCAAATATTAAGCATAATAATAATAATATAATGATATCCTAAAAACATAACCCACGGAACTCATTTATTTAGTATTACTAGTAGAAGACCAAAACGAGAAAGATCTGGTTTTAACTACTTTTCTTCAACTTCCTCGTCCTTCGTAGTTCTTGTGCTCGCTCGCAACTGTAACCCTTAAACTCGAGGGGGAGTTTAGATATAATATCTTCAGGAGAAGCACACTTATGCAAAGAGAAACAAAACACTTCTGGCTGGCTGGAATCGAACAATTACCCTCTCCAGTAACTGGTTGAAACTAACACGTCATAGCCCACTGCCTCAAAACTAACACAGCTGAAACCATCTTATGTTGTCACATGAATAGTAGATATTGCAGAGCCTTCAATTGAATTCATGGAGTAACCACAAGGATCAAACTCCAAATCACATATGTCTCGAGTCATCAAAGAAGCAGAGTTTGCATATGATTTGTAGAAGACAGATGCCTTTTTCCTGTCCAAAACAGTCATGCACATCTCTAAAGTGTGTACGGGGCCAGACTCAAATGTTCCCCAAATCAAGCTAACCAATTTATTGTGTTTACTTTATATTGAGTTTGTCTTTGAGTTGGAGCCTTGTTTATTTTGGTTTTTGGAGATTTTTGTCTTCTTTTCATTCTTGCCATCCTGGATTGACGTTGGTGAGGAGAAGATGATGTCTTCTTAAAGCTGTTTCATTCTGTATATCTTCATGCTATGAGTTGGATGAGTCTTAGCTCCTTAAATTGCTCATGTGGAATTGATGTAGGGGCTGTTGGTTTTGGTATGGAGTTGATGTTTTCATTAGGTCTGGATTCTGTTTCTGTTTCACGATTGGTTATTGGAAACATTTATATAAGTTAGCCTTGTGGATGACATGCTGAAATTTTTTATTGATTGCTTTAGATAAATGCATTTATTCTATTTTATGTTGTATTAATTATATTTTCTTCAAAATTATTAAGATACACTACATACTCATATATCTTATTTGTATACAAGTTTTTTCTATATTTCTTCTTTTAGCTATAAATGCATTACTATTTTGCTGTCCTTAAAATAAAAAAATAAAAATAAAAAACAAAAATAAACCGTTCATAGAATAAGGTGTACGATGAGAAGCCCAAGCACTGACGATTTTCAGTTAAAACATTGATTGTACACGCTCATATGCATAATACTTTTTGTAGTGACCATGTCTCTAGAACAATCTCAATACATATGACGCAAGATAATTCAACATATCAAAGTTAAAATGAGATCGATTGTTTTCACATCTCATTATAGTACTCGCTTTCGAAAAATCAAGAAGAAAAATGAAAAAACTCTAAACTCTTGAATTTTGTGACTCACAAGAGTTGCTAATTTTGGTACGTGGATCTCAACTATTAGTGTAGAGTTACATATTAGTAATTCTAATTTAATAAATATATAATATTTTAATTATTAAATGTTAATTATTACTCCTTTATAATTTTTTATTTAAGAAAATAAAAGAAAAGGGAAATTTTTTAATATAATTTTTAGAGAAAAATTGATTTTAAAATTTTGTAAAAATATTTACAGTAATACTCTTAAAACAAACAACTAATATTATTTTAGTAAAGAACAAAGATCCAAAAAAAACTATTTTATAAAGAATATGTTTGATAATATGTGCCAAGAACATGCAATCTAATTAAACATAATAAACATTTTTAACTTAATAATAATGTATATTAATTGATTATTTTTTAATTCATATTAGATATTAATTTTTTTTAACAAATATTACTCACTTATAATAAATTAGTCGGATTTAACTCAAATAAATATAAATTACAATGTATCTTTTATTTTGTTTAAAATAATTATAATGTAATAATATAAATTTAATACAAAATTAAATCACAAAATTTAACTGTTTATAAAAAGTATATTATTATAGGGAGGCTTTGGTATTCATAAGACCAAAAAAAAAAGGAAGCCGACCAAAATTGTTGATATTTTTTATATATAAGATAAGGATTTACTAGTTAAATTAAAATTGCATGAAATATTTCTTAAATGTGATTAACACAATTACGTAAGAATAATAATGTAAATTTAATATACATAAAATTTTGAAAATAATTATTTATAAAAAATATATTTATTATAAGAATATTTTATATTTATTAGTGCACATACAAAAAGGAAAAAAAAACAAAAAAAAAAACAAAGACGAGCAAAATTATTAACCCTTATATAATAAAATAAGATTAGATAAAAACTGATTGATCCAACTTGTCCATTAAATATATAAACATAAATTATATAAATTTTTATCCGTAATATAATTAAAATAATAATTTAAAGTTAATGATGTAAAGTTATTATATAATAAAATTATTAAATATAATTATTATTTATTATAAAAATATTAATATTTATTGGTATAAAAAAACAAAGCTAAAGATACTAACAACAAAAAAATATCAACAAGCACCAAAACGCCAATTTTTTATATATAAAAATAATCATAGATTTCTCTTTACTATTTATTCCATGCTCTATTTAATATAAAAGTTTATATTTAAATTCATTCTATTTTATTCAAATCTCATTTTATTTTATATAAATTATAAATATAACTGAAGTTAAATATTTTAACCTTTTTATTTTTATTAAACTTTCATTTCTGACTTATTAAATATGACTTATTTTTATCATTTCTTAAGTTGTTTGTTATGCTCGAACTGTACTTTAAACATACAATGCTTATCAAGAAGATATTGTTCGTTAGTTTTGGGACTCAATTTATTAAAATTGAAGACTAAGAGGACTAAATCATAAAAAATAAAAATCAAACTGTGAAATTGGAAAACATACAGAGCCTATTAATGTAGTTTAAGGTTGTTTACTATAAGCATTGAAACCAAAATTGCTTAAAATATACTTAATTTTTTTTTTTTTTTTATAATTTAAGCTTAACCACTTCATTAGTTTTTAAATTTTAAGCAATTTTATACATAAAATTTTAAAATTCTACAATTTAATTCCCATACTTTAAAAATTTTACATATAGGTTTCTAAACTTTTAAATTCTACAATTTAGTTCCTAAACTTTTAAAATTTCACACACATATCCTGAACTTTTAAATTCTATGATTTAGTTATTAAATTTTTAAAAATTCATACATAAATCCTATATTGGTACTAAAATACATGTTTTTGAATCAAAATTTTAGAACCTATGTGTAAATTTTTAAAAGTATAATTAAATTGCAAGATTTAAAATTTTAGGGATCTATATGTGATATTTTACAAATTTTAAAATAAAATTATAAAATTTATATATAAATTTAATTAAAATTTTGAATAATTATATAATTTGGCCTATAATATAACATGTAGGGGTGAAAAAAAAAAAACAGAGAGAACCAACTCAACCTATCTAACCTAATCTAATCTAACCCAAAAAAATTGGTTCTTAAATTTTATTAGTTTGGTTCGATTCTTCATAATAAAAAATCGATTAATATTAGATTAGTTTGGTTTTTATTTATTAAAATCTTAAAAAAATCGAACTAATCCATTTAATTTTATATTATTATATTTATATTTATCTTGAGCTTGGTAAGTATGATAAATAATACCTATTTTAAATATTTATATAATCATTACAATTTAATTTATTTAATTCATAATTGACACTTAATTTTTTTTATTTTTGTAGACATGTTTGGCAAATAACATACCTCAATAAACTCATTGGCGACATCAATGGTTTCAATATAATATTTATGTTTTATTAATATATTAGAAGATGGGAGCTTGAAACATGTTTGAAATTTTATTTTATTTTTGTGTTTTTTCTTAGATAATTTAAATATTTTATTCATATTCTCCATTTTGTAATAGACTGTAGTCTATATGTATTAGATATTTGAATTTATATATTTTGATTTGTTATTTATTGTTAATTAGTTATGTTTATGAGGACAACCTTTTTCATTTTCGATAATATTTTAGAAAAGTTTGTCCTCTACTTTGTTAGTGAGAGATAAATAGATTTTGTCCATTTTTGCCATTACAGTTTGAATATTTAAATAAAATTCGTGCAAGCACTTCTCTACCATGTACTCTCATTTATTTTATCTTTTATCCATGTGATACACTAATTTTGTATTATTTAATTATTTATCAATTATAAATTTATAATTACATCGTCTTTCATATTTTTGTTAGTAGATTTTTCATTGTATGAAGAACATTACTGAATAATATTATTAGATTTAAAAGTTAGCAAATTTTGCCAAATATGTGATTACTATTCCTTATTGCTTATTTGTCTTAATTTTAAAATTTTTTTGCACTTTGTATTTGATATGGATAATGGTATTAAATAAGTGATCGATATCTATATTTTTAAATTTATATATTATAATAAAATTAACATTAAAAACGTTATAAATTATATATAATATAAGAGTTTTTTAAAAAAAATTAATAAATAAAATTCATTACCGAAAAAAGAGGAAGAAATTTTCTTTAAATAATCCAAACCAAACCAAAAAAATTTAGTTCGGATTGGATTGATTTTTCAAATTTTTTGATTCAGTTCGATTCTCGTTTTTAAAAAATTGATTATATTAAATTAATTTTTATTTTAATTTAAACGTAAACTAATTTATATATATTTACCCAAGTAACATGTAGGTGATACCAAATTGTACCGTAATAATATTATAATATTAAAAGCATGTAAAATGAAAATTTTACTAAAGATATAGTTTGAATTTTTAACTTAAAAAAATGAGAAATTAAAATTTATTGTCAAAAGTTAAACCCATTTAAAATGAATTGATGGTGATGGAAAAGGACATGCAACACAAAAATCCATCACTTATATCTTAAATTTTTTACTCGTCCTTCTTGTCAAATTTAAATTATATATTTTTAATATATTATTTTTTATTAATAATTTAAAATTTATTATTTGAATATAAAAATAAATGATTAATATTTAAAATTAAATACAAATAAGTAGATAATTCTAATCCAAATTTTAAAATATTGCATGATCAAATAAACATTTTAGATATTTATAAGGCCTTGTGTGTGGTGTGCTTATTCTTATTCAGTGGTTACTGAGTTATTTTAAGATTATAAGAGACACATGCATGTAAAAAATTTAACACATTGTAAGTTTTCTCAATGATGACAAAATGTGAGGGGCCGTCTTATTTTCATACCATAAAAAATTAATATTAAATAATATTTATAATCTATTAATTTTTATTCGATTTATATTTCTATTCTTTAACTATTTTTTCTTAATATTTAATCTTCTAATTTTTTAAATTTTACAATATTAACCTAACTATTAATTTCTTGTGAAATTTAATGTATGATTTTTTTTTTCTTCCATTTTTTAAAAAATAAATATTTTTTTTAAAAAAGATTATAACTATTGAACTATCCCAAACCTCTTTTTTTTTTTTTTTTGTTAAAAAGAGGAAGGAAAAAAAAGATTAAAAAAATTAGACATTAAATTTTACAAAAAAATTAATAATTAAACTACTATTATTAAATTTACAAAATTAGGGAACTAAAGATTAAAAAAAAAAATTAAGAAATTAAAGTGTAGAATAAACAAAAGTTAAAAAATTATAAATATTATTTAGCCAAAAAATTAATGTTAGAGTAATATTTTTATTTTTAAAAATATAAAGAATTAAATTATTAGTTAAAATTTTAAATTATTAGAATGTTAGTGTTTTTTTCAACTGAAAATATCAACTTGCAATTTTGAGCCTCGTTACTTTACTTTTAAGTATTTTCAATTAGCATGTGAGTATTATGTGCCGTTGTCATTTTCAAATACTTATCCTCCAGAAATTTCCTAAGACCTTGGAAAGGATTCTTTGCTTTAAGTGTGGATCAAATAAAAAAGGGAAAAAATGCTTTAGATATTCTAGCCAACTCATGCGAGCATCAGCTCTTATCTTTGTCGCTTGTATACCAATTTTTAATTCATCTTAAAATTGTTATAGGTCCGACAAATTGGGAGCCACGAGTCGCAACTTGTTCAGTATATTAGCGTTAATAACACGTGATGAAGATTGACCCTTGGGATTTGACAACTGGTTTGTTAGTAATGACATTTTTACCCCTTGATACACGTCACATTACCAAGAATCCAAGATGGCATAAAATACTCTCTACAATTACGATAATAATAATAATAATAATAATAATAATAATAATAATAATAATAATTTTTTTTATAAGTAACGTATAATACTTTCATATACTCTTATCAATCAAATCTAATACCCAGTACAAAATGTGTGCGATACAACCTAGAACATAATTTATTTTGAAACTGAGTTTTTCCTTATTTGGTTGCTATAAAAGTCTACTCAATAATTTTCAAATGATAATAAAAAATCGAGCCGCTTTAATTTTTTATTAAAATGATAATAAAAATTTTGAATCACTCTTTTAATTCTTTTTAATGATGGAAAATATTTACCGTAAGTTTTATGAGTGTTGATAATTTTTATAGACAAAATATTTAATTGTAATCTAGTATTTAGATTAATTATCAAGTCAATCAATCAAAACGGAAGAAACTATTAAGCTCTCAATACGTACGTATTAGGTAAAAATATATGTTTCATACATACACCATCACATAATAATGTACGTACACTTAGAAAAAAATTTGTGCACAGTTAGATAGATCGGCGTTCGATTGATCGAGCTTAGATCAATTGAGGTTCAATCGACTTCAATCTAATTGCTCTTGGGTTTGAAAAATTCATGGTTAGATCGATTGAGGTATTGGTCGATCGATCGAGGGTCTTTCATCGTTGGTAGATCGAGTGAGGTTCTCGATCGATCAAGCATTGGCTAGATCGATTGAGCCAGTTTTTCAGTTCTACTATAGCTCCTTTTTTAATTCGGCCCATATGTTATTTTTACCAATTTGATCTTATTTAATTGTGAAAGCTGAATCCTTGCATGAGTCATTTGTTATTAATTCTCATTTAGGTCAAATTAGATTTTATATAAACAACTTTCGTTGGAGAAAAATACACTACATTGCATATAATATTTTCTACATCTGTTTGAGCTTTTAAAGAAAATTATTTTCTCTTCATCTATTAATCTTAGGTTTTTTCTTGATTTAATTGTTCAAACATATTATGTGGTTATGTTTGAATAATTTATATGCCTAATTATTTTTCATGATATTGAGTTTTACATGATTATTCAAGAGTTTGCTAGCTGATTTGGTTTTTACATTGTATGCTATTGAATCTGTTAGTTAAGATTTTTCATTTTTACATCTGCTCTAAAATACACATTGCACTTGTATTATTTATGCTAACTTTTCAGGTACTAAGGTGACGTATTTGGTATTTTGTGTGACTCAAAATTATTGAAGTTGACAGGTTCGATTGATCTTTTGTGACTCAAGTAGATCGGAACGTTGGTTCGAATCTAGACACCTAGCTTGTGGAGACTGTGAAAGAAGTGACGGCTCGTAAGTAAATTACATAGAGGGTTTTATCTGTGAAGGGTAGTCTAAGACTTGGCCTTGTAATTGAACATTAATTTTTATAGTGGATAGTTAAGTAGTCCGATAGACCGATAATTTTCCTCTTAAGTCATTATTGTGATCTAGATTGTGTCAACCTAAAAATCTGGTGTATTATTTTTTTTTTAACATTTTATTTTTACACGCAATTGCATGTCTGACTGTTGTGTTTAAGTTACATAAATAAAATTTGATAAAATTAAAAATAATTTATTCATTCTCTTTAAATATAATTAAATTCGTAATTAAAAATTTTTCATTTACAATATCAATTTAATTTTTTTTAGACACTTTATATGTCACTGATATAAGACAAAAAAATAAATAAATAAACAAATAAAATTGAGCCCTTTTTATTTTTTTTGTTTACCTACCTTTTTTTTTCCTTTCAAATTTACATCTAATTAAAAAATTATCTAAATTATATTTTTTTAATTTATATTTATAATTATTTCTTTAATTTTATATTTATAATTATTCTTTAAAAATGACATTTTGTTAAATTTTCATTTGGAGTTCTTTGCAATTTTAATAAAAACTTTTGGAATAGCGTTTTTCTATTTTCTATTTTCTATTTTTTGATTCCTTTTTTATATTTTATATTTTTTTACATTAATAAAGAGAATAAATTTTCATTTATTTTCCTCATTTCCAATTGACTCTCAAACACGCCCTTAAAGCAACTACAACAAATATTGCAAGGTGGAAAATATATAAAACTTCCTTGAAACGAAAGTGCTTTTAATTTAACTAAATTCACAAATCACCATAGATACAAACAAAGTAACTTGTTACAAGGCAATATTTACACTAGAGGTGTGGCGACTATATGACCTTCATTTCACACTTCATGCTTGATAATTGATACCGCGCCAACTTACACCATTGTTGCTTTCAGTCTCCTTTTCAGTTCCTCCCTGTTTAATTAATTAACAAAATAAAATTAATAATCTAAGATTGAAATGATGAATTGGTGATTAACCAAAAATGCTTTATTTATTTATTATTACCTCATGAGTTTTCTGTCAACGGCAGAAGCAGATAAGAGTCCCCTGTTTTCTTCAGCCCTCCTAAGAAGATAAGGCATTACCGAATCTAAGGGCCCAAAAGGCAAATACTTGCTAACTTGAAACCCTGCATTTTTCAGAGCAAAAGATAGAGAATCTGCCATTCCATGAAGCTGTGCAAATTCCAGCTTCTTGTTTACCCTACCAAACCCAATCTCATATGCTTTGTTTGCTGCCAATTTCCCTATTATTTTGCATTCGACAGTCTAAGTCAGAATCATAAGCTCAACTATCAAAAGTGCTTTTAAACCAAAACAAGCTTAAGAAAGTCAAAATTATATTCACCTGATTCGACATTATGGGTAGCAAGAACAAGAGCACCAGAGCCATCAACAATCTTATCAAGTAAATAAGAAGCACAACCATTGTAACAATCATGGGTATCTTCAATAGAATCGTGAATGGGAGATTCAAAGCCCAAAGAAAAAGCTAATTTTCCTTCACAAGACATATAAGCTCCTCTCACCAATTTGATTCCAAGTGGAATTCCCATTTTGTCTGCTGCTTCTACAGCCAATACCATTCTCTCTTTAGCATCTTTCAAATATGCCTGAATAGTGTTAAACACTATTGGGTTGTCATCTTTGTTGTGAACAATTGCTGATGAGTAAGTAAAGTAATCAATTGCTGGTTGAACTGTTGTGTGCTCTGCATCTACTACTAAACGAACATTAGCTTCCACACATTTGTGACACAATCTTTGAAATCTCTCATGAGCTAGTTGAAGTTCACTTTCTTCTTCTGGAGTTAAAGGCTCTGGCTTTTCAAGGGTGTGATATGTTGGGCTTGAGTCTGCGAAAATGGGCAGGGTGTCCATTTTCCATGGAAGAATGAATGAAGGGTTTTTTTGTTGCCACCTCAGTAAGTCACTTACTTTCTCAATTAGCCTCTTGGGACAAATTGCAGTGATTTTTACAACCACGTAGCCCACCTAGTTGATACAAGTTATGTCATTTTCAAGTTCAGTTAAAGAATATCATTTGGGTAAGATCAAGTTGCCAAATGGTTATCATAAGTTCCAAACTAGTATAAAGCGAAATTAGCAAGTGACTTGAAAGATACCTAATTTAATCAGAAATTGTAGGCATAAAGTTGATAAAAATATTTCTCTTTTTCATTTCTATTAATTAAAAGTTATTATTTTTTCCTAAAATAATTCTATAATTTATATATAAAAAAAATTTAATCTTTTTTATTTTTAAATTGAGCATTTTAATTTTGATAATTTTTAAAAAATTTATATTTTAATTTTAAAAATTCAAAATTACATAATTTATGTTCAGATTTTTTTTAAATTATAAAATTAAAATACTCCGATTAAACTACAGAACTATTTGTACAAAACTAAAGATTCACTACCACCCATCTCCCTAAAATAAATGTACTGTTACTATCATATTCGTGAAACTAAAACGGAGGAAAAAAAAATCATTTTAGAAATGTATGGTCCTCTTGTTTATATACCACAAACACAAATTAATTAATAATAATTCGAATCTGTGAAGAAAGAAGGAAAAGGTACTTACAGAGCCAAGTGGAAGAGCCTGAGTACATTCAACGGTGCGAAAAAAGCCGTTAAGATTACGATCACAAGCCTCGTTATCATCGGCATATTCCAAAGCGTAATCAAGCATACCTCTGAGACCAGAATCTCTCAACCTCATAACAGTACGACCAGCCTCAACAGCATTATCACCAGCACAAAAGTGATCATAAAACGTACGTCTTATAATTTCCTTAACAATACCAATTTCCATAAGCTTAGATTTCATCATCCACGTTCCCAAATCCACCAAAGGCTCCATCGAAGCCAATTGGAGGATTGCGGTAGAACCCAATAGTCTACCGGTTGAAACCGACGAGAAAAGTTTCTGAACATCATTAAGGTCAACAGTTGATCCATTAAGAGCGTTATTGGTTTCTAAGACGGTCGGTTCGGATTTTTGATCGGCAAAACCGTTAAGAGTAGTTGAAATGGTTGTGGACAGAGTATGAGAATGAGAAGAAGCAGAGGAGGCCGCTGAGTTATAAGGCCTTGTGATTTTGAAGCCGCTGAGGCTTTTCAGGAGCTTTTTCTTAGCAACATGGCTTGCCATCAATAGGTCGAATAAACTTTTTTTGTTTATGAAGAGCCTCCTTAGCCTCTAAAAGCCTTTTAGTCTTTTAGCTTTTGAGAGGCTTAAGCTGCTTTTGTGTTTTCTGAGGTTGAGTTTGTGGAATGGTAAGGCTGTTATATAGGAAATTTTTATGCTTTTAATTTTTTTGTTTTTGTTGTTGACAGCCTGTAATTACGTGGAATTTTTTTTATAAGAATATCTTTTTGTGTTACTACCTACTTTGTTATCATTAAACAACACAGTCAAATTATCGAAATCAAGCTTGCGCGAGATAACGAGAGCTTCATATCGTTATCAAAAACTCATGGAGTGCTCTTTTAATTTTCATGTATAAATTACTTGATGGTAAGAACTTCGATCAACTTTGAAGACAGATAGACAAGCTTACGTAGCACTAACCAATTTGTTCAAGACTTGAAAATAGTAAAACTGTCGAAAATCACAAAACACAAAGAAAGGTAGAACTGTCGAAAATCACAAAACAGTCGAATCTTAAAAGTATTAAGTATTCGTGTTTTTTTTTTTTTTTTTAAATAATTATACTTATTTTACATTTCATTGAAATACATTATTATCACTTAATACATTAACAATAAATAAATTCTCCTTGATTATTGTATAATTTGTTGAAAAACCTTACTAACATTCTACAATATAAGAAAAGTAAATCTAAGAAAATTAATCAAAGATGTAAAATCAACCAAAACTAAATTTAGAAAACTTCGTTAGGTTTGGATGATGTAGGTTAGTTTTTCATTTTTTTTGTTAAATTCTATTTATAAGTTTTAACATTTTTTATTTGTGTATGTTAGGTGAGCTCAGCGTTTATATTGTTTAGACTTTAGAGTTGTAAGCTTTTAAAATAGCCTATGTCATCAAATACATAGAAAATTTCCAAATATCTCACACACGAGAATAAAAAAGTTCATAGAAAACCAAGATAATATGTTATAATTGTTTGATTTTTGTTAAATCATAAATAATGAAAATAACAATAATATAAGTACATTAAAAATTTTAAAAATACATATATAAGTATTGTTTTTGGTTTTCGTCGGTATTTTTCTTTATAACCTAATAAATTTATACTTGACCAATACTTAAAAATTAAAACCAAAACAAAACAATAATAATAATAATAATAATAATATATAAATTTAAAATATTTGGTTTTATTGATTCAAATTAATTGTAATAATTTTGGTTCTTTTTAGTAAGTTTTTTCTCCTATACTAATATAAATTGGCTAAAAAAAGAAATATTACTTACTTTTATATAATAGCTTTTGAATTTTTCAAAATTTAATAAATATGTAATTACGTTACCCCAAATTAAAATTTTAGTGTAATAAATTTTCTTTAATTTTTTTGGTTATATATATTTTTTCCTTTCAAATTTTAGTGTGAATTATTACTTTTAAAACATTTAGGGTATTTTAGGGAACATAAAACTAACAATACGAATTACAATTCATATTCATTTTTTATTAGTAGTTATTATGGAATAAGGAAAAAAATTTAATTAATTTTATTTACATTTTTTAAAATACCTTTTATAACTAACGATATAAATATTTTTATTAGTAATTGGGATTTTTTTTTTGCATAAATTTGTATTACAATGTTATTCTTTTAAGAGAAATAATGATTATTTTTCTCATCCAATTAAAAATACAAACACACTTTCTTAAAGCAGTAAGTATTTTAAAATAATTGTTATTCTTGGCATTAAAATTTAAAGGAAAAAAAAATAGTAATACATATTATATTCCTAAATTTATTACCTCTAACCTAATGTGCCCTTATGAGCTTTTTTTATTAAATAAAAAAAGTTATTTATAATTTGAAAAATATTTTTTCTACATATATACAATAATTGATCATTCACGTATGATAATGCAATTGAACAATTATTACTAAATAATCATGCAATTATTCCACATTAAATTATATTATTAGTTTTTAAATTTTTATTAAATTTATACTTAATTCTTTAAGTTTTTAAATTTTATAATTTAGTTCCTAAATTTTTAAAATTTCACACATAAATTTTTAAAATTTTAAATTATATAATTTAGTTTCTAAATTTTTAAAAATTTACATATAGGTTTATTAAAATTTTGATTTAAAAATATCTATTATAATACTCAAAATAGGACCTATGTATGAATTTTTAAAAATTTAGGAATTAAATTATAAAATTTTAAAGTTTAAAAATTTACGTGTAAAGTTTTAAAAATTTAAAAACTAAATTATAGAATTAAAAAATTTAAATATAAATTTAATTAAAATTTAAAAATTAATAAAATAATTAAGCTAATATTTTAATCAAATAATCTTGCTACTCTTATAATTCACATAAATTTGGATGCAAAAAGTGCAAATCCTAACGTTCTTAACTTAATATTGAATTGAATACCACGTCAATCGTATTTATATTGAATAACCACTCAACTTGGAGTTTAGGACCACTATTACAAAGCTTAAATACCGTACATGTGGGACCCATGTTCTGGTAAATTGTTGACAGCGTGACTAGCAGTCGGAGTTTATTTTAATAATGAAAATTTGTAATGTATTTTAATTTAACATTTTTACGGCTAAGAACATGCGGTCCTTTTTCGGTTTTAGGGTGGCTGAGCTGGAATAGACTCATCGAGGCGTAAGGATCAAATTAGTAAATGTCAAAGTGGGGACAGGGATTTTATAAACAGAAAGAGGTGGGGACAGGGATTTTATCAACAAAAGAAAAAGAAAAGAAAAATGTGGGGACAGGAATCAGACGATTAGATCACATATATATATATATATATATATATATATATATATATATATATATATATATATTAAAAATGTATTAATTATAATCATATTTTTTATTATTTTTATATAATTTTAATTTATTATATTTATATTATACTTACTATTATTTATTTTGTAAGTCACCTCTTATAACACCAATATGTTTTTATTTTTTACACTACATTTTATTATTTTTAAGCCACCTATTTATTTTGCATTACATTCTATTATTTTTTAAGCCACCTACTTCCACTTTTTTCTTTCCTTTTACTTTGATATTTTATTTTTCATTATATTTTTTTTTATTTCTTTCACTTTTGTTTTTTCATTTTCAATGTTATTCTTTTTTTTTTCTATTAACAATTAATGACTATATATAAAGTAGTATATTACAATTGATGAATTAGAACAAAAATATGTATTTTCATTAGAAAAAAATATACTTTCATAATAAAGATTGATAAAAATGAAGCATTATCATTAACTTATGATAATATTTAATATTTTTCTTATAACTTCAAGATTAATTAATTTTTAAAGCTTATAATTTATCATAATTTACATAATAGAGGGTGTTAAGATAACTTTAATTTCTTAACTATTTTTATTTTTATTTTTTATGATTCTATGTTATTTTGTATTATTTTTTTTTCATTTTCAATGTTATCTTTTTCCTTTTTCTATTAATAATGGATGACTATATATATAAAATAATTTATTACAATTGATGAATTAGTACAAAGTATGTATCGTTTTTTTTATTGAAAAAATACTTTTACCCTAAACATTGATGATAATTAAGTATTATCATCTATAACTTATCATAATATTTAATATTTTTTGAATAATTAATGTATTACGCTTATAATTTATAATAATTTACATGTGCTAGGATAGCTTTAATTTTCTACATAAATTAATATATACATTTTTATTAATAATTTTCATTTATTTTTTTCAAAAGTTAAAAATTTTATAGAAATTTTTAGTTAAAATAATTAATTTTAATGTCTTCAATAATAATATTAAAATAATAAAATTCACAACCATATTTTATAACTGAGCATACAACATGCGCTATAAACAATATGAAATTGCGCTCTAAATTTGGGAAAGGTCTGGGTGATAAATAACAAATTAATAATGTGTTTTAAGCTTTAGTTAAGAGGAGCTATATATTGAATTGATATTTTGGACAATTAAAAGTGTTAGATTATTTAATAAATTTAATAAAAGTATGAAAAATGTTGAATTTAAAAATAATTCATATTTAATTAATTTAAAATATTATATTGGTAATACTTTCAAGTTTCAAGATCGAAAAATAATTTTTAGTTTTAGGTTGATAAAATGTTGGTGAAGAAGGTGGGACTGAAAGTGATTGATTGCGCGGAGCTGAGTCATATGATGTTGACCCGATATGAATGGCCGCATGTTGGTAAATTTTTTATATGACTTAGTTTTATTAAAGGATTATTTTTTTTATATAAGAAAATTTATTTAAATGTAAATAATTTATATTAAATTAAATATTAATTATATTTTTTAAAAATTAATAAAATATACTACACAAATTTTATTTTCATATTAATTTTTTATTTTTTATGTGACTCCACCAAACCAAATTTTTATCACTATTCCTTTTTTTGTGTACCATCAGGGGTGTCCAAAAAATCATTTAAATCAAATCAAATTATTTTATTGAATCAATTCGAACTAAATTGAACAATTTTGATTATATATGGTCTTGTTCGGTTTGATATTATAATACATCGAAAAGATTGAATCAGACCAATCAAACCATTCATTTAATATAAATAAAAAAATCTATAAATATTTGACCAAAAATGTTACCGTCAGGCCTCTTCACCAGGCCATGCGTTTTTTATTTTATTTGTATGATACAAACAAGGTATCCTACAAATTAAAAAATTAATTAAAGATAACATAAATAACATTTTTCTATCAAACCACTCGTGTTTGTGTCAAAAAATATTTAATTAAATATATGTCGTTTATAAATGTTATATGAACTATTCCAAACAATTAATCAAATTAGACGGTATAATTTAACAAGTCTAATCTCGTCTAATTTTTATTTTTAATATAATTCGGTCTAATTTTATAATTTTTTTAAAAAATTAGGCAAAATTAAACCGAACACTGCTATGTAGATTCTTCACGTCACTATTTGTGCTTAAACGGCAACTTTTGTTTTCTTGTTGGTTGCGTGTTCTACTTGTACGAATACTCGAGAGCACTTTTCCATTTTCAAAATATTATATTATCACTTTCTTTTAATCGCACCTTTTAAATTTATTTTTTCTTTTTGTTTCTATTATAGATTCTGTAAATCACATGGTATCACAGGGAATCTTCAGGTTTTGTTTTTTAATTAATAGAGAATCTTCAAGATTTGGTTTTTTTATTAGAGAAAAAATATCGAGAGATTTCATATTTATTACAAAAATAATATTTAAATATTATATTAATTTTTTTAAAAAATTTAATTCTATAATTAATTATAATTGACCGAAAAATAACAAGGTTAGTTTTTTTAATTTTATTTTTTGATATTTTTAACTTTATTTTAATTAAAATAACTATAACTAAAAGAATTAAATAAAAATATAAAAACAGCTATTTTTTTACAGTCATATTTTAATAATAATAAAATTAAATTATTATAAAAAATAAATATAAAATTTAACTGTTATTTTAAAAATAAATGTACGACTTGTACAATCATCTTTTCTAATGAATAGTAAGAATCTTTCACAACTTCTTCCTTATATGACCTGTAGAATCAATATCTTGTTTAGACAAAAGATAGCTGCTCGAAAAGAAAATGAGATAATGACTGTTTTTTTACATTAACTTAAATTAATATTAATATTAAGAATATTAATAATGATTAATATTTAAAGTTACCATTAGATTTTTTTATATATATAATTATAATTGTTGTATTTATTCAATTTTATTATTTTATATATAATTCAATTATATTATGGACTGAATTCTAAAATATGATGGTTAACTTTCTCAATAATTTTCTCAGTAATTAACCTTGCAGTTATTTACCTTATACCCATTGTTTTCGTCATTTATGTTAATTTATCAATGGACATTCTGGATTTTTTTTTTTTTTATATAACATATTGCACACATTTACAATAGATAAAATTAAATATAAGCACACCTTAAAATAAGAGATAAATCAGTCACGTATTTAAAATGCAGAAAAAAGTTACAAGCAATTGACAAATTATACATCCAATATAAAAAATTAATATCGATAATAAAATCTAAATTTTAAAACGAGAAAATTAAACTCTAAATTTTAAAAACTAAATTAAGGGCATTTTTTACAACGATTTTGATTTTTAATTTATGATTAAATAATTAATTTTGTAATTTTTGATTCTTTTATAAAAATAACTACAAATGAGTTTGATAATAATTTCTATTTAGTGATTTTATAAATTTGCAGTTTTTAATCATTTTATTCCGATACTTAATTATACAAAAGTCATAAAACTTGATTTATTATATAGAAAAAAAATGTTTAGTCAAAATAAAAAAAATCAAAAATATGATTGAAAGCTTTATAAATCACTCCATATTTTGGTAGTGATTCCTTAAAAATGTAAAAATTAAAATAAAAATTGTTACCAAACATACCTGATTAAAAAATTATTTAAAAAATAAAAAATTAAATTAAAATCGTTATCAAATAAGACCAATTAACTTAAATAAAATGATTAACGATTTTGTCCTTTTAGTGCTTATTTTAAGGTGAGTATTATTGCTCACTTTTTTATTATTATTATTATTATTATTATTATTATTATATATACACAAACTAATATATTTTTGCAATCAATTTTTATGTAATATATATTTGTTATTTTAAGCTTCAAAGTAATTTTTATTTATTTCAACAAAAAGAGTACACATATTAAAAGTAGATGGCATTGTATCTAATCAGCAGTAGATAATTCAGTGGGTAACGTCACTAAATTACATAAAATATGTTATGGGTTCGAGGAATAAAACAGTTGTAATTGTGCATAAAGACCCCTTTGACGATAACCTGAAGTGCTAGGTACTATTGGTGTTTTCTAAACAATGCGTTGATCTGGGTGAATAGAGTATAGCGGGCGTTACCTCGTCTCCCCTCGAAGAGTTTTTTTCTGTTAAAAAATTATTATATGATAAACATATCGGGTAAAATGATTAACATTATGATATTTGTTGTATAAAACCTAAAAATAATTTTGTACATATATCGTGAATTATTAATAGCATACAAATTTATAAATTAAAACATATATTTAAATTTATATTATAATATATGATGTGCTAGATAATATTAAAAATAAAGAAGCCATTTATTTTGAAAATTATGATACATGCATTATAGTTGATGATAATGCAATCGTATTGAAAATTTATTGAAAAATTACAATATATATATATATATATTGTTATGAAATTAAATAAATAAGAATTAAAAAATAGTGAAAGAGAATAAAAAAATAAATTTAGATTATTGTGTATTCTCAATACACTACTAAGGACCTTATTTATAGAGTTGTCAATGTATAATATCAATTTCGAATACTAGATATAATATATATTAAATCTCTATTTAAGATATATAAGAGATTAAATATATATTTTAAACTTTGAATAATAAGAGATAAATCTAACTAGATAATATCATAATTAGATTTGATATCCAAATTATAACACTCCCCCTTGGATGTCAACCACATAAAGAAATATGTCTCGTTAAAAACCTTGTTAAAAAAAATTCAGTAGGACAAAACCTAGCAAAGGAAAAAAGAGTACATAGTTCTCATGTACAAGCAACATCTGCCTCGTTAAAACCTTGTTAGGAAAATTCAGTGGGATAAAACCTGAGCGAAGGGAAAAGAGTACAGTGCGTGTGTGAGTTACTCCCCTTGATGATTATGAAATATCTTTGAGTCTACGCATTTCGATCTTTTGTACTAGCTTCTCAAAAGTTGTTGTCGGAAGGGATTTGTGAATAAGTCAGCTAAGTTATCATTTGATTGAATTTGTTGAACATCTATATCGCCACTCTTCTAAAGCTCATGAGTGTAGAAAAATTTTGGTGAGATGTGTTTGGTTCTATCACCTTTGATATACCTTCCTTTAACCTATGCAATACAAGCAGCATTATCCTCATACAATAATGTGGCTTTTTCTTTAATTGAAGGTAATTTACATGTATCTTGAATATGTTGGATCATAGATCTCAACCATATGCATTCACGACTTGCTTCATGTAATGCAAGCATTTCAGAGTGATTTGATGACGTGGCTATCATAGTTTGCTTCGTAGATCTCCATGATATGGAAGATTCTCCACATGTAAAAATATATCCAATTTGTGATCTTGCATTATGTAGATCAGATAAATAGCCAACATCTGCATATCCAGTCAATTGCATTTTTGATTCCTTAGAGTAAAACAAGCCCATATCTACTATTCTACGAAGATAACGTAGTACATGCTTAACCCTATTTTAATGCCTTTTTGTTGGTGCTGAATTATATCTTGCCAGTAAATTCATAGAAAATGTAATATTTGATCGTGTACAATTTGCAAGATACATAAGGGCACCAATATCACTTAAATATGGTACTTCAGGACCAAAAATTTCCTCATTATCTTCTCGAGGTCAAAATGGATCCTTTTTATATCAAGTGATCTCACAACCATAGGAGAGCTTGATGGATGTGCTTTGTCAATGTAGAATCGCTTTAAAACTTTTTCAGTGTATGTCGATTGATGAACAAATATTCCTTTTGATAAATGTTCAATTTGTAGTCTCAAGCAAAATTTTGTCTCTCCAAGTTACTTGCCTCTTCCTTTTTCGAGGATTTTTATCTTTTGCACCTAGGGGTCGACCACGTTTTAATTGAACTTGAGATTCATTTGAAGCTGAGTTCATAAATTGTCCGGTTGGGACATCTATTCTTTCACGGGCATTTACTGCCATTATATGCGATTTTGTTACTCTTTTAAAATCGATGAAGGCATCAGGCAATTTATTGGCTAAATTTTGTAAATGAACAATTTTATGAACTTCAAGTTCACATTGGTTTGTTCGCTGATCAAAATGAGATAATGAAGATACATCCCAACAAATTTGACGGCATTCGTTAAGTTTCGATTTCTCTCCCCCTAATGTAGGAAAATTTGTTTCATTAAATTGGCAGTCGGCAAAGCGTGCTGTGAAAATATCACCCATTAAGGATTCTAGATGCCTAATAATAGATGGAGAATCAAAGCCAACATAAATTCCTAACTTTATTGAGGGCCTTAGTTCGATGTGGCAATGCAATTGAAACATATACAGCAGCAAAAATTCTTAAATGTGAGATGTTTGATTGGTGACCAAATACTAGTTGCAATGGAGAGTATGTATGATAAGGTGTTGGTCTGACACGGACCAAGGCTCCAGCATGTAATATAGCATGTCCTCACGTAGAAACAGGAAGTTTCGTTCTCATGATTAATAGTCTAGCAATTAGTTGGAGACGCTTAATAAATGATTCAGTTAGACCATTTTGGGTGTGTACATGGGCAATAGGATGCTCAACATTAATACCAATCGACATACAGTAATCATTAAATGCTTGGGATGTGAATTCGCTAGCATTATCTAAACGAATTTTCTTAAAAGGAAAATCCGAAAATTGTGCTCTTAACTTAATGATTTGAGCAAGAAGCTTAGTAAATGCTTGATTACGAGTAGATAAGAGGCAAACATATGATCATCTTGTTAATGCATCTATCAATACCATAAAATATCTAAATGGGCCGCTTGGTGGATCAATGGGTCTACAAATATCTCCTTGAATTCTCTTTAAAAATGAAGGAGATTCAACATTAACCTTGGCCACTGATGGTCTTGTAATCATTTTGCCTTTTGTCCATGCAGTACAAAGATAATCACTTGGCAATTGAATCTTTTGATCTCTTAGTGGATGTCCATTTGAATTTTTTATTATTCTTTTCATCATTGTGGAACTTGGATGACCCAATCGATCATTACACAATGCCAAAACTTTGGACTCTGAGTTGTTTTAATTCATTACTGCATACGATTCAATTGTGCTTATGAATGTATAATATAAGCCACAAGAGAATACATTGAGCTTTTTTAGAATAAGTTTTTGTTTAGAGACCATAGATGTAATGCAAAAATATTCTCTATTATTTTCATTGATTGTCTCAATATGATATCTATTCTCGTGAATATCTTTAAAACTTAACAAATTTATTTTAGATTTGGAGGAATATAATGCACAATCTATTTCCAATTTTGTCCCACCAAAAAGAACAATATTATCTCTTCTGGAGCCTTCTATTAATTTTGTTGTGCCAAAAATTGTGCTCACATTTACTTTTGTAAATTTCAAAAAAGAAAAATATTTTACATCCCATAGAATTGTATGGGTTGTTGCACTATCCACCAAGCACATATTATCATTTTCCTTAGAATAAATTGTTTTGCTTTGAAGATCTATTTTCTTTTCACATGCAAAAATAAATAAAGTAAATAAGATATTATTTCTATCATGTTTAATTCCAAAAAAAAAATTAAATGATAATAACAACAATATAGTAATATAATTAGTATTCATTAAGAGTACTCACAGGAAAGCATGGTGGGGCGAAGCTTCCTTAAAAACCACCCACCCTCCTACACAAAATAATGTTCTCAGGAAAGACTAGTGACATTTAGGCTTTTAAGAACTAGTCTCCTAGACAGAACTCCCTTAGATCTTACTTTTCATGCTACTACACAGTTGATGATATAAAATATATATAAATCAATAATTATTATTAAAAAATATATATATATATATATATAAACATGTATATAAAAATTAACAACTAAGCAACTATTAATAATTTTATAACTATAAATAAAAGTAAAACAAATACAATCATATATTTAGTATGCAATTAGTTTCTTAATTGATCACAATTTTATATTAGTTGTAATTCAGTATAATTAATTGTATAATTTGGCAATCAAAATATAACATTTTTTTTTAGAATTTAAATTTTGTTTAGAAATAATAATAATATATTAATTATTTATTGAGTCATAATAAAAAATAATTTAACATATTCAATTCAAAGATAACATTAAATAAATAACTAAATGATAATTATTGCTAACAATTTAATGAAGAATTTACCAGAATTTTACATCTAATATTATTCTTAAATGAGGTAGAAGCAAGATAGTAATCACAATAAAATTCGAAAGAAACAGTTCAGAGAAAAAAAAAAAAAAAGAATTAGCTAATTATCTTCATTATGTTGAATACCAATTTATTAATATTTTTATATAAATATGTCAATATAAAAGTAAATTACAGAATTATCTAAATAATAATTAGATTATATGTTCTGAATCTACAAAAATCAAACAAAATTCGAATTATATATCACATTTTATCACATTCAAAAAAAAAAAAAATTGATTCAAAATTAAGAAGCAGTTTAATGGGATCTAAAAAAAATATTACTAAATTTACTATCAAACTAAAAAAAAAAAAAATTACGGGTGAAAAAGGCAACAATAACTACATAGGTCAAGAATATGGATTATTATTAAATAATAGATAAGCAATATAATATTTAATAATTACATAGCAAAATAGTTTCATAAAAATAACATCACATCTATGACTTATCCATTATAATTAATGATATATCGGAGACTTAAAATAGTTAAAATTTATCCTTATCTTCTAAGGAGAAGAGAATCTTAAATGGTCATTAATATATCCAAAATTTGAACTTACTTATCAATTAAAAAAATATCACAAAACTAAAAATATGAGTTACAACATCGCAATAATTATCGCACTTCTAAGAAAATTGCAGTAAAATATAACATCTACATATGAAATAAAAAATATGAGATGTAATTTTTTTTAAATAATTGGAAATAGGCGAGAGCCATTGCAAATGTCATAGATGTAAAACTTTAGAAAATGCAAATCGATTATAATGAAAAATATAAATCATTTGATTCAAGTAATTATAACATACACAACAAAGAATCAAATTGAAATATATGAATATTCATTGAAACAAGTAGTCATTATTTCAAGAAAATAACATGTGAAAACAATAATATACATGTGCACAAAGAAACAAATTGAAGAAAAAAAAAGATCATTGATAAATTAGAAGAGAGGAGAGGAGAGATAATTTAGCCAAAAGAATATTTACCAAGAGTTCAAAAGTTTAAAAGCTTTCGTGCTGATAACGTGTTATGAAACTAAATAAATAAGGACTAAGAAATAGAGAAAAAGAATAGAATAATAAATTTAGATTATTGTGTATTCTCAATACACTACTAAGGATCATATTTATAGAGTTGTCAATGTACAATATCAATTTCAAATACTAAATATAACAGATATTAAATCTCTATTTAAGATATACAAAGGATTAAATCTATATTTTAAACTTTGAATAACAAGAGATAAATCTAACTAGATAATATCATAATTAGATTTAACATCTAAATTATAACATACATATATATATATATATATATATATATATATATATATTACTTATGAAATTTATAACAATAAAAATAAAATAAAATTAATCTAAGTGAATTAATTTAAATAACTGTAGTTCAATTTAAACTATGTTTAATGTAAAAAAATAAGTTAAATTTTTTTTAAAATAATAAAAATATTTAAATTGAATATGAATGTTACTAATTTTATTGTTATAAGTTATGAGAATGTTATTATTATTTTTTAAATTTATTTGCATTTTGGCATTTTTTTTCTTAATTAATACAAGTGATTTAGAATCCCTCTAAATCAATAACCATTAATTATCATAGCTAGGCTTAGCTGGCGTACATATACACGCTTATTTTTTTTCTTTCAAGGAATTTATTGAAATTACTTTCTATCTTACGTTAAAACGTCTCACCGATCAGAAAAAAAGGAATTAAATAAGGTTTTTTTTTCTTCCTAATAATTAAATACTGAAATATAGCTCTCTCATAAAAATTCTTCATTAGTCCAATATCATTGCTTATGTGAAGCTTTAAGTTAATAAAATGCAAATATATGTAATAATTTAAGTTAAATTATTAACTTAATAGAACATTATATTTGACTTTAATGCGACCCATTATAGTTTTAACTAAGAGGCAGGATTAAGCGTTATCACCAAATACTTGTACATTGGATTAAATTCAAATTATGTTCATCACAGTACTTGAATTTAAACCTTCACGCATGTTAATTGAGTTGTTGCTCCATCTTAGACTAACTCAATGATATCTTAGGTGGGAATAGAAAAAAAAATAATAATAATAATAATGGATTTCAAAGATGAACTTTAGCCCAACTTGGAAAAACAAAAACTCAACCTGGGCCCAAATGCCTATAAATCTATTATCGTTAATCAGTTCCTCCTCCTACAATAGTTAGTATATAATCATAAATCTTGCAATAAATCTATTAATATTGGGAAAAATTCAACCCAATAATCAAGTTCTAATAAAATCAAATTTCATCATCTCTAATATCAATTATATCACTTACTCTAAAGATAATTCTTGATTTTAATTATTATATTCAATTTCTTTGGTGTTATTTTTATTGTATTATTGCATTTATATGTATTATTAATATACGACAAACTCGTTGACAAAAAGTGGCTAAAAAAAGTAGAAAAAATTGTATAAAATAATCATTCTACATTTATTTGTCAAACTAGTGGTGTCATATAGAATAACAAACCAAATGTGATATATGAGATTTAATATAAAAAAAAATAAATATGTACTTGCATTGTCATGTGAAACCTTGCTCAAAATGACTTGGCTCAAAATTAAGAAGTGGTCTTCAGAACCTTTTTATTTTATTTTATTATAACTGGTCTAAAGCCCAAACCCTTTGGACTCGCCAACAAACTTTGAATATCAGAAGATGAGCCGCGCATACGTAGGCATTACACTCGTACACATAGTTATATTTAGCGGGAACAAAAACCTATAAATCTCTCACCTTACCAATTACCAATTACCAATTACATTGGCATCAAACAAATATTTTGAACTGCCTTCCTACGTTTTAAGGCCACGTGATTTTATCGATCTTTCGAAGAAAATGGACTCATCCCAGAATGCTAGTTATCAAGCTGGACAGGCCAAGGGCCAAACCGAGGAAAAGGCCAGCAGCATGATGGACAAGGCTAGCAACGCTGCTCAATCTGCCAAGGACTCCATGCACCATGTTTGAATCCCCCACACCTACCTATACAATTATCGTTTAAAATATTATCTTAAGTGAAAATGTGATCAGCCTAGTTTGCCGATAAGATTTTTCATTTTCCACTTCAAGTTACTAATTCTATTAACACTCAAATGTCAAACATGTTTGATCTATATCATAAAATATCTTAACTAGACAAATTGCTTAAAATATTATGTATAATTTATTAATATGTTGGGTAATCAAATAGAGTTAATTAATTAATGACAACTTTTTTTTTTTTTTTGGGGTAAATTATATTGTTGTTACCAGGCTGGTGAGCAAATGCAAGCAAAGGCCCACGATGCTGCTGAAGCTGCTAAGGATACAGTTGGAGCAAACAAATGAAGTTTTTATAGCTACCTTAATTACCTACCTATTATTATTGCAATTGTTGCTCTCATAAATCTGATCCCAGCTTCTTCTTAATGTTAAATTTGCGGCTTTTTTTTTTTTTTTTTCCTTTTTCATTCTTTTTATCTTTCTTTTTTTCTTGTTGCAAATGAATAATTAACAATAAGCAAAGAAGCTTTCTCATTTCACTTATCTTATTATTGATATCGATCCATTTTGAGTGTATCCTCCACAATTCAGTTTACGGGTAGATTATATTTCTCCAATTATGCAATAAAAAAAAAGGGAAATAAGCAGAGTTAGACTCATGTAATCATAATTTAATGAATCTTATGAATGAAACAAGTGAACATTAATTATTGTCAAATTTTATAAAAAGACAAGTGCAATTAATGGGTTAAATATGATTTTTGAGTAATGCGAGATTATCTAGGCATATAATCCAAATACACACTTTAGTCCCAAATTGTATAAATTAAGGGAACAATTAAAGTGTAAATTTATGGGACTAATATTGCCCATTTAATATAAGGAACAAATATCATGTTTGGTTAAAGGAATGAAAATATAACATGAACGACAATGTACTAATATTAATGGAACTGAATTGATTGAAAATCAATAATATTACTATCAATCTTTTTGTTTGAATAATAGAAACAAAATGAGGGTAAAATAAGATAAAATGAAAAATAACATCTATCATGTTTTAAATAAATAAATATGTGGAAAAAATATGAATTCCATTAGTAGGTGGATGAAATAGTATTTCACTAGCTAATTGGTGAAATCGATTCCTTTTGTTTTTGTTACCCCCTAAAATACTAACTAATAAATAAAGGAAAATTCAAAATCACAATTTCATGTAATTAAGAGATTGTGTAGTACTCATATGTGCCTGAGCAAGTAAGTTCACTTACTTTTTTTAATGGAAAAAAGTAAGTGCAATACTAAGCCGTTTATTTTTATGAAAAATGAAACCATTTTGGCTCTAATCCTTTAGAAAAGGTGGACAAGTGAGCATAAAGCGAAGTTATAAAAAGCTTAAATGGATTAAATATATTATTATTAAATAAACTTCAACATCTATGGACACAACCTTTGTATTAGACATTAAATTCGTATTTTTTTAGTGCTCATTTAGATCTTATATTATTGCCATAGAAAGCTGGAATTTAATTATTAAGTTTTTGAGATTGAAACAGTCAAGTTTAAGAAAAATAAAAAATAAATAATTATTCATTATGATGCAATGAACTTCTTATAGTCGGTAGACATACATGGAAGAGTACTATCAAGTCTCACAATTGCAATATAAATTTTAGAAAGTGAACAAAATTTACTAAATGTATAAATGTAATTATCTGTCAATGACTTAATCTTTAACTACTTAATTAACCCACATATAACTCTTAAACAAGTTAATTGTCATAAATATTATTTTATTTTTATAAAAGGTAGCATGTAGTCTCATAGATTATAAAAAGTATATTTAAATCTTTTTATTTTTAAAAAATGTATTTTTAAGTTCCTCTACTTTTAAAAAATATATCAAGTAATGAAAAAGTTAAATCTTCATCCAATTTTCTTTTAAATTTAACAAAATAATAAATGTGTCACATGCATATTTATATTTTTCGATATATATAAGTAAAAAAATTAATATTTAATTAAAAAATTACTCAATTTTTTTAATTTAAAAAAAAAAACCTTAAATAAAAATTTCTGTAATTTAAATATAATTTTCATTGTCTAATATTTTAAAGTCACAACTTAGATAATAAAAATTTTATTTAAGTTTGATCGAATTTAATAAAATTTAAAAATAATTTTCATTATTTAATATCTAAAATCACAAATTAGACAATAAAATTTTTGTTTAAGTTTAATAGAACGAAATTGTAAAAAATTAGAGTAATTTTTTAATTAAAAATTATTTAATTTGATATATATCTATAAAAAAACATAAACATGCATGTACTATTTTATTAAATTTAACGAAAAATTAATTTTATTCTTACCTAACACCTTTTTTACAAGTAAAGGGACTTTAAAATACTTTTTTTCATAAGTAAATGAACTTAAAAACACATTTTATAAACTAAATAACTAAATTATACATATTGCATGAACAAATAGATCATTTTAACTCTTCACTCCAGAGTTTTCCTCTTCTATTTTCTTTCTAATTAAATATTATTGGCTGATTTCAAACCCTCGACAAAATATGGAATCGAGAATATTATTGAATGGTAAAATTAAAGCAACCTAAAAAATAGATGAGATAATATTATTGCAAAAAATATGAAAGTAATTTTGTTGTTAATTTAATAATACTCGGTAAATATGTTGGTTTTCTTGGCCTAATCGCAAGGGGATGTAGCTCAGATGGTAGAGCGCTCGCTTAGCATGCGAGAGGTACGGGGATCGATACCCCGCATCTCCATTTTTGGTTTTGCACTCTCTATAATTCCATCTCTCTCTGTCAGGAAGAATATAAGCTTTTCGATTTGAAGTCCGAATCTTTTTTCTTCTTTCGGAATCTCAATGTAAGAAGAATAAAGTGGCACAGGTCGAATTCTTCTTTTATGAACTGATGACGAGCACCGTCATAACGATATAGTAATTTTTAGAATAAATTATAGACGAATCTTCAGTATTTTGGATTCGAACAAACATTCCTGAAGCAATCGCCATTGAAGCTTTTGGAGGTAAACAAACACCACTTCTAATTTAGATATAGAAATGGTTTGCTTTTATAATTTTTTTCTTCTTCTTTACATTTGCTTCATATGTGATGGAATTGCTCCGATCCCTGCTTTCTATTTCATGACATCCGATTATTTAATTGTTTCTATGCTTCAGATTTCAAAAGCTTTATTCAGTTGAAGAAATCAGCTGCTTATGAATTTACTTCAGCTACCTACCCTGTGAAATATTTAGAAGTCTTCTGGGTATTTGTAATTTACCAACTAGAACAAATTCTGAGTTTTTTTTTTAATCTGTTTACCTTAAATTTATAATTTCCTTTAAGAAGTAGATTTTTAATCCCTAGATTGAGCCAAATGGTTATCGATGCTAGACTTGTGGTCTTTCATTGTTCTTGTCCGAATATTTACTTTACTTCTCACTTTGAATGTCTGCTTGTATATTAACAATTGTTGTTAAAGTTTTATTTGAACGTACAAGCTCTTTTGTTTTACTTATTACAGAATGATTATTAATTAGATAGAGAAGGTTTTTTGGAAACCACAAAACTAACCCACAAACTTATAATAACAAAATTAATACCCTAATACTAATTCATATCCCTCTCAATTCCTCTTTATTCAAGACAAGAATGATATTTTTGTTATTAAAAATTTTAGTGTTGTTATTTTAGGTAATTTTCCATATTTTCTTTTAATAGATCAAACCATACTTGTTTTGCTTGAACTCGTGAGCCACGTACATTATCTTGTTGAATATGGAACATAAGGGGAAAAGTAAACTCTACTGTTATTAAAGATCAAAATAATTGTTTCGTGCTAATGGTATTTGCTATATCTTGTTGTAGGACTTAAATTTTTTTTTTTTAACTCAAGTTTGTCTACCCACTGTGGAAGGTATTAAATCAAAGTTTCTTCCAATAAACTGTAAGAAAAGAGGCTATGTTGCATAGCATATTCCTTCTTCTGAGCAACTTAAAAAAATGATCTCTTTCTTTTATTCATTTAGATTTTCACAGGTTCTTTTGTCAAAGAAAGAAGGAGAAGGTGTTCATAGTTTTTAATTATATACATGGGGAATCCGGACAAGCTGAAGAAAAGAGTAGCATTTGTATTGATTGATGGGTTGGGTGATGTCTCCATACCAAAGTTTGGATTCAAGACTCCTCTCCAAGTGGCTAAAGTGCCCCATTTGGATGCCATTGCATCTGCTGGAGTTAATGGTCTAATGGACCCTGTTGAAGTTGGTTTGGGTTGTGGAAGTGACACAGCTCACCTTTCTCTACTGGGTTATGATCCGAGAATATATTATCGTG
This sequence comes from Elaeagnus macrophylla, assembly GCA_029378325.1. Lineage (NCBI taxonomy): Eukaryota > Viridiplantae > Streptophyta > Magnoliopsida > Rosales > Elaeagnaceae > Elaeagnus > Elaeagnus macrophylla. The sequence goes on along the minus strand of CM055646.1, from coordinate 16,089,868 downwards.
GTCGAGGTGCATTTGAGTCTATGGGAGCTGGTTTGGCAATGTCCCCAGGTGACATTGCATTCAAGGTGGGTGTACAGATTTTTCATGCTCTTTTCTTGTTTTTCTCATTCTAAGACTATTGTTATGATTTCTTTTTGGCATCACGCTGTCATCCTTTTTTGGCCAAGAGTAATAGTGTCATCTTGGATAAGTAGTTCCAATTTGTTGACATATATTTCACATTTCATTGTACAACAGTAAGATAATTTATGCTTAAGATGGTCTGGCGAATATTATTTGATTTTTTATGAGTTGCCACCTCACTGGAAGCAAAAGCTTGTAGCTGTTCTATCCTGCTGCTCATTCATGTTATTTCTTAAGGCAATAGTCTTAGTATTTTGTTTTGTATTATCTATGCTTGTAAAAGAGTCATCACTAACTGTGGTCTTTAGTCAAATTTTGCAACCTTGGATGAGAAAACTGGAGTAGTTATCTCTAGGAGGGCTGACAGGCATTTCGAAGAAGAAGGCCCCATACTCTGTGCTGCACTTGATGGGATGAAGCTGCCATCTTTTCCCCAGTATGAAGTCAGAGTCAGGTAGAAATTTGTAATATCTCTAACTTCATTTTTTCTGTTTGATTTGTTCTTTAGAAAATTGTATTGTATGAACAAACTTGTGTATGTTTGTGAAATTTCAAATTTCTCTGAAGTTTGACATATTTGTGACCTAAGATGGAAAAATATAATGATTGACATTGCTACCTTGTTTTATGTGCTTCACTTTTTTTAATGGCCATGAAATTTATGTAAAATCTATCCAAAGTAAAATGACCACTTAAATATATGTCTCGATTTGCTTAAAGTCACATGCTTTTAACGGTCATGAGATTGACGAAGTATCATTTTCAACAGGTATGCCACCGAGCACAGGTGTGGAGTGGTTGTAAAAGGACCAAAATTAAGTGGTAATATATCAGGGACTGACCCATTGAAAGATAACCGCTTGCTCTTGAAAGTTGAAGCTCTGGACGATACTGAAGAGGCAAGGCATACAGTTGAAGTTGTTAATGAGTTATCCAAGGAAATATCACGAATTTTGGTTTCGCACCCACTGAATGCAAAACGAGCTGCAGAAGGAAAAAACATAGCTAATGTTGTTCTTCTGCGTGGCTGCGGTATTCGAATTGAGGTATGTCGTTTTATTCCTTACTTTCCATCTCTCAACTTAATGTCTAACTTTTTGAAGTATAAATGTGAAGCTTAGAATGCTATAATACGATTATTTAATAAATAGGCAGAATCCTTATTGTGCTATTGTTATCAGGTAATTATTAACCACAATTGCAAAAATTCTCTTTAGGAAATTTATCCTGTTAATTTAAAGTAAAACAAAATGGGTTCCGAGGCATAGTCTACCTTGTATCACAAAGAATCTGGGCAATTGATTATGCATATCTGCAATATGAATTTACATTGTATTGTTCAGGTCCCTTCATTTGAAAAGAAACATGCATTGTGGCCATGCATGGTGGCTCCCACAAAAATCATAGCCGGCCTGGGCTTATCTCTCTGCATTGATATCCTAGAAGCTCCTGGAGCAACTGGAGACTATAGAACGGTTTTAACTTCCAAAGCAATTGCAATATCTAAGGCACTCTCAGCTCCTTTACAGTCTTGCCCTAATGTTTTTGTCCCAGGGGAGGATGAACATAAACCAGGACGTCCAGATGGTTATGATTTTGGGTTTCTTCACATAAAGGTATAAACCTCTGGTTTATATTCCCTTATAATTGTCTAGAATTATGACCTTTTGAGTTTTTCAATAATGCTACACATGCCAGTGATCCGAGATGCTGACAGTTAAGATCATTGTCACAGCACTTGAGACTAACTTTTACTTCTTTCATACCCCAAGACAGAACATGTGCCTCTTGCTTGCTTATATTACACGTGATTTTTTTTTTTTTGCTAATGAGCTTAAACACGATTAAGTCTATAGTAAACTAATGGAGAAAAACAAAGTGTCACATCTCCTTGATCTTCCTCCCCAGGAAAAAAAGAAGAAATGAATCATAACCAAATATTTCTAGTAGATTATCTGAATTGAGGACCATTTTGGGAATTTTTGTGCGGCTGAAATATAATTATTATGTCGTTATATGTCTTTTATCTACAATACACCAGCTTCTCTTTTCTTATTTTCTTTCTTTTGTAGTCCTGACTAGAAGGTAGACCTTAACATTTGTGCCAAAAAACCCTCCTAACTTATGTAATGATGAAAGATTCTCCTTTTTATTTGATATTTGCAGGCAATAGATGATGCAGGTCACGATAAGGCAACTATTTTCAAAGTCAGAGGATTGGAAGCTGTAGATCGAGCTGTAGGACAGCTAGCCAGGTTGCTCTGGGAGGCTGAATCAACTGGAAAATTTGAGTATTTCTTGTGTGTCACTGGAGATCATTCTACCCCAGTTGAGTATGGAGACCACAGCTTTGAGCCAGTTCCATTTACAATGTGCCGGTTGAAGGATTTTGTGGGTGCGATTGGTGCTGAATCCATCTTGAAAATTCCTCTTGATCCATTTCCTCTTCCAACTGTTAACGCAGATGAAGACCTCACTGATGAATCAGAGACAGAATTAGATAAGAGTAGGGAAGGAGCTAAACCTTTCAGCGGTGATTCAGTCTGTGAATTTAATGACATAGTTGCTGCAAGGGGATGTCTTGGGCGTTTTCCTGGTGGGGAGATGATGGGAATTCTAAAGAGATTTATCAAAATGGATGTGTAAAGGCAGAAATGCATTGGTTGAAAATAGGGGAATAATTAGTGCTTCCTGATCACCACTAGAGGATGCCCATGTAAGGTCTCTTTAATTTTTTGTTTTTTGTGTCTAAAACATAGCAATAATGAATAAACCATTTTGACCTAAATTTTGGAGCCTCTTTCAGAATTGTCTCTTGAAAATTTTAAATATTTTTTCTGAGAGTTTAAGTTAAGAGTAAAGCTAAATTTGTCCTTTATCTACTCTCTTGTTATTGTTTCCCTAATTTTTGTTTATTTTTCGTTGTTTTTAATATTCTCCCTGTAACATTGGTATGTATCATATGATCCACGAATTCATTATCCTCTGCCTTGATCAATCTTCGAGCACATTGTCATGCTTCAATTTTCCGATTTTCAATAACCGTTCACCTTATGTTATTGTGGGAAGATGGTAATGTCAAATTCCATTTGTGAGGGAGAAATATTAAGTAGTAAAAAGCCAAATGAGGAGATAAATTTTGTACTCAATGACTTTGGAGCAAAGTTGGGAAGAGATATCATAGCAATGTTGTGAATGTGAACGTAGAAGTTGAAAAGGAAGTGGCAGTGATGTAATTAATTGTGTGGGATATAAGCTTTGAAGGTGGATACAAGTAGAGGTGAGTTTTATTTGGTTCAAAGTTCCCAATCCATATGGTAGAAAAGGAGTGTGGGATTGAGTTCTGCAATTGTATAGATAATACGAGTAGGTAGAAAATATTTGATTGCTATTTGTTGGTAGAAGATTTGTCTGGTTGCTGTGTGTTAGGACTCGGGAGAATGAATGCGAGTTTTGTTTTGAAATGGTCCTTCAGGCACACCATAGCGTTCAACCCAAATGGCCCATTTTCAAATAGGTTGCCTTGTATATAATGGAATTGGATGTAGAAAAGCTTCATCTGTCCATTATTAGAATCCTTCAAGTTCAGCGTAGGTGTGGGTGGCTACAGACGAATGAGTGGTCGCTTTAGATTTTGATCGAATAGAATTTTTAATTTTTTTTATAATATTTATTATTTTTTTAAAATAAATAATTTTACCTTGAATTATCTTCAAAAACTCTAAAAAATAATTATTAAAATAAAATTTAAGAATATATGTTTTAAAAAAATATTGTATTTAATTCAATATTATTAAGATAAATATATAAACACAATTTTTTATTACTACAAAATAATACATGAGTTGTTTATTTTGTACTTATAAATATTTACTATATAGTAATATTATTATTAGATAAATTTATCATTAATAAATAATATACAAGTTATTAAATAATAATAAAAAATATAAACAATTGTTCACTCTTAATTTTATGAGATAAGTACCTTATTAGTACTTTTATTATTGTTTTGGTACCCATTATTGCTTAAGCTTTCTAGTAGTATCTTAAAAGTACCCTAATTATTCCAAAAAAAAAAAAAAAACAAAACCTATTTAGTTAAGAAATAAAAATATGTACAAAAGTTGAAAGGTATTTTAGTCATTTAAATATTTTATTATTTTTTTATTATTTTTCTCATTTTTTTCTCCCTCTCTCTCTCTCTTATTCTCCTATTAAATTTAGTGTTTAATGTTTAGGATTTGTATTTTATTGTTTAGTATTTAAGATTTAGGATTTATTTGTTACACATTATTAAAAACACTAATTATATAATTTTTATACAATTATGTATTTAATTGTAAAATTAAATTGTATCGTATAATATAAAAATAATACAATTATGTAAAAAATTTGTACCACTAAGAGATGTTGGTCTAAATTATACTAGACACCTAATTTAGTTTGTTTGAATTTTTAGTTATAAATTTTTATTTTTCTTAATTTTTTATTTCATCTCAAATTTAAAATAATATTTATTTTATTTTTAAAATTATAATAAAAATATAAAAATGAATTACATATAACATAAATAAAGTTTATAACAAAAAATTTATTTTAAGTACTTTTTTTATTAAAATATTTAAATTAATTTTATCTAATTATATTATATAGTTGTCACTCAATGACTAATCATAATATAGTTTAATTTAATACAATTATATTTAATCTATCTAATATACGCACCAAACATGGCATTAGTATTTAATGTTTAGGGTTTAATATTTATATTTTATTGTTTATGTGGAAAAAATTCAAAAATGCCTCCGAGGTTTTCCATTTCTTCAAAAATACCCTTAAATTTTACAAAAATTCAAAATTGCCTTAAAATAAGATGTTGTTTATTATGTTGCCATGTATTTTAGGGGTATAATGGAAAAATCATAAAATGCATAGATATTAACAAAGCTTCCTGCGTAAGTTTCTGCATTCACGCAACCTCCCTCTACAACATTTGAGACTCTTCTTCTCCAAATCATCTGAAACCCTAACCCATTTGTTGATGTTACCGTCTCGGTCCCGTTGAACTTCCGTCCATTTGTTCTTGCCGTCCCGTTCATCTTGCCGTCAATCGGAGGTGGTGCTTTGAGCCGCCATTTTTAACGTCAAATAGTGATTGCGTAAATAGAAACGGTATGAACACTAACTCCAAAATAACTTACATTCTTGCTTATGATTTTTCTGAAAATGTGAATATTATACTCATGTATGATTTTGTAGTCTCGTTGTTATAGTCGTTTATAATATTGTAACGCCAAAGTTGGACTTCGGACCGATTTATCAATCTGCAGAAATAATGTATCTCTCTAACTTTATTTATGTTTGTTTTTTGGTTTATACCATTACTCTAAGCAATTTTATTAGAACTCAAAAAAAAAATTTGTATTTGCAGACTGCATATAAGCAGCAGATCAAAGCAAAATTTCATCTAAAATTATAAACATTTGTAAATTCCTTAAGGTACACCATTGAACTTTTCTGCAATTATTTTTATTTAATTTTGATGTTGCACTCAATGATATGGTTTTTATGATGTTGCACTCAATGATTTACTTTCTGATATTGTCTTTTACTTTATATTTATTTGGAATTGATTTTGTATATTTTTTCAGCTTTATGTACCCATTTTCATATTTCTTTCTGCTATTGTATATATGTTAAATCTCCATATTTGATAAAACATTATTTTGATTGTTGTATAGGGCTATGAAAATGAATGCATGGGCTAGCGTGTATGTCCATCTATTTGGTGAAGTCAGATGGGCTGGTCATATACCTGCAGATGAGTACAGTTTAATTTGTTGTTTTCATGATGCTAAAAAGTCTATTATGAAATAGGGGTTGACATTAAAAAGAGAAGATTTTAGGATAGAAGCTAAGAAAGTTGGTTCAAAGGAATTGATTGTGTTGAAGACTGATAAGGACTTACAAGAATTGATGATGGAATATATGGAAAAAAAAATGAAAAGGCTTAACTTGTTTGTAGAATTCAACCCTTTAGATATTGCTTATCCTACTCTTATGTTAGATATTCATCCTTTTCAACCTCCGAATGAAATACCTAATGCCTCATCAAGTGAAACACTAATTCCACCTTCAACACAACCTCAAACTGAGGAGTCTCCAGTTGTAAATGAAAGTCAATTATCTCCAGATGGTGAACCTTCTGTTGAACACGAAAATGCTTGTCATCATGACTACTATCCCAATTTTGATGATCTTAATGAGTCACCCCTTAACCCAAATGATCACCAAGCTCCACCGTTTAACATTGATGAAATTAATCTTGACTCATTTGAGCCATTCCCAAACACTAATGAACAGTATTGTGATGCTGCGGTTGACATGAATGAACCCATCCCAAACACTAATGAACAATCCACTGAATTGAATGATCCAAGGAATAGTGAAAGGTTGAAAAAATATAAAGGGAAAACAGTTGTAGAAATTGAAGATGAGTTTTATGATGGGGATGAGAATTTTGTTTGGAGTAGTGATGATGAGGATCCTGATTGGCAGGATGAATCAGTTAATGCCAAAGGTGGAGTTAAGGGTGATGTTCATGAGGAAAATAATGATGAAATTTTTGATAGTGATGATAGTTTGGAGAATTTGGAGGTTGATAATAACTACTATATGAGTGACACTGACTCTGATGATTGTAAAGGAAAAAGTGGTAGGAAAGTGAGCAGACAATATGTTGGTAATGAATTTCAAGGTAGGCGATACCTTTAAAGATCCTAAGGAATTTAAAAATCACTTACAAGAGTACGTAGTTCAAGTTGGTTTTAAATGTGAGAGAATTAAAGTTGACACAACTCGAGTAACTGCTAGGTGCAAGGCACCGAATTGTGGATGGAGAATTCATGCATCTGTTGGGACATATATGAAAACTTTTATGGTGAAAACACTTGAACCAATTGAGAATAACAGAAGACATACTTGTCAAAAGGTTGAAAAACAAAGATCTGCAACAGCTCGTTGGTTAGCTTCTCAAATGAAGGATTTAGTAATGGCAAACCCTAGTATCAGCATTCTTGTTTTAGTTGCTGAGTGTAAGAGAAGATAGGGTATTTCTGTTCCTGATTTAACGCTTTACAGAGCAAGGAAAATTGTTTGCAATGCACAATTGGGTGACCATATTGAAAATTTTGCAAAAATAAGGCAATATTGCCATATGGTTATAAGAAGCAACCCAGGAGCAATTGCAGTGGTAAATACTCATTTACCAATACAAAATGCTAATCCTTGTTTTAGAAGATGCTTCATTAGCTTTCCAGCACAAAAACAAGGATTTTTAAGTGAATGCATACTATTTCTTGGTATTGATGGGTGTTTTTTAAAGGGTCCATATAAAGGTGTATTGATGGTTGCTGTTGGTTTAGATGCTAATGGTGGTTTATTTTCAGTTGCCCTTGCTTGGGCTAAATCTGAAAATGCTGAAACTTAGATGTGGTTTATGGTTTTATTGGACCAACATATTGGAGAGTTTGAAAGGAGAAGGTTGTGCTTTATGTCTGATAGACAAAAAGGACTTATTACAGCACTAAAATTGTATTTTTCAAATTCTCATGTGAGGTTTTGTTGTAGGCATATTTATGCCAACTTTAAGGGTAAATTTCCAAGTATCAATCTGAGATCATTGTTTTGGGCAGCAGCTAAGGCAACTAGAACAACTGAGTTTAACGAATTGATGCTTAAGATTAAAAATGAAGAGCCTGAAGCACATAAGTATTTGAGTAAAATTGAAGTTCCACATTGGAGTAGACATGCTTTTGATGATGATGTCAAGGTAGACCATGTGACCAACAACATTACCGAAATTTTTAACAATTGGTTAAACAGAGTAAGGTCTAGACCTATTGTTGAGTTATTTGAGGTAGTGAGAAGGAAAATGATGGAGACATTAGTAAAAAAGAAAGAAATGGCAGAGAAATGAACCACTTCTCTTCCACCAAATGTTATGAAATATATAGATCAAAAACAAGAGGAAGGAAGGATTTTGAGAGTTATATATACTAGAGATGGTCTATTTGAGGTATTGGATGGCTGCAATATATTAGTCAATTTGAATAAGTGGACTTGTAGTTGTTATGAGTGGCATCTAAGTGGTTTGCCTTGCAAGCATGGCGTTGCTTGTATTCTGAATATTAGGTATAGGATTGAGGACTATGTTCATCCATATTTTACAAAGGAAGCATATCTAAAAACATATTCCAATATCATTATTCCTGTTCCATCAGAAGAAGAGTGAGTGAGGACGTCTAATGAAGAAGAAATACTCCCTCCAATTTACAAGGCAAAGAAAGGCAGACCACCTACTGAGAGAAATAAAGAAGCAACAGAACCAAAGAAGCATAAGAGACAGCAATGGTTGAAGTGTGGGTATTGTAATTAATTTGGGTATAATCAGAGGACATGTAAGGAGAAGTTAAAGAATGCTAATAATGAAACTGAAATAGACTTTTAACGCATTTCATTCATAATTTTATAATTTTTTGTACTATTTTTTGTTCAAGATTACTATAACGTTATTTGTATTATTATTACATTGCATGCAGGGAACAACTTCAACTGCAAGCAATGTTATAAAGAAGCAGCCAAAAAAAAGGCCTAAGAGATCATTATTTCCAAGTATAATTGTATGAATTTTTTCCTCATTATTAGTTTATGTCTAATGTTGTGTTGCTTTATCAGGGTACAACTAATGTTGATGATGGAACCAAGAAGAAGCAAAACAAAGGACAACCAACCAACGAGGGTGACGCTTTTCAACCTTTTCATAATGGACCTTGATCACATGCAATGCCATTTTCTGTATGTTTGAAGGAAATGTAGTTATTTTGTGCATAATTAATTATTTTGTTGCTCAAAGTTCATGTTTTATCAAATTAGGGGGATATGTCATGAACTTTGTTGCTTTTTGTGTGTATCTTATTTTATAGTGTACGTTTTTATGTTTATTATTTCACTTGGACTGTTATTTGGACTATAATATGGATTATTATCTGTACTTAAGAATTGTCTATTTTTGTATGGATTCTGAATGCACAGGAAGTAAGTAATTACTTATGGAATGTAATGGACTTATTTAGATTATAATTGATTTCATGGTGTGCATGAAATATTTGAATCATTGGACTGGTATGGGCAATAATATTTATATCTTTTAGTATGCATGATTTTATTTGGATTGTTTTTTAGCACGTATGAATTGTTTTTAGCATTCATTTTTTTTATTTATTACTAAAATTGCTACCTTCCATTTTTTTTATTCATTTAATCATAGATTAAACAATTACAAGTACAAATAAAAAAAAGGTTGATAAATACACATTCACAACCATCATATTTTTAAACCCATTATGCATATTCACTTCCATATTTTGGATCCTAGCTCTTAGGTCTGCAATTTCTAATTTTATTGTATGAAAATATACATTCATACTACTTGCATCACCACCAATGTATTTTTCACTATTAAGATCCCAAAAAGAAAAATATTTGCACTTGTTAAAAGAAGAATAAAAGAATAATTTGTTAGGGTTTCTTCTTGACTCAGAAATTTTAACTCCATTAATGCTAGTTGAAATGCTAGAAGTCGTAGATAACATTCAATTTTTTCTATGTTTTGATCTTGTGTGCTAGAAAAGGATAGGAATTGAAAATGAAATGTCTGTTGTTGAAATGAAGTGTGTGTGCAGAAAAAAAATTCAAATGAGTAGGAATTGAAAATGAACTACAAAAAAATGAAGTGTGAGTGTTTAGGGGTAAAACTGATGTAAAACTATTTATAGATAATTTCATGATCGTTGTAGACCAACAGCTTCATTGCAAGAAAATTATTTTTTTAATGTTAAATTTAATATTGTGTCAGCAAGGCTACTATGAAATAGAATTTTCTAACTGTTGTTAAATATCAGGGGTATTTTTGAAGATACCCCTTTACCTCATGCTTATTCTAACTTTTTTTGTAAAACTTAAGGTATTTTTGAAGAAATGAAAAACCTCAGGGGCATTTTTAAATTTTTTTCTTTATTTATGTTTTAGAATTTAAGAAAAAAGATGAAAAGGAGAAATTAAAAAAAAAAAAAAAACTAAATTGTCCTTCAACTTTTATGCATAAAAATTACTTTTGGTTAAATGGATTTTTTTTTTTAAACAATATGGGTATTTTTAAGATATTATTAAAAATTTAGACTATAATAAATATCAAAATAATTATATATATACCAAAAAGTAATGGTCCCTAATTTTATTATATTAAGAATAAAAGATCTTACATTTATTAAATTATTATATATATTTAAGGTTTTTAATAATTTTTAATTTTTTTAATTAATTAAAATTATGTAAAATAATAAAAAATAAATATTATTAAAACATTGTTTTTAATTTTTATTTTTTTTATAGATATATCTTCTTCGTTGTTTCTTCTTATTCTAAAAACTATTAATGGTACAAATTATAAAAACTATTTCACTTCAACCTACAAGTTAAAGATTTTGCAGGTATGTCTTCAGAAGAGTTAGATAAGTGCATCAGTCACGTGATAATATTCAAAGGGTCAAAGTTATAAATTATATAATTAGCTTGCCTTTCCGTACCGTGCCAGTAATAAATCCTTAAATTCAACAACTGTTGTCATATAGACACATGGAGCCTGCAAAAAAACATAGGTTAGGTGCAATGAATTATAATAAATTAAAGCGCAGCATGTGTTAGGTGCAACGAAATATTGATTCATATTAAAATATATATTTTATCATGCAGCGTCACATTCCAGTCAAGTATTCATCATTTTTTTCCCCTAAGAAGTATTCATCATCCTTATTCATAAAAAAAAATAAAAAAATATTCATTATTTTGGTTTTTTTCTGTCGTATATATAAATAATTTAATTATTTATTTTATTTTATTTTTAACCTTTTTATAATATATTTTTTTTAATTTTAAAAATATATATTTATTTATGTTATAAAAAATATAAATAAATATTTTTCTAAAATATATGAAAAATAAAACTTTTTATAAATAAATCACATTATATAATTTAATTTTAAAAAAATCTCTGACTTGTACTTTTTATATTTATGGCCGAGTTAGGTGTATGAGGTGTGACTTGGTGTCGTATATGAGTTGTGACTTTTTTTAACATATTTATATATCAGGAAATTTGGTAACTATGATAGATGTAGATCTTCTGTATCTTAATAATTATGATGGTGAATTAGATATTGTCTAATGATATAATATATTTATTTAATTATAGAGAAATACGTAAGTAGTATATTTATTTAAAAGAAAAATACTTTACTAACAGTGAAAATAGACGGGTGATGAACATGTGTAAGGATGTTGTGTTTGGGATAATACAGATTATAGAGACATACGCTCTTTGCAATCGTTTAAACTGTGTTTTAATTAAACTGAGGGGTTAAATTTTTTTATTTTTTTTTTATACAAACTAAAAAATTAGTATAAATTATAATAAATTATACTCAATTTAATACTAAATTTTTTTATGTCATATTATAATAAAGATATAGAGTTAACGCATTATAATTAACTTATAACAAAAATTAAAAAAAATATAATAAGATAATAAATATTAGTATCATTCATAAATAAAATAAATTTATTAACTAAAAAATCTAAGCAAATAAAAAGTTCAATAAAATACATTAAAATTTATAAACATTAAAACTAAAATAAACATATGAAAATGTAAAAAGTAAAATATAATTTATAATTTTAAGCTTGAGATTATATTTAAAAATATATGTTTATAAACAATGTAAAAATAACTAATAATAATAAAAATAAATAAAATTTTTATATAAAAAAATTTCAAATAAATTCTAAAAGATTTTTAAAATAAAATGTCAAATAATATAATATTAAATAAAGTTAAAATTTAGATTGAAATAAAATATAATAAACATAAACTTAAAAACTTTTAATATGGAACTTATCATATACTTATTTTTTTAATTTTATTTTTATAATGATGAGTTTAAAAATATTTAAACATTATTTGGATTCTTATATTTAAGAAGAATTTTTTGTAGTATACTACTCTAATTTTATTTTTGTTACTAATAGTTACCAAATATATGAAAAAAAATATATATATATTTAACCACTTTATTTATAATTTATGTCATTTTTATCTACATATTTGTTAATATATACTAAAATATGTACATAAAAATTAAAAATAATATATTACTATAAATAAAATATTTATTTAATATTAAAAATATACACGTAATTAATTTTTTGTAAAAAATTTGATCGAAACTAAAGCCTCTTAACCCCACTAAGGTCCGCCCCTGCATATAAATTTATATTTTTGTGATATTGAGATATGGTGACTTATATTTATTACTTGCATTAATCTTCTACTTACATTCACCAAGTATTCAAAATAAATTATTATGTTGTATTTATATTTACGTTGTATTATATGTTTTGAAAAAATAAAATGTTTAAATAATTGTGTGCCTATTTAGACATTATAATATTTTACTGTAAAATAATATTAGAAAAAATAAAAATAAAAAAATAACAAACTTAAAATTTATAATAATAAAAATTACACCCCTTATATTCAAATTATATATTTCTACCATTAAAAAATAAATTTTATATTATTTTTTTAAACATCCGTCCAATTAAATGCTATTCAAATTAAATTGAAGTAATTTAAACCCGTTCAATATTACACATTCAATATTGAACGTTTAATGTTATTAAAGTGTTAGTTTTGTTATAATAAATTTTAATGAAATTATGTTTAATTTTTTTTTAATAATTAATCTGTCGATAAAAAAATAATTTTCATTTATGGCAAGAATTCTGAAATGATACAAAATATGTGCCAGCATAAATGTAAACATTGAAAAATTATATATTTTTAGAAAAATTCTAACACTTAATAAATATTATAACTGATGTTAGTACATAAATACGTGCAAATTTATGATTCATCTTAAAGCTATCAAAGAGATTGGGCCGGCCAGCCCTTCAAATTAGGGTGTCGTGCTTACCCGTGACCATTTAGCTAACGTGCCGTGTAGGCCCTTAACAAGTATATAGGTTGGGTAGTGCCTCTATTCTTGGCCCGTGAGCTTTGGCATGCAATGCCTTGTGGTGCCCGGTCCGTGATTTATTTATTTTATTATTATTATATATTTATTTAATTATTTAGTTAAAATTTATTAATAATACTTTAAAAAGCTAAAAGTGAGAGTTGAACTCTCAACTTTCAATTGATAGATTGTTAGGAATTTATTAGATTATGTCTAATTTTCATTAAATATAAAAAAATATTTATTTATTAGTATTTTTTTAATTAATTTTTAAAATAATAAGGAATCACGTGCCGGCTCGACCCAACACGTTATCGGCCGAGGGCCATGGGCCGTGCCATATTACTCTTTTTAGCTAACGAACTGTGTTATGTCGATTCAATAAGTCAAGTGTTTAATAAGTCTTGCCGTGTAATAAAGGTATCCAAAAATCAAACCAAATTGAACAAAATTAAAATATCGGACTGAATTGGACAATTTCATAAAATATATGGTCCGGTCCGATTAAAAATAACACAAATCGTTAGTGAAACGGTCTGGTCTAATTTTATAAATTTTTTAACCAGTCGGACCGAACCGGACCGTTATAAATAAAATATTAATTTTTTAAATAATATATTATTATTATTAATCATTAAATGATTAGGTTTGTTATAAAGAACCATATCAGCTCTTTTGTTTTCTCACGGCTTTAACTGCCGTACTATTTTTTTTTCCTTGTATAAAAGGCAACTATGCTTGTACTGCCAGGGGACACTTAAAACTCATGCAAAATGGCACTTAAAACAAAAAAAACATGCATTTAGTTTTTTTTTTATAAAAGGTTATATAGCTAGCAGTTTTCAGTGGGTGCACCAGAACATCCCAACTAGGTTGGCACCTCCTTAGCACCTTCTTCATTAAACCACTCAATCACTAATATTATTAAATATTAATAAAATTAAGCATACAGATAAATATTCTCAACAAAACCTGTAATTAGGTTTGTTGTTAGCATCTGAATAAATGAAAGAGTTAGCGAAAGATGGGGCATTCCACCACCAAGTCGCTGTACATAAACTAGGAGCCCTAGAAACAAAACTATCAGCTGCAGCATTGCCCTCCCTGTATATATGTGAGCAGTGAAACTCCATATGGGTAATTTTATCTAAACAATCTGTCCAAGCAGAATGTCATCTCCAAGGAACCGAAGAAGACCTAGTCTGAATGAGAGCAACAACATATCCTGAGTCTGATTCCAACCAAAGACGTCTCCACCGAAATATATATGCATACTTCACCGCATAAATGGCTGCCGCTAGGTCTATTTCAAAAGCATATGATACTCCAAGCGGAATACAAAAAAAACCCTTAACAAATGATCTAGAAGTTCGAAAAACACCTGCACAACCAGATAATCCTGGTGCTCCAAAAGCTGCATCATCTGTATTGACCTTTTTCCATCCCGATGGTGGTGTCTTCTAATTAACCTCTATAATCCTTGGAGCCCGTCTTGAGATGCTTGTTATTCGTAGTCGCCTAAGTACCTGTAGATCATCCACAGTATTTCGCATGCAACCACTCTTTGAGAGACTTGCCTCGCGAATAAAACGTCATACTGTGGCAAAAGTTGAACTCAGCGTCGTCTTCTTATTGTTAAATCGATAGTCATTTCTAGTAGTCCAAATCACCCAGATGACTGAAACAATTCCTGCTTTCCATAAATTGGCGAGTTGTGATCCAAATTCCATTGCCATTCTTCCATAGGTTTAGGATTGAAGAGTCTATACATGGTCGTTTTCCAAAGAAGAAGCATAGGAAGTCCCAAAGAGTACCTGCAAAATGACAACTTAAAAAAAGATGTGACAGAGTTTCCTTCTTAGATCCACATAGCGAGCAACGGGAAGAAAACGATTGTCCCCTCCTTTTTAACTGACAATCCGTTAAGAGTTTATTCTGAATAGTACACCATAGCAAAATATATCGTGATGGCTGTATATAATGAGCCCAGATGGCCTTACCCCAAATCTTGCGTTCCCCAACCACACGTAGTAAATCATAAGCTTCACTGGTTGTAACATCTCTCTTAAATAAGTGTGTCCAAACTCTGATGTCCGAACCAATGCCAACAACTGTTGACTGAATTTTTGAGGCAATATCTGGATAGGAGTCTTTGAATGATTGCGATAAATTTCAACCATCTTCACGGAGGTAGTCCCCCACTAGTGAATGTATCGGAGGGTCTATTGGTGGATTATCCATCCTATCAATTAGTGGAATACCTAACCAATTGTCTGTCCAAAACTTATTTGTAGAATTCCTTCCCACTAACCACCTGGACTCCTCCAAGAGGGTTAAATAGTGCGGTCACAAACCAGGCCAGACTGATGAGCAGACATAATAGTTCCGTAGAGAGCCATTTTTTTTAGATATCTGCTACGTAAGTAAAGTAGAGTGTTAAAGCTCCCTGTGATTACCCTCCATGCGAACTTTCTTAGCATGGCCTCATTTAGGAGACAGATATCCCGCAAACCAAGACCTCCTTCATCTATTGGACGGCAACAGTCTTTCCAAGCCACTTATATCTGTTTGACTGTATCGGTCTTTCCTGACCAAAAGAAATTGCAAATGATTTTTGTTAGGTCCTGAAGGACTATTTTTGGCCATTTATATATCTGAAATGAGTGAAGAAATGTACCCTGAATGATCGAAGAAATCAAGCAACGCCGTCCTGCCAAAAGAAATAGTCAGCCCATTCCATGCCTCAATTTTCACATAAATTTTATCTGCTAAGCTTTGAAACCAACACTTTTTCGGAGCCCATTGGAAGAGATTGATGCCCAAGTAAGACAAGGATGATCTTCCAGTGCGCATGCCAGATAAATTTCAAAGTGATGAAATGTTGTTCGGTGTAACACCTTTACCAAAGTAGATAAAAGATTTTTCTAAATTTACCATTTGACTCGAAAGGCAACTATACAAGGAAAAAGCTTCAGTTAGTACTTAAATGTTAGTCTCACTTGCACGACCAAAAATAAGAAGATCATTTGCATATAAAAAGTGTGTTGGTGCACGAGCTTCTCTGGGTGAAGAGATTGGGAGTAAATACCTCGTATTAGTCAATTTTTCAAGGTATCTGCTGAGGAAATCTTCAGCTATGCAAAATAATAGGGGGGACAAAGGATCCCCCTGTCGGACGCCTCTAGAACAAGAAAAATAGCCTCTGGGTGAACCATTAACCAGAATTGAGATTCTTGCTGATGCAAATATATTTCGAATCCAGCCCAGAAAAATGTTGTCGAAACCAAAGCATTGCATCACTTTCAATATAAAATCCCAGCGCATAGTGTCAAAAGCTTTGTGAATGTCAATTTTCAGAGCGATGTTACCTTGCCGGCTGGAAAGCTGCATAGCGTTAAAACATTCAGAAGTACCTGCTATGCAGTCGCTAATATTTCGATCTGGAATGAATCCAAATTAATTTTAAGATTTAATACGAGCGCATATATGTCCTAATCTGCCAGCAATAATCTTAGTTATTAATTTGAACATAAAGTTGCCTAAAGCAATAGGTCTATACTGATCAATAGAGTTTGCTTGCTGGTGCTTGGGTATAAGAATTAAGAAATTGGAGTTTAGTCCCAGGTGTACCTGACCTATTTTAAAATAATCTTGTACCGCTCGTACAATATCTGTACTGATAATATTCCAACATTGCTGAAAAAATTTACCAGTAAACCCATCTAGTCCGGGGGCACTCATTGGATCCATTTCAAAAACTGTAGCTCGTATGTCTTTTGATGACGGTATGTGTCATAAACTTTGATTATCCACAGAGGTGACCAGGGAGGGCACCACTGACTCTATGGGAGCAAGATCTGTCATTCCACCTATCTGACTTGAGAAAAGATTTTCATAGTAATCCAAAATATGAATGGCTATTACCTCTGGATCATTAGTTATTTCTCTATTAATTTCCAAGTGTGTCAAAGGTTTTTGAGCTCTTAAACGACGAAGTAGTGAGTGAAAAAAAATGGAGTTTCTATTGCCACCTTTTAGCCATTTTAATTTGATCTTTTCTCTTAGAAAGATATCTTGCTGATGTAACAATCTAAGTTTGTGTAAGCATCGGACTCTAGTTGCAGTAGTTCTTCGGAAAAAGAATCATCATTATAACGCTGTTCAATGTCAACCAGTGTATTTGTTGCAATTGCAATATTTTGATTTAGATTACCAAAGACAATTTTGTTCCATGCCTTGAGAGCTAATTTAAGAGCCTTAAGTTTGCCAATAACAATACGCATAGCGCTAGCCTGGATAGGCATCGACCAAGTGGCACGCACTAAATCCATAAATCCAGGGTGTTCGAGCCACATACCATGAAACCTAAACGGCCTTGGACCGCCATTCCCTGTAGCAGAAGTCGTGAGTAAAAGCGAATGGTGATCTGAGCCGTGTCTAGGAAGGGTACAACAGGAAACCGTAGACCAAGAGTCTATAAAGGATTTTGAACACAACCCACGATCTAATCTTGATCGTACTTGAGATAGTCCACCTTTACAGTAAGTGTAAAAGGCCTCTTTAGTGTCAATTTTAACCAAGTTACAGGAAGAGATCATAGCACTAAAATCTTCGATAGAGGTATTACTATGAGTCAAGTGATGAGTGCTCGAAAAGCACTAATATTTCGTGATTAATTGTGCGTAATTGATTGATATATAGATTTATTATGATTATTATTTCGATTATTTTCATAAATCTATCCATTCGGAGTCACGGGTATATTTTAGTGCATTTCAGGTGTTTTTAGCGTCAAATGAGTCAAATGATGAAATCACGCAAAGACGGGACACCTACGGCGCTCGGATCACAAGTTACGGGCTAATCAAGACAAAATATGTAAGCCTTACATATAGTGCCATCACATATGTAAGGGGGGACGTGAACAGAAGGAAATCATTGCGCGCCGCGGCGAGAGAATTGCATGCCGCGGCGTGAGGCTCTCGGGTTGAATTCTGGAAAACAATGAAGCATCGTGCGCCGCGGCGGGAGAATTGCATGCCGCGGCGGGGAGCTCTCGGGTTTTTGCATATTTTTCAGAAATTGTGTTGCGCCGCGGCGGGGAAAATGCATGCCGCGGCGCGCCTAT
This sequence comes from Elaeagnus macrophylla, assembly GCA_029378325.1. Classification (NCBI taxonomy): domain Eukaryota; kingdom Viridiplantae; phylum Streptophyta; class Magnoliopsida; order Rosales; family Elaeagnaceae; genus Elaeagnus; species Elaeagnus macrophylla. The sequence continues at coordinate 16,071,481 of CM055646.1, read as the reverse complement.
TCCTATGGCACATAGGATTCGTGTAAACCCTTACATCTATAAAAACTCCCTTAGAGTCCCCCTTACATACAACTCGAAATTACTTGACCAACTCATACACAACTCTTCCTCTTCTAAATTTCGCGACCCAAACACGAGATTCAATCAGCTTTGAGAGCGTTGCCACACTATAACGAAGCGAGAGATACCATTCTAAGGATTCAAGGAAGCCAACGACGATCGAAGATAAAGCTTACGGAGGAGTACGTCAACCGATCCATAAGCGGTATTTAGATTTAGGTTTTCATTGTTGTTATAGAATTAATTTATCTTCTCCATTTGTTAAAGTGTATGATCGTATTTTATTTGTCTATGAATAACAATATGAACATGAGCGGCTAGTTTCATTATGGATGTTTAGTTTGTGTTGCCATGTTTGCTAGGATTGTGTATGGTGTATTTAATTGATTTATGAATGAATTACTTTTTGATTAAGAGCATGTTTAAATGTTTGATTATGAATAATCATGGGCCAATTTGATGTTCGTAGTTAGATTGAAAAATCTGAGAATTTAGTTATAGGAACGTCACCTTAACTCTATTCCGAAACACTTAATCAAAGCTTCAAGTTAGTGACTTAGTCATAGCATTAATTTGATTGGCATAATTTCCTTGCGCATAATTTGATAGCTAGTTAATTTACCCCGGCCAAAGGCGGTTAATTAGTTAATCAACAAAGAAACCTACCCCGGCCAAAAGGAGTTTCGTAATTAAAAGGAAAGCCGGTAGTTTAATTCATATAGGACGTTCATGCATATCACCATACCTTTTCGATGCAAACATGGTTAACCAAGCTAAACGTCCATACATCCTCTATTGATATTTGATTTGATTGAATTGATTGTTTGATTGCAATTTCGTGTGATTTTCGTATAATTGTTCCCGTTACCAAAACCAAACAAACTCTTTTTACAGTTTTATTAGCATTAGGATTCTAGTTACTTAGAGTTTTAGTTTCACTAGAACTCTATTTAATTAGTGTTTTATTTTCATTAGAACTCCATTTAGATTAAAAAGCTAGTTATTTAAAACCACTGCAATTCCTTGAGAGACCGACCTTGGAAGTTGCTTATCACTTTACTACGAGTGATTCGTACACTTGCGAGTACACATTTTAACACATCAAGTTTTTGGCGCCGTTGCCGGGGAGTTGGCGTTTTAAATAATTTTCTTTTTAACTTTTTAGAGTCTCTTAATTATTTTTATTTGTTTATTTATTTTATTTTATTTTATTTGTTATTTTTTTTATTTGTTTATTTATTTTATTTTTATTTGCTATCTTTTATTTATTTATTTATTTTATTTATTTATTTTTATTCAAAAAAAAAAAAAAATTAGAAAATAAAAAAATCAAAAAATAGTGCTTAATTTCAAATTTCACTGCTACCTTGATCTTTGTTTGCTTTTTATTTGTGCATGCAGGGTAGGAGATCACTTAACAAGGAACTCTCTCCTTACATTGACAACATTCATAGAGTCAAACACCGATCAAAGAAACTGGACAATCAATTTCAAGAGGACGAAGTCCAACAACAATTACAAGCAGCAATGGGTGAAAACGTAGCTAGGCAAATGATGAACAAAGAGTTTGCAAGACCGATCATTGGGACCGCCACATCATGCATTCAACTTACAGAGGCGGCTAGGAATTATGAATTGAAAAATATTCATTATTCCATGCTTCCCTCCTTTTACGGTATCCCTAATGAAGATCCTTTAAATTTTATGCGTGAACTATATGCTACTGTGCAAACTTTTCCATTGCAGGGACTTAGTGAAGATCAACTACGCATGAGGTGTTTTCCATACACTCTCAAGGATAGAGCTAAGTCTTGGCTAATGACGTTAGCACCCGGTTCTTTGGTCACATGGGACGATGTTTACAATAAATTCATGGGTAAGTTCTATTCCCATCAAAAGACATCTGATCTAAGAACAAAAATTGCTACTTTTTCGCAGATGGACGGAGAACCCTTCCACGAGGCTTGGGACAGATTCAAATTGCTGTTGATACAATGTCCACATCACCACTTCCCGTTGCAGTTACAGAATCAGTTTTTCTACGACGGATTGACGCTACAATGTCAATTCACAGTTGACAACGCTGCAGGAGGAGCTATGGGTGAGAAAACAGCAGATGAAACATACGAACTATTCGAGATGTTGGGAGCCAATTCCCAACAAAAGAGCGCTAGAGGAAGAAGAGCTGGAGTCCACGAGTTAAGCTCTAACAATGAAATGGCCATGCAACTTGCTGAATTGACGAAACAAGTGCAACTTCTCACAACCTCCAATATTAATCAAATGCCAAAACACGAGGTATGTGGAGTTTGTGGTTCATATGGACATGGTGCTAATGTTTGTTCTTTTGCAGGTGATCCTTACACAGGTACTACTGAGGAGGCGAATTCAATGCAAGGGTACCAACCTAGACCTAGGAACGACCCTTATTCAAACACCTATAACCCTGGATGGAGGAATCACCCTAATTTTGGATGGAAACAAAACAATAGCCAACCATTTGTCCAAGATCAAACACAAGGCCAAAACGTAAACCGACAATTTCCACCAAATAAACCAACCGTAGAGGAAACCCTAAACAATTTTATACAATCTTGTAGTGGTAGGATGGACTCCATGGAAGCATCAATCAAAAGAGTGGAAATGCAAGTGGGGCAGCTAGCGGAACAAATGTACAAACAAGAGACGGGAAAGCTGCCTAGTCAACCTGAACAAGCAAAGGCGATCACAGTTTTTCAAAATGATGAGGAGGTACTTAATAATTTACCTGATAATTTACCTGATAATTCTAATGTTTTGTTGTCTAGTACAGGTAACTTTGAAGGTGAAGATTCAACTCTCAAAGGAGATGATGAGCTTAATACCAAACCAAATGAACTTCCCAAGAAAGAAACATCCAACATTTTTCGATTGCACAAGTCAATGGATCCATACCGACCACCAATACCACCAATAAACCAGTTTGAGGAGACAAATCAGGATGAGCAATACTCTGACACTCTTGCTTTATTTTCTGGAATTAACTGTAATTTACCTCTTTTGGATATTATAAAGAACAATTCAACTTATGATCCAATTTGCAGGAACTTTATCATCAAGAAGAATAGAAGCAAAGAGAATGAGATGTCAAAAATTGGTAGTCCAATAATCCAACCGCACTTACCTCTCAAAATGAAAGATCCAGGTAGTTTCCACATTAACATCACTATGGGAGATAAGAGGGTATTCGAGGCTATGCTAGACTTAGGAGCAGGTATAAACCTAATGCCATATTCAGTATACTTGCAACTAGGATTAGGAAAGCTTAAAGAAACAAGGATGACCCTTCAACTTGCGAACGGTTCTATTCAATACCCAAAAGGAATAGTGGAAAATTTATTGGTACAGGTGGACAAGTTTATTGTACCAGTAGACTTTGTGGTGCTTGAGATGGACAAAAATTTTCTTCAGGACAAGGAACATACAATTATTCTTGGTAGACCATTCATGGCCACGACCAAAACAACTATTGAGGTCCATAATAGGAAGTTATCAATGACAGTTTGTGGAGAGACTGTAACATTTGGAATTTTTCAACCCTCTCCTATTTCTTCTAACATTCAATCGCAGGATAGCATAAGTAACAGAATTGAGGCTCAAAACATTGGATGGAGAGGGAAGGACAAACTGATAAATTTAAGTCGGGATGATGCCTACAAAGAACGCATTAAGCATTCTAATTACAAAAACTCGACTTGGAGGACGAAAGCTCATTTCAAGAAAGATAAGGGAGGAGATAAACAGTACAATTACATATTTAACCCCCCTTGACACGAGATCAGTCACGTCTTGCTAAGACGTTAAACTAAGCCCTTAATGGGAGGCACCCATTCGGTATCATATCTCTTTCGTTGTCTTTATTTCTTTTATTTCTTTTTCATTTATTTTCTTTCATTTTTCATTTTATTTTTGATTGTTTAACTTAGTTTGATGTTTTTGTGTTTTCATTTGACTTAGTTATAATTAAGAATTGGGTTTGAATGTGAATTGTGTGCATACACTTTGAGGTTCAATATATGTTCATATACATACATTCTTCATGAGAGAAGCGAGGAACAGTGAACCGGAGCATAGCGAGTAACGACACAATTTCATACGAAAGGGGGGTAACTTCTTACACTTTTTCTTAATTTCTTTTGTTCTTCTTTTAACATTGAGGACAATGCAGATATTAGGTTGGGGGTGGGGAAGAATATTCCATGAGCATGAAATATGACCAATTTTTAATTTTTAACTTTGTCACTTGAATTGTTTTTAGTTAGTGTCGTGTCTACTTGATTCAATCCGAAAATCTATGATATTAACATGATTGTAATGACAATGACATATGAGAGATGTTAGATTTTTACCTAAGCAATGAAGCACATAAATGTTGGATTCATCTAATTTGAGAATTTTGTGGTACATGTGGTATGTATGCATGGTTAGTTTAACTATTCTGATTTGTGGAATGTATGCATGTTCATGATATGTTTTAAGTCTCAACAATCTCTAGAACTCATTTGAAAACACGTTGAAGCGAAATAATAGAAACAAACACCACTTAGAAAATGATTTAGGCCATCTTTGGACCGTTTGGACTTTTCATGCCTCCCCGCAATATTTTATCAATAGCACACCCTTGAACTCAACATTGACATACATTGAACTACCCTTAGTGATAAGAGTACTTAATGTAATATTTGATTTTCATGAGCAATTATGTTGTGTTTATCTTGCTTCATCATAAATAAAAAAAAAAAAAAAAAATGATGATAATTGAAACAGTAAGCAAGAATAAAAAAAAAAGAAAGAGAAGAAAATCAAGCAAAAGACCCAAAGGACATTTGAATTGAAGGGAGGATGGAAAAGAACACTTGGTAGAAAAAAAAAAAGGGGTTGAAAATATGTTTGTGAAATAAAAGGTACTCTTATCATATGAAAACATCATTTTTGTACTTTCATGATCACACACCTAGCCACAACTTTACAAGCTTAATGAAGTCCTATTGATTCTAGGTAGTTTAGTTTCTATATTAGTGGAGATGAGTTTGAAAAATGAGCATATGGAGTTTGTAAGTGCAAAAATTAACATTCATATTTTACTTGCACATTTATGAGATATTGAAATTTAATCTATGAATATCATGCATGACACGGTCAGATAGTGTAACTAACGGGTTTGTGGTTTGATTGGTTGTTCAAAATTCGATTACCATGATGAGTTTGATGTTTGGACTGTTTTTGAGCTTAGGTAATGTTTAACTATTTCATGTATCATTCGTTGTTAACAATTTTTGAGACGTATGCATGGATTGATTCAAGTATTTTTAGAGTCTTTATTAGTTTTGAGTCTTTATTTGTGTCAGTTACGATGTTTGTGGGTATCATCACTGGAAACCCTCACGAGACTATAACTCGTCCTCTAGGGCCACCTAGGGGTTTAAAGGCTTGTTGCATACGCTAAATGCAACCGTGACAATCTACGGAAGTGATTTAGGTTAGGTTAGTTTATTTTCTTTGTTTTGATTTTAGTTTTTAGATCGCTTCACTTGCTAGAGACTAGCAAGAAGCTGGTTGGGGGTTGTGATGAGTGCTCGAAAAGCACTAATATTTCGTGATTAATTGTGCGTAATTGATTGATATATAGATTTATTATGATTATTATTTCGATTATTTTCATAAATCTATCCATTCGGAGTCACGGGTATATTTTAGTGCATTTCAGGTGTTTTTAGCGTCAAATGAGTCAAATGATGAAATCACGCAAAGACGGGACACCTACGGCGCTCGGATCACAAGTTACGGGCTAATCAAGACAAAATATGTAAGCCTTACATATAGTGCCATCACATATGTAAGGGGGGACGTGAACAGAAGGAAATCATTGCGCGTCGCGGCGAGAGAATTGCATGCCGCGGCGTGAGGCTCTCGGGTTGAATTCTGGAAAACAATGAAGCATCGTGCGCCGCGGCGGGAGAATTGCATGCCGCGGCGGGGAGCTCTCGGGTTTTTGCATATTTTTCAGAAATTGTGTTGCGCCGCGGCGGGGAAAATGCATGCCGCGGCGCGCCTATTCCTATGGCACATAGGATTCGTGTAAACCCTTACATCTATAAAAACTCCCTTAGAGTCCCCCTTACATACAACTCGAAATTACTTGACCAACTCATACACAACTCTTCCTCTTCTAAATTTCGCGACCCAAACACGAGATTCAATCAGCTTTGAGAGCGTTGCCACACTATAACGAAGCGAGAGATACCATTCTAAGGATTCAAGGAAGCCAACGACGATCGAAGATAAAGCTTACGGAGGAGTACGTCAACCGATCCATAAGCGGTATTTAGATTTAGGTTTTCATTGTTGTTATAGAATTAATTTATCTTCTCCATTTGTTAAAGTGTATGATCGTATTTTATTTGTCTATGAATAACAATATGAACATGAGCGGCTAGTTTCATTATGGATGTTTAGTTTGTGTTGCCATGTTTGCTAGGATTGTGTATGGTGTATTTAATTGATTTATGAATGAATTACTTTTTGATTAAGAGCATGTTTAAATGTTTGATTATGAATAATCATGGGCCAATTTGATGTTCGTAGTTAGATTGAAAAATCTGAGAATTTAGTTATAGGAACGTCACCTTAACTCTATTCCGAAACACTTAATCAAAGCTTCAAGTTAGTGACTTAGTCATAGCATTAATTTGATTGGCATAATTTCCTTGCGCATAATTTGATAGCTAGTTAATTTACCCCGGCCAAAGGCGGTTAATTAGTTAATCAACAAAGAAACCTACCCCGGCCAAAAGGAGTTTCGTAATTAAAAGGAAAGCCGGTAGTTTAATTCATATAGGACGTTCATGCATATCACCATACCTTTTCGATGCAAACATGGTTAACCAAGCTAAACGTCCATACATCCTCTATTGATATTTGATTTGATTGAATTGATTGTTTGATTGCAATTTCGTGTGATTTTCGTATAATTGTTCCCGTTACCAAAACCAAACAAACTCTTTTTACAGTTTTATTAGCATTAGGATTCTAGTTACTTAGAGTTTTAGTTTCACTAGAACTCTATTTAATTAGTGTTTTATTTTCATTAGAACTCCATTTAGATTAAAAAGCTAGTTATTTAAAACCACTGCAATTCCTTGAGAGACCGACCTTGGAAGTTGCTTATCACTTTACTACGAGTGATTCGTACACTTGCGAGTACACATTTTAACACATCATCAAGCCAGTAGTTTCATGGGATCCAAGAACAGCATTAAAGTCCCCTATCACTAGCCAAGGGACTTGAGTATTTGAAATCGCCCTTAGTGAGTTCCAGAGGTCCCTTCTTCTAACATACGTTCCCTTACCATAAATAAATGTTAAAAGAAAGATTTTTGAGTTTGCTGTGTAAGTGACCGTTATATGTTGTATAACAATTGTTGTATCACTTGCCACTGCGGGGGCTGCAAAGAGCCAAAGTTTGCTGACTGTTGTGGAGTTTGAGCCAATGAAGGTATAACCCAAGTTTTGCCAAAAGCGATCTTGAGTGGTTTTAAGATTAGACATTAGTTCTGCTATACAAAGAAAGTCTGGTCTTTCCTTTTTGTAAAAATTGCGTAGGGTATTCCGTGTGTTCTTATTAGAGATACCTCTACAGTTCCAATAAAGTACTATCATGTTGAGTTACTATCAGAGTCCCCTATGATGGGTGTGTATCTCATAGGTTGGAGACGTGGACTAGCTGATCGAGCACGCCGATTTTTGCCAGTTACAACTTGCCAACCTAATTCTTCCTTATTTTTGGTGTAATCATGTTTCATTTTCTGTATACGTTCACTGAGGTCGACTACAGAGACTGAAGAAGAAGATGGAAGGGAAAGAGTAGGCAAGGTGAGTCTCGATGTAGCAAGATGGGGTAAGGATCCTATGTTAGGGATGTCTATATTACCAGGTGTGTTTACAAAAGATCCTGTGGGAGCATTTGAAACTGCTCCATGCAAATCTGCATTATGAAAGACATCAAATGAGGTTGTAGTGGCTAGTCTCGTGGAGTTGGTAATGGTTAAATCTGTGGAAGATGTAGTGGCTAGATCCGTGAATTTAGCAATATTTATTAAGGGAGTAGTGGATGTGGTTGATGTAATCGCTTCGTCGGGTGGTAAGGTTACTATAGGAAGAGACGGGGTAGTAATATTTGAATCGATAGTATGAAGAGCATTAAAAGCATTACTTACTATAACCATATTGACAGTTGAAGTGACCTTAGGCCTATAAATTTGTTGCTGACGTGAGTGTACTTAAGGCCTATTTGTTTGGGTCTCGTTGTGTTTTTCTGCTGTAACATTGGCATTTTTCCTGCATTTAAAGGCTGCATGTCCCACCGAGGAGCATAGATTACAAAAGTCGGGCACATTTTCATAATACAAATCCACAAAAATCTTAAGTGATTCCACTTCCACCATTACCTATTCTTCAAGCTTGCGTGCCAGATCGATATCAATTAAAAGTCTAGCAAACTGACCCAACTCGCCATTGAAAGTAGCGTTGTCAATTTTTAGTGGAACACCAATGGCTCGTGCAATTTGTGCAAGAATTTGTTTGTCCTAAAATTTTCATGGTAAATTATAGAAGCGAACCCAAACTTGAGCATTGGTAGATTTTTGGGTGTGCGAGTTAAAATTGGGTGTCCACTGTTGAACCCGAAATATACCTGGCTTAATATTGATTGGCGCATTAGCTTTAACCTTGGCCTGATCCTCAGGGGTGTGTAATAAAATATGGTAGAAACCACGGCCTAGACAGATAAGTTTCCAATTTGAAGATAAATTTCAGATTGTTTTCAGCCGGATTTTTAGATCACTCTGACTCCAGGGTTTGTCTCCTTTAGAAAGGATTAGTCGGCCAATTAAAGAGAACTTGCAGAGATTCAAACGAGTTTGATAGACTTTTGGATCTAGGGTAACACAAGTAATATCTCCATTCTTTTTTGGGTTCGGTGTAACACATGACTCAATAAAAATGTTCATGGAATTTTTATCAATGGCTTGGACATAGCTCTTTGTCTTTGAAGGGTGTATTTCATAAGGTTTAATAAGTAGATTTGAAATGTTGTCACAAATGGCCTGAGCATAACTTTTTTGTGGTTGGCTTTGTGTGTGCAGATTGGGTGATGTCTTGAACATGATTGCATGGCTCGGATAATTTTTCGTGGAAGTAATACCCAGTGAGTGGTTAGGATTATGTTTACTTATAAGATTTGTCATAGGAGCAAAACCTTAAGCACAAAAGGTGGTCGGTATTATATCAATGGTGATTGAAGATCACCTGAGCTTAAATTTATATCAAGGTCAAAATCATGTAAAGGATACACCACAGTAGAACAAGTACCTGAGTGGGCTGGTGAGTGTGACGGAGTTGGGCTGGTGCTGATGCCGATCTTGACAAAGACAGTTGCAGATAAACAATGTTGTGTAATATCACTTCTTAAGCACACCTTAATATAAGTGTTATCCTATTCCGACTTCCTCATAGCTTATATTATATAGCCAAAACAACAATGGGTTTTCTGTGAATGGAGATCAGAACTGTGAACAACAATGGGTTTTCTTTGAATGGAGACCAGATCTGAGGAGCAGACTTCTCAAAAGTAATATTTTCAGCAAAAAGTCTTCTCCTTTAACAATCGTGCTCCCACAACCAAACGTCCCAGTACCAATTATATGAAAAGCCTAGTGGTGCTCAATATGTTGGAACTTTCAATCTGCAAGTAGAGATCTGTTAGGCGTTGAGGACAGGAGAAGATAGGGTGGAGTTGTGGCAGCGAGTTTGGATTCCCACGAGCGTCGTGGCTGGACTGTTGCACAAGCGCTGGTAGCAGTGTTGGTAATAGTGGTGACGAAGATGAAAAGTTGAGTTGCACGGCACTGATGATTCTTCTTTCTTTCGTGTGAATCACGGTGGAGTCGCACGGTGCTGAGGACGAAGGATCAGTGGATTGCACGGCGCTGAGGACCTTGGTTGTCAAAACATGCATTTAGTTAAAATCACAACTAATTAAGAAGAAAAAAACCAAAATTAGAGTGTTAGGGGCGTGTCAGTGGCATTATGCGAATATATTGATGATCTCGAAATTTATAAATATATTAATTTAGATAATTGTATTACTTAAAATAACTATCTAATTTCATTTTTTAAATATTGTTATCTAATGATATATGATTTTATTTGTTTATAGAGTTTGTCAAAGACGCTACACTGATCATTGATGATTGATGATATGTAAGTTTATTCATATTAGTCAAAGAATTAAGTTAAGTTTATGAATATAATTAATGTGTTATAAAATATATGATTTTAACATTTGAATATAATAATTATTTTTTATTGCAGTTGAGGATTTTATGGAGACTTCACTATTAATTTACTAAATTTTGAATATTTATTTTTTTAATCATGGTTATGAATTTGTGTAAACTTTTTATTATTTTAGAATCTAGACTGTGATTATTATGAATATGTATTTTATAGATTAATGTATTATAAATATATATTTTATGGATTAATGTATTAATTTGTTATTATGTGTGTCATGTTATAATTTGATTGTATTCTTAATTATAGAAAAAAATTTAGTAAAAAAAAGTTTTGAAACTATTGAAAACCGTTAATTAAGTTGGACCAAACGTTTGGCTTTAAAATTTTTATTAATTAAATAGTCTAATTTATTTCGATTAAAATGATATGAATAGTTTGATTTAATTAAATTTTTTTTATCAAAAGTTGAACTAAATTGCTTTATATAGCACATCTAGAAACAAGAAGATTTAATCGGAAATATCGACAGATTCCCACGCAGTTCAAAGAAATATAAAAATGAAAAAAAAAAAATCTACTGTTTCAATATCATCTCCATCGAATTTTAATATCAGAATATTAGATACAATTATGATTCAGGTCCACTTATATTTTCTTTGGTTGATTTTTAATTGATTTGATTGGAATACTGTTTCGAATACAATAAAAAGAAAAATAATTTAGAAAGCGAATGCTAACTACTACTACATTGAAAAACAAAAAACTTTTATACGAAAATAAGGTGAATAATTTTTTTTATTTATTATTTTACATATATATATTTATTTAAATTTAAATAATTTATTTTAATATAAATATTAATTATATATTTTTAAAATTAATAAAATGTACTACATATCTTTCAACGTACAAAAACATCACATGCTGGTAGCCGCCGCCATGGTGAGTCATATTTATCGTTCAATTGTTGACCAACTTCCATTAAAATGGAGTGAACTTCCCTTTGACATTCACAATGCCTTGGATCACTCTACTATACCTTCCCTCTCTTCCCCTGTTCTCTAAACCAAAACCCTAACATTATCCTTTCTTTCCTTTTTTTTTTAATCTTAGAACAGCTTACTCACAATCATACATGGCCACCCACTCACTTCTCTCTACAGGTTCATTTCCTTCATCAGGTGTCAACACCAAAGGTACCTATCTGCTTTTCCCCTCTTATTCTACATTATAAATGTTTTAGTGGTAGTGATTTTAGGGCTTTCGATGCTTTAACTATTCGATGGAAGTAGAGGTTAACCAAGTGCAAAGCCTTTACGCTAACGTCATAGATGATCCGGACTTTGGTGCTTAAATGAAGAATACTTTTAATTTAAACTAGCATTTACTGACAGCTCTGTTTCGAATCAAATTTTGAAAACTGGTTGTGAAGAGGTTATTTGTGGTGAAGCTCGCTTTTTAGTAAATGGAAGGATTAAGGTCAAACAGTTCACGGATGTTTTCAGTTGACATGAGATGCTAGGCCTTAATTTCTGATTTGTTCTGTTTTAGCAATTTTGCAGTATTTCTTAATTTGTAATTATTTCTTTCACTTTTAATGTACCTACAATAGAGAAGACATGGCTTGGATCGTTTCCACTGAAGAGAAAGTCGACGCGTATTAGATTTTCAAATGTCAGTAGAACAAGAGCAGCTCTCACTACTGATTCAAGAGCAATTGAAATTCCTTCTAAATGGTACAACCTAATAGCAGATCTTCCAGTAAAACCTCCTCCACAATTGAATCCAAGAACCTTCGAACCAGTGAAGCTTGAAGACTTATCTCCTCTCTTTCCTGACGAATTAATTAAGCAGGAGACAAGCACTGAGAGGTTCATAGATATCCCAGAAGAAGTCATTGACATTTACAGGCTTTGGAGGCCAACACCTCTTATCAGGTTATTTTACTGCTATTGTTATGTTTTGGAACTTTTTCTTTTTTCTTCTAATATCGTGAGAGGCAATCTTATACTCTTTAAGTTAAATATAGAGCCAAGAGATTAGAAAAACTTCTGGATACACCTGCCAGAATCTATTACAAGTATGAAGGAGTCAGTCCAGCTGGATCACATAAACCAAATTCTGCAGTACCACAAGTCTGGTACAATGCAAAGCAGGGCATCAAGAGTGTTGTGACTGAAACGGGTGCTGGTCAATGGGGATGTTCATTGGCCTTTGCTTGCAGCTTATTTGGTCTTGATTGTGAGGTATGAAAGATTGGGTTCCTTAAAATTCCTATGCATATTTGAAATGAAAAAGGTTTCACTCAGATTAGACTAATATGTTCACATGTTTTCCTATAAGATAATGTCAGGTCTTGCAATCTGCTTTTACAAAATGAATCAATGTTATTGTTGTAAACCTTTATTTGTAGGTATGGCAAGTTCGTGCTTCCTACGACCAAAAACCATATCGGAGATTGATGATGCAAACTTGGGGAGCAAAGGTACATTCCTCTCCTTCTAACATTACTGAAGCAGGTAGGAAAATCCTTGAGATGGATCCATCAAGCCCGGGAAGTTTAGGTATTGCTATCTCAGAAGCTGTGGAAGTTGCAGCTATGAATGCTGATACCAAGTACTGCTTGGGGAGTGTTCTCAATCATGTTCTGCTCCACCAGACTGTCATAGGTGAAGAGTGTCTGAAACAAATGGAAGCGATAGGTGAAACCCCAGATCTTATCATAGGATGTACTGGTGGTGGATCCAACTTTGCAGGGCTAAGTTTTCCATTCATTCGAGAGATGCTTAACGGGAAAATAAACCCAGTTATAAGAGCTGTTGAGCCTGCTGCATGTCCTTCATTAACAAAGGGTGTATATGCATATGATTATGGTGACACAGCTGGAATGACTCCTCTGATGAAGATGCATACCCTCGGGCACGATTTTATTCCCGATCCCATTCATGCCGGTAATGTTCCTATCAATATATTTGAAAATAGTTTGTATTTACGTGTCTATTACTGCTTCAAAAGTACTGATTCATGTTTGTTTCCACAGGAGGTTTGCGGTACCATGGTATGGCACCCTTGATATCACATGTCTATGAATTGGGTCTAATGGAGGCAATTGCCATTCCTCAGTCAGAGTGTTTTCAAGGTAACTTTTATCATTAGTTATTATTAGACAGAGGGAAGAGGCATCTGGAGTCCCCGTGTGAGTTTTAAATATGCTCCGATATGTTGAATAAAAAATTGATGATTGTCAATTGCACGCAATTTTTTATCATGGTGGTTGTTTTCAAATACATCTGGAAAATGTAACTACATATGCTAAGATCAATAAACAGTGATTTGACCGATAATTGGACATTCATACTAGCTTCTTTCCTAATAGTTATCACTATAGGTAACAAAACAGAGTTTTGTAATTTAGGATATACTTCACTGAATGGATGTACAGTAATGGAGTAGAAGAATTATAAGTTTCTTGTTTTGCAGGTGCAATACAGTTTGCTCGGACCGAAGGAATAATACCAGCACCTGAACCAACCCATGCCATAGCAGCCACCATCAGGGAAGCTTTAAAATGTAAAGAGAGTGGAGAAGCAAAGGTTATTCTAACAGCGATGTGTGGACATGGCCATTTTGACCTTCCAGCTTACGACAAGTATTTACAAGGAAATATGGTTGATTTGTCATTTTCAGAGGAGAAGATAAGAGAGTCACTTGCCAAAGTTCCTCAAGTGGTGCCATGAGATCCTGCAAGTCCATTCACTGATCTTGTTGAATGTACTTTGTAGCTGATTATATGACCTAGGGTTGGAGATTTAGAATGGTTGCTTTTTTGTTTTTGTTTACTGTAGATTTTAAATAAGAAAACCAAAACAAAGTTCCGGGTTATATATAACGTATATTTTAGCTGTTTCAGTTTTCTAGCTATTTTTTTCTTTTTTAGTTTTCATAAATAATAAGAAATGTTTAGGAACTTCTTTCATTTTCTATTTTATTTGATAACATGAAATAAAAATCGAATGGGAAATTGCAAATTCAAAATCATTTTTCTTTCGGTTTCAAAATTTACTTTATTTATAAAAAAAAAAAATGTGAAGACAGAGTTCACCATAAAAGAGCACATGTACCAATAATGAAGGAAAATATAAAACAAAACTTACAAAATGAAGTGGCTCAAAACAGAGCTAGGCAAATATGTTTTTCTACATAAAACATTTACTTTACTCTACAAAAGTAGTAAACAAATTATGTGTTTTTTTTTTATTATTTATTTTTTTATACTCATCATAACTTTTTCCTAAATAAACTTGGAACAAAAAACTATTTTCTATTTTTCACCAAAAAATAAAAAACTATTTTCTATTGGTGGTTTTTGGTTATAGCCTTATAACTTGTTGTCTTCCATTTTAATTTTAGTTGAGTCATTACCATTTGTAATTTTATTTAAAAATATGGGGTTTTAATTAGTTTTTATTTTCATAATTTTTTAATTATCTTTTTTATTTTATTTTTTGGGTAGGAATGTTTGTTATCCTATATTTATTTATGGTCAAGACTACATATTCTTATAATTATATGTAGTTGTGCTATAGAAATTAGATTATTAAAATCAGTGTGTAATTGGTAAAATATATCTTTGAAAGTGTTGTGAGTTATAAAAATAAATTTTATTGGGTCAAAACAAATTGTCCTAATTTTTTATGAAAAAAAAAACCTCAAACATATTAGTTTATCAAATATTTATCAACACCTCAAAATATATATTTTTTTTAAATGAAAGAAAAAATGACTAAATTATGTGCTGTTTAGATTTTAGACATTGGTTGCATGGTCATTTTTTTAAAATAATAATTCGTATAATCTTTAGAAGTGTCAAATAAGAAGAAATATTCTATAAGTTCATGGTATAATTTTTAAATTTTTTAAATTTATTTTATCTTATTTTATTTATTTTTGATAGGTTAGAATGGTAATAAGATAGTAAGATATTTTATTTACTTTAAATAAATTTAATTATAATAAATAAAATTATAAAAATATATAATTATTTATAATAATCATTAATTTGGAACAATTTTGAATGAAATAAAATTTAAATAAAATTAAATAAATTTAAGACATAAATTCATTGCCAACATTAAAGAGGATATGAAATGTGATTTAATACTCAAGAGAACATAAATTCATTGCCGTGGTAGGTTCTGCGCGGTGGTGGTCGTTGCCACCGTCGTTGGTTGCCGTGGTAGGTTCTGCGTGGTGGTTGGTGGTTGCCGTGTTCATTGTTTGCCGGTTTGGGTTCTCACTGGTGCGAACCGTAGCCCTGCTCTTTCGGCCTGTTCGTGGTGGCTGGTAGAGGGTGGTGGTTGTGCTGGTATTTCGGTATTTCGTGTCGTGGTCAACTACTTTCCTATTACTGTTTTGTTTAATAAGCCTGCTGTGTGATTTAATTTTCTTACGGTTCTAATTTCGATTAGGGCTTGTAAGTGTGTTTGTGTCTTACACTTCTGATTTGATTAGGGCTTGTAAGTGTTGTTTATTGTCAGCTGTAAACCTGCTTTGATTAGGGCTTGCAAGTGTTGTTTATTGTCAGCTGTGGTTTACAGCTTCTATTGTGTTATAAATCATCTGGTAAATCGGGTGATATTATGGATATGTTGGACAATCTTCTTTTGAAGATTCTTAACAGTCGGTTAGGTGTTATTTTTGGGTATGTATTTCTGGATCTTTTGGGTAATTTATCCTTGACAGTTTTGAGAGCTGGTCGACACAATGAGCTATGCAACGCTTCGTATATGTCACCTGTTAGTGATTCAGATTCACTTTTTCTCTCCTTCGGACGTAATTTTCGTTTTAGTTTGAGGTACCCTTTGGAGACTTTTATGTGTACTTGAGAATGGGTCTTACCCTGTAATGTAATCTTTGAAACTTGATTATCAATATACTATAATTACGATCAAAAAAAAAAAAAAACAGGTCGTGTCAGAAGAAGGCGAAGGGCGTTATGAAATAGGCTTCCCATCTCTTTGCCTTTTGGATCCTTTCGAACTTTGTCCAAACCCCTAAAATTTCACTTTCATCCCAAATTCCCAACAACCATGCTCTTCATACGAGCTTCTACTTTCAAATTTTTTTTCTTTCCAATTTTCTTCAAATGTCTAAAAATATATTTACTTAGCTTCTTAATTCGATTTCTCTCTCTTATCTTCTTAATTGGATTTGGGTTTTTGTCTAGGCAAATCCCATATAATAATTTAAAAAAAGATTCATTTAGATTTTAGTGTATAAATGAGTAATTTTTAACTTTGAACCTGAAATCTAAGTTAGTAGGTCTTCTTCTTCCTCTTCCTCTTCTCTACTCCTCTTTCCTCTTCGTCTTCCTCTTCCTCAATTTTTATGTAATGTAGCCTAGATGCTACATTTAAAGAATAAAAGAATCCTATAACTTGAAAAAGATGATGAACAGTGCAATGCTGGTTAAATTTGATTATCACTAACTTGTGCAAGAAGTGTGAGGCGTTATTTCTGTTAGATTGCTCACGTGTTCTCTGATTGTAATCAGACTATAATTGGCTGAAATTAGTTTGTTATTTTTCTGCTAGTTGCAATCAATTTGTTATTTCTTTGTTAACATTCAAATGTAGTGTTGTTTGTTTCCTTTCCTGCGTTAATTCTTTTCCCATGATAGTAGCTGAGCTGGCATGAGTGTGTAAACCAACTCAACTTATAAATAAACAAGAAAAACACATAAGAAATAACAAGAAAGAAAGAAAGACAATTCAGTTACAAAAGTTGCAAAGCGTTGAGTATTTTCAGTTCATGAATTTTGCTTTCTTTATATTAAAGTTGAAGCAAAATCTTAGAAGAATGTGAAGAAAGAGGAAGAGGAAGAAGATGAAAAAAGAGGAAGATGAAGAAAGAGAAAGAGGAAGAGGAAGAGGAAGAGGAAGAAGAAGAAGATGGAGAAGATGAAGAGAAAGAACCGACAACTACTTGTCGAGAAAGAAAAAAATTGCTTTTTTTAAAAATTTAACAATGACATTTTTTTAAACTATAATATAAAATTTGACTATTTTAGACAAAAACCATTGGATTTCTCTCTCTCTTCAAGCACTTTGTTGTTCTCGTACATGTATGTGTTCATTGTCTGGTGGATGTTATATGCACTCAATTTTCCTTGTAATTTTTGCCAAATAGTTCCGGCTTAGGGGTTCAAAGTCGTTAGATTATTTTGGGTTTAATTGTTGTTAAGGTTCTTTAAAATATGTCCTCGTTAATCTTATCAAGATGTTTTAAAATTATTAGTTGATATTTTGCATAATGATGAATAGAAACAACTATAAAATAACATGGGCCGTCATGGTATGCCATTTGAGCTCAATGTGAACTATTCCTGAGTGCTTTGTGTGTGTTGTTCGTTTTATCTGATTTCTCTTTTCAATTTTTTGAACTTTCCCTTGAGTTTAGAGTGCATTAATTGAGTTTTATTCGTATTTATATATTATTTTTGTTTTGGAATTCATTTCACTTAGTTTCCTCAATTCTATAGCGTAAGTACGTCTTAAAGGTTTGTACCCGAGTTTATATTATTATCAAAGTATTGTTAATGTGCATAATGCGAAGAATTCAGGGTTAGAGTCAGCTGGTAAATGGTTCAGAGTGCATTCATAATTCAAATTTAGTTCATAATATGTTATGTATATTTACTGGCTCAGGTCAAGACTTAGCTCTTAAAATGGCAAGTAAAGGTCGAATCCCTCCTCCTCATCGAAGGCGTCCTCCTCTGGGCCTTGCCATGTTGCATCCTGATTCTTATGCTCAGGGAGTTCACCATCTTCCTGCAAGTGCCTTTCCTCCTGCAGAAGTAATGGAACAGAAGATTGTTGCACAACATGTAGAGACGCAGAGGCTTGCAACTGAGAACCATGGACTTGAGGCCACTAATGGAACCTCAAGAGAAGAACTGGCTCGTGCTCAGCATGAGTTGCAAATTTTTCATGCTCATATAGGTGCTGTGAAGTCCGAGAGAGAACAACAAATGAGGAGCCTGCAGGAGAAGGTTACTAAAATGGAAACAGATATTCAAGCTGCAGAACCTGTTAAGTTAGAGCTGCAGCAGGCACGAGCAGAGGCTCAGAAGTTGATGGTAGCGAGGCAGGAGCAGTTTTCAAAAGTCCAGCAGCTGTCCCAGGATCTTCAGAGGGCACACACAGATGTACAGCAGATTCTAGCTTTAATGTCAGAACTTGAAAGCCTTATAACAGTTACTGTGAAAACAGCTTGACTAATGATCTGACTTCCACAATATTTCTTGTGATGTTTTACAGTCTTTTTATTTTTATTTTTTTATCTAATGATATTTCATGTATAAAAATACTGTAAATATTAAATGATACTGATTAATTGACATGTTTCTGTTGAATACTAACATTGTTCATTTGCTGAAAGTCTGTAAAATGGTTATGATGTGCTGATGTCTACATTGACAAAAGATGGAAATAAGTTGGGTGGTGTGCAACTATTCCCAATCCCAATGAGTGCTTATATTTTAAGCAAATTTGCAGCCCGTTGTTATTTGGCCAATTATTAAGTTCTTGTCTGGGGCTTGCATTTGTTATTCTCATTTTTTTCCCTTACATTCAGTCAAGGTTTTCCCCTATTTAAGCATCTAGAAACTATCAAAGATAACAATTGGTTTATAATCCCATTCCTATGTATATGGTTCGGAAAGTTCTGTGTAGAAATTGTGAAGCATTGCTCTTATTTTTGTGATTCCCCCACCACCAAAATACTTGCTCGAGCTTCATGTTGTTTGCTTGTCTCTGTCTATGTAAAATTTCTTCTTTTTATATGTCTTACCTTTTGAAATTATCTCCAATTTGCATTCTAAATTTTATTTTTTGCTGATTGGTTTCATGATTTCAAAATCAGTGATCATCTATTGTTTGGTTATGTAGGGTAACTTATGATTATGAAATGAGATTATATAATGACCACCTGGAGTCACTTCAGGTGATGCAGAGAAACTATATTACCAAGGCAAGGGTAGTGGAAAAGCTCCGTGCAGAATTGATGAATCTTGCTAATGTTGATAAAAAAACAGGTATGGTTTTAGCATAAATTTTTATCACTTAGCTTTTGTGTTATTTCATATAATATGTAGAGATACCATCGCTATTGCCTTGCAGGTGGGATCTACAGTAGCCAACCTGGTAACTATGAGAATGAAGCGTCTGGACGGCCAACTGGACAAAATGATAATGAAGATGGGTATGGAGTTTCTCAGGTTTGTCATGTTTCACCTGTTTGATTTTGTAGTTTGGTTTTGCGATAGCAGCAGTATATGGTGCCTGCCCTATGGTATTCATATTAACAGAGGGGGAAGAGTAATAATTTGCTTATTGGACATGACATGGTTCTTTTTAAATCTTTATACTAAACCTTCTCAAAGATTCTTGGCGCAATAAAAAACTTAAACAGTGGAAGCCTTTGAAATATTATGTGATTACAAGTGAGTATTATTTAAATTGCCTCATGGCACCCACATTCAAATAAATGCAAGATCTCTGGCACTAGTATTGTGATCTTGAGCCTGCATTTCAACCTGTGAAGATCGGAAAACAGCTTATTTGGTAGCTCAAAGAAAATAGTGTTTGTATGTTTTTTTCAATAAAGGTTATAGTTAGCAGTTTTCAGTGAGTGCACCGAGACATCCCAACTAGGTTGGCACCTCCTTAGCACATTCTTCATGAAACCGCTCAACTATTAATATTATTAAATAACAATAAAATTTAAATTACAAATAAATGTTCTCAACAGAACCTGTAATTAGGTTTGTTGTTAGCATCTGAATGGATAAAAGAGGTAGCGAAAGATGGGGCATTCCACCACCAAGTCGCTGTACATAAACTAGGAGCCCTAGAAGCTAAACTGTCAGCTGCAGCATTTCCCTCCCTGTAAATATGTGAGCAGTGGAACTCCATGTTGGTTATTTTATCTAAACAATCCGCCCAAGCAAAATATCATATCCAAGGTACCGAAGAAGATCGAGTATGAAAGAGAGCGACAACATATGTTGAGTCTGATTCCAACCATAGTCGCCTCCATCGAAATTGATATGCATATCTCACCGCCTGAATGGCTGCCGCTAGTTCAGCCTCAAAAGCATAAGATACTCCAAGTGGAATACAGAAACAACCCTTGACAAATGATCTGGAAGTTCGAAAAACACCTGCACAACCAAATAATCCTGGTGCTCCAAAAGCAGCACCATCTGTATTAACTTTTATCCAACCCGAAGGCGGTGGCCTCCAAATGACCTCTATAATCCTTGGAGCCCGTCGTGGTATGCCTTGTATTCGAAGACGCTTAAGTACTTGTAGGTCGTCCACAGTATTTCTCATGGAACTATCCTGTGATAGACTCGCTTCACGAATAAAACGCCATACTGTGGCAAATGCTGACCTCAATGTTGTCTTTTTGTTGTTAAACCGATAATCATTCCTAGTATTCCAAATCACCCAGATTACTGAGACAATTCCTGCTTTCCATAAATTAGCGAGCTGTGATCCAAACTCTATTGACATTGAAGTCTTCCATAAGTTTAGGATAGTGGACTTTGTGCATGGTCGTCTGCCAAAGAAGAAGCATAAGAGGTCCCAGAGTGCACCTGCAAAATGACAACTTAAAAAAAGATGTGACATAGTTTCCTCCTTAGATCCACATAAAGAGCAACGAGAAGGGAAAAATTGTCCCCTCTTTTTTAACTGACAATCCGTGGCAAGTTTATTTTGAATTGCACGCCATAACAAAATAGATCTTGAGGGCGGTATGTAAGGAGCCCAAATAGCCTTACCCCAAATCTTGCGTTCCCCAACCACACGTAATGAATCATAAGCCTCTATAGTTGTAACATCTCCCTTAATTGAGCTTGTCCAAACTAGTGTTTGTATGTAATTTCACATGCAATTGGATGCTACTGCAAAGTGCACCCTTCATATTTCTTAACATGCTCTTGTGTACATTTAGTTATGAGCTAAGATATGCCTACATAGTCTGTTGATATATAGATTTCAGCATAGCTTTAAGGAGAAAGTGCAAGTAATTTCTTGTTTCTCGTTTTGTTTTAATTGTAGGCACGTGGGCCTCTTCCTGCTGCAAGTGGTGGTTTTGGGGATCTCCATCTGGGCTTGCTCCAGGAAAGCTGCTTATGATGCAGCTAGTAGGCCTGGTCATGATATATCGGTGGGCCATGCTTATGATGCACAGAGAGTATCCAACTACGATGCTCAGAGAGCAGCTCTTTATGATGCACAAAGACTATCCAACTACTATGATGTACATAGAGGATCTCACTATGATGTCTCAAGGAGTGGTGCTTACTAGAAGGATCTTACCATGATGTACATAGAGGATCTTACTATACACAATCTAGAGGTGCGGCTGTGCCTTATGGACACGTGACATCTACAAACAATGCACCTTATGGGTCTACAACACCACCTTCCCAAGGTGAAAGTGGTCATGAAGCACCACGAGGTGGAAACCCTGCTCGAAGATGAGTCCAAGTTCGTTTTCCAGGGCAGATGAAATTTAGTCGAAGAGTGTATTATTTGTTACGGTATTTAGAAATCTCAACATAGGCTATAATAGTTGCAGAGTCTGAGCTATTTCAGGTGTTATGATTCTTATTTATGGTCTGTGCTTGGGCAAAATTAATAGTCGTCTGCAATTAACGAGCCACGAGGACAATTAGAAGGTTCATATATTTTTGCTATGACTAGTTTTGCTATCTATAAATATTTAGTGTTTCAAATATCAAATCAAACAATGATTTAAAGTTGAAACCACGAATTGTTAGAAAAAGGAAAAATATCTTGGTTAATATGTAAGAGTAGATAATTTGTTCTTCTTTCTTTTTGCTTGTGATTTACACTTCTATTTCCATCAAATTATTACCTATTGATATAACAGCTATTCATTAGTTAAAATAGTTGGACTCGATTTTTTCTTCTATCATTATGTACCACATAAGTTGTTCTATAAAAAATTGTTGTAAATAAACATTTTCTTATCAATAACTAAAATTCAAACCTTTATTTTTCATTGGTTTACTGTTTGTAAAACTTAACTCAAATAATAAAAAATCCAATTTTTCTTCCATTTTGGTTTTTAGTTTACGTACCAAATTCATCATGGGGCCCTATTGAACCCTAGTTTTGGTTAATAAAAAAAGTGTAGAAATGGATATGTAAATGATAAGAAAAAAAAAAAGAGAGAGAGGGTAATAATAATAAAAAAATAATTTTTTTTCATAATTAATAAAGGACCATTTTGAACAGGCCCATGAACCTTGGGCCAATATTTTCAACCACGAAACCGTGGCTCCTCTTCTTCGTTTTTTTGTTCGAAAATTTTCATTTTCCCGGCAAATTTCTTTCCATGGCAGGTCAAAACATCTCGCTTCCTCGCACCCAATCTTAAGGTGTTGTGTTCGTGTCCTGTATGCACTTTTCCATATTTTGTGACAAAAAAAAAAAAAAAACTTAAAGTGGTTGTTCTCTCTAGGTCTATTCGTTTTTCAATTTTAACTATTTGGTTTCACCTTCTGTTAATTATGTTTGCTTCTTATTCTTCTCTTTTGATTGTTATCTTTACACGCGCATTTGAGTATAAAATGATTTTGTTTTGAGTTTTGTTCTCTGCATTGCAGATTCTGTGATTTGATAAGTTCGAGATATGGATTCTACGATTGCGACCGTCAGTTGGTACCACGGCTCCGATAGGTTGAGCCTCATCAAGCTTATCGCTCATGCCAGTGCCAGCTATGTTGGTGTAATGTCAAGGTCTATCTATTACTCACTTTGTAGGTCAGAAACCAAATTTCTTTAAAATATAACGCATTGTATGAATTTTTATTTTCGGGTCTTAATTCATGTTAATATATAAATTGTACTACACTTGTACTACACTCTTGTACTACACTTGTACTACACTCTTGTACTACACTTGTACTATTACATGTACTACACTCTTGTACTACACTTATAAGACCCTATAAATAAGGTCCCTTATGTACATTTCAAAACACAAAAATTCAATACAATACATCTTTCTTTCTTTATCTATATCTCTCTATACTATTAACATGGTATCAGAGCCTCTCAAACACTTCTAAAATTTCCATCAAAATTTTGCCTCTATTCATCACAATAAACCTCCATCACCTATACTAATCTAATCCAAACAAAAATACCACCATCAGACTCGTCTTAATCAGAATATTCCAAAGCCACCAAAATCACCACCATAGATCCAACTAAACTCGCTCCGCAACCGACCCGCGCTGCCTGACCCGTTCCAGATCCGCACTCCAAGCATACCTGGCCCACGCTCTCCAGACTCGGTTTTCTACTTCCCACTTCCCAACTCCGGTTCAGACCAGTTCCAGGCTTGTTTTTTTGACTGCTCTTTCCATTTTTAAGGTTCTATTTGACATATATAAATTCATTTATACTATTTTCTATTATTCTCCTTAAAATGGATAGAAATGATGTCCCTAAACCAATCTCTACCACCCTTGATGATACTAACTACCTAGCTTGGGCACAAGCAATGAGAAGTTTTTTGAAAGGACGCAAGTTATGGCGTCTCATAACCGGTGATATCTCTATACCCATAAAAGCAACCACTGAAACAGAGGCCCAATTTGCTGACCATCTTGAAGACTGGGAAAGCAAACATCATCAAATCATTACTTGGTTCCGCAACACTACTCTACCCTCGATCCATGGTGAGTTTGGGCGTTTTGACACTGCCAAGGAAGTTTGGGAATTTCTTGAGAATCGATTCACTACCACAGATCTGGCCAACCAATATCAACTTCTGACAGATCTTCATACTAAACGTCAGAGGTCTGATCAAACAATTAACCAATTTCTCTCTGAAATGCATACTATTTGGGATCAACTCGCTCTTTCTGAACCATCATGGACAAACAAAACTGATGCTGAGATGTTTGCCACTTATCGTAACCGCCAGCGTCTTGTTATTTTTCTCATGGCTCTCCATAATCGTTTTGAACCTGTTCGGGCTTCCTTGCTTCATCGCAGTCCTTTTCCGTCCTTAGATACTGCTGTGACTGAGCTTCGCTCTGAAGAAACACGGATTGGGGTTCTCAAAGTTCAACCTACTGATTCTGTTCTTGCCACTCCCTACTATCGCCCTAAAGAGGGCTCCAACCAGCAAGGCTGCACCTACTGCCACAAGACCAATCATGATCTTCTCACATGTCGCATTCGAGTATGTAAATTTTGTAACAAGAAAGGTCCAGGACATTTTTCGAAGGATTGCCCTCGGTATCCCTATTACAATGCTTCAGGTAAAACAAGTAATTCATCTGTCACTGCTATGGTTTCTGAAGGTAATCATGACAAATTCACCTTCTCTACTCAAGAACTTGAAGGTCTTCTTAAACACGTCCTCTCAAACTCTGGTAATCCTCCTCCTACTGCCTTGTCTCTCACATCAGGTAACTCTCCATGGTACTTTGATTCTGCTTGTTGCAACCATATGACTCATAATGCTCACATCTTTTCTCCCACAAAATCTTCCACCTCGAAACCTTTAATTCAAACTGCTAATGGTTCGCATATGCATGTTCACGATATAGGTCAAGTTTCTACATCTTCTATATCACTTTCTGACACCTTTCATATACCCAATCTTACTCTAAATCTTATCTCTGTTGGTCAATTATGTGAACTTGGTCTTACTGTTATTTTTTCTTCTTCTGGTTGTCATGTACAGGATCCACAGACGGGGCAGACCCTTGGGATAGGCCGTAAAGTTGGACGCCTATTTGAACTTATCAACCTTCATCTACCCAGTTCTCCTCATCTTTCTACTGCTGCTTCTACTACTACTACTCCTATCGACCTATGGCATGCTCGTCTAGGTCATACGTCTATAGGACGTCTTCGTTCCTTAACATCTTCTGGTAAATTAGGATCTGTTTCTGTTTCTGCTTCTGATAATGTAAATTGTTTACCTTGTCAATTAGGGAAACAACCTGCTTTATGTTTTAATAAAAGTGATTCTATTTCTGTCTCCCCTTTTGACTTAATTCATTCTGATGTTTGGGGTCCCTCTCCACATCCTACTATGGGGGGATGCAAATATTTTGTCATTTTTATTGATGATTATTCAAGATTTACATGGATTTTTCTCATGAAACATAGATCTGAATTACCAAAAATTTATTATGATTTTGCCCAAATGGTTAAAACCCAGTTTTCTCAAACCATCAAAGTTTTTAGAGCTGATAATGCTATGGAATATAAAGAAACAAATTTTTTAAATTTTCTTCGACAAGAAGGCACTCTCTCTCAATATTCTTGTCCTAGCACATCTCAACAAAATGGAAGAGCTGAGCGAAAACACAGACATATTCTTGATACTGTTCGCACTCTTCTCATTTCTAGTTCTTGTCCTGAACGCTTTTGGGGTGAAGCAGCTCTTACTGCTGTTTATACCATCAATCGTGTTCCAATGCCTGTTATTCACAATCAATCCCCTTATGAACGCCTCTATAATACTCCTCCATCCTATAATCTGCTCAAAGTGTTTGGTTGTGCCTGTTTTGTTCTTCTTCACCCTCATGAACGCAATAAATTGGAACCTCGTGCTCGTCTTTGTTGTTTCTTAGGGTATGGAATAGAACACAAAGGCTATCGTTGTTGGGACCCTCTCTCTCAACGATTGCGCATCTCTCGTCATGTCATCTTCTGGGAACATAAAATGTTCTCCTCTCTTTCCCAATTTCATGTCTCATCTCCTACCTCACCCTCATTCTTTAATGACCCAACTATTGATCTGTTTCCTTCTGACATTACTCCATTACCCTCTCCACTGTCTACTACGACCTCTCCTGACGAGTCTGCTCCTTCTGCTGATCCTGAAATTACAACATCCTCTGAAGATCAACCACCTGATTGTGCAGAATCATCACTTCGTCGTACTACTCGAGTAAGTACTCTTCCCTCTCATCTTCGTGATTACAAATGTTTCTCCACTATTTTGTCTTATCATGAACCCCAAAACTATAGAGAAGCTAGTTCTAACCCTCATTGGCAGCAAGCTATGACAGATGAATTGCAGGCTTTAACAAAAGCACATACATGGGATCTTGTTGATCTTCCGTCTGATAAATCTCTGATTGGTTGTAAATGGATTTTTAAAATCAAAACTCATTCAGATGGGTCTGTGGAACGATATAAAGCTCGTCTGGTTGCAAAAGGTTTTACACAAGAATATGGCATCGATTACGAAGAAACTTTTGCACCTGTGGCTCGCCTCACCTCTGTTCGCAGTATCATTGCTATTGCTGCTGCCCGAAATTGGAAAATGTTTCAAATGGATGTCAAAAATGCTTTCCTCAATGGAGACCTAACTGAGGAAGTGTACATGAAACCTCCTCCTGGATATACTCATGCACCCAATCAAGTATGCAAACTTCGTCGTGCTCTTTATGGCCTCAAACAAGCTCCTCGGGCTTGGTTTGCAAAATTTAGCTCTACACTTACTGACTTTGGCTTCACTTCCAGCTCTTATGACTCTGGCCTCTTTATTCGGAAGACCCCCACTGGTATTACACTTCTACTCCTTTATGTCGATGATATGATCATAACAGGGAATGACTCGACTGGTGTTACTAATCTCAAGCAGTTTCTCAACCATCAATTTGAAATGAAAGACCTTGGTTGTCCTCACTACTTCTTGGGCTTGGAAATCTCATCTGATTCCCAAGGATATTATCTTTCTCAAGCAAAGTACTCCTCAGATATTCTTAATCGGGCTGGTCTTACTGATTGCAAGACTGCATCAACACCTCTAGAAACCAATGTCAAACTTACTCCATTAGATGGTGCTCTTCTCTCAGATGCCACATTATACAGACAACTAGTTGGCAGTCTTGTTTATCTCACAGTCACTCGTCCTGACATCGCTTATGCTGTTCATTTGGTTAGTCAGTTCATGTCTGCTCCACGATCTACTCATTATGCTGCTGTTCTTCGCATTCTCCGCTACATCAAAGGCACCATGTTTCACGGCCTTCACTTCTCCAACAAGTCTGATCTTCTTCTCTCGGCCTACTCTGATGCTGACTGGGCAGGCGACCCTACTGATCGTCGATCTACCACTGGATACTGTTTCTTCCTTGGGAACTCTCTCATATCTTGGCGAAGCAAGAAACAATCTCTCACTTCCCGATCCAGCACTGAAGCTGAATATCGCGCCCTTGCTGACGCTACTCAAGAACTTATTTGGCTTCGCTGGCTACTTGCTGATATGGGTGTTTTCCAGTCAACCTCAACTATTCTTTATTGTGACAATCAGAGTGCTATTCAAATTGCTCACAATGATGTATTTCATGAACGAACAAAACATATTGAGATTGATTGTCATTTTGTTCGTCAACATGTTCTTCAAAATACTGTTCGTCTCAAATCAGTATCATCCACAGATCAAACAGCTGACATTTTCACAAAATCTCATCCACCAGGCAGATTTCAAGACTTAGTTTCCAAACTCAAGTTGATTGTTTCTCTTCCTCCTTGAGTTTGAGGGGGGATGTTAATATATAAATTGTACTACACTTGTACTACACTCTTGTACTACACTTGTACTACACTCTTGTACTACACTTGTACTATTACATGTACTACACTCTTGTACTACACTTATAAGACCCTATAAATAAGGTCCCTTATGTACATTTCAAAACACAAAAATTCAATACAATACATCTTTCTTTCTTTATCTATATCTCTCTATACTATTAACAATTCAAATGCTGAATTGTGTGAATTAATTATTGACTGACGTTTAAATTGTTGGATTTAGGTTTGCTGCAAAATTGAAGGAAAGAAATACGACCTTGCTACCAAGCTAGGGACGATAGTTGTTAATCAATCGGTGGATTGAAATACGATCTTGCTACGAAGCTAGCGACGATAGTTGTTGGTCAATAGGTGGATTGAAAATTGCATAATTAAGGTAAAGCGTGTTCCACCTACTCCTTGCATGTTTCAAAGGCATGACTAATGCGTCATTCTATGTTACTGACAATTCAATGCTTTCAAATTTTTCTTAGTAATTAATCTCATCCATTAAGTTTTATTTGAGAAAAAAATAAATTAAATTGATAAGTACCCAAAATACATTGTTAGTATGCTAGCATATCCAATATTTGAATGGCTATACATAAACATAATCCTTCCCTTCCCTGTAATTTGCTATTGAATTTACCCAGCTCTATAAAAAGAAGACATAATTGTAAAATACTTTACCAACATACTAGTAAGAATAAGAATCTTATATAACAATAGTTACACAGGTCCAAATTTCAGTTACTTTGCTTTGTGTGTCTTACTTAGTAGGCGTACTTGTTTATTTGTATGTGCTTATTGGCTGCATCTGTATGTATTCACGTGTTTAAGAATCAAGAGTTGGGTTTCTAAAAAGATACTTATCTCATGAAGCTTTGTCCACTATATCATCACATGTGGAGTTGTGAAACTCTGATCAGCCCTAAAAAATGTATAGTGGGTAATCAAACATGGATCAGAGGTCACTTTGTAGGATATATAATAATATATGTGTCATATATATTCAAAGTATGAAGTCCACCAGAGAGTATTCATTCTCATGTACAAACAATTGCCAGGTCAGGTACTTCTTAGATTCCTTTTCCTTTAGCCTATATCTCATCTCTCATATATATTTTTCTAGTTTAAATTGATAGATTTAAGGACAGAGATATTATATTTGTTTTGGCTTTTAGAATTCAGTTTGTTCCTAGTGAATAGTTATACTAATTTATCAGTCACTCTTAGCCACTTTAGACTAACCCTCTCCTGAAGGAGCGTATGGTCATAGCATTTTTAATCTCACGTGGGTTAGAAGGTGGACTTTGACTTCCCGGCTATGTCGTAAATGCATACGGGTATATTTTATGTTGTATAATGTATATCATATGTGAACAGTAAAAAAGATTAAAAATAAAATTTTATATATAAAGTAAATTATGTCTTGTAATTAAATCTTATATATATATATACATATATGATCAATAATTTATTTGACACTGAAATAAATGAAAGAGAAAGGATTTTTTTTTGCTAAACACAGTATATATGTGTAATTCGGGTTGAACTCGACCCAACCGTTGAGTTTTCGGCCGGACGCGGGTTGTGATTTTCATGGACGGGTTGGAACCGAACCCGACCAAGTATAAGGTAAAAGGATTTTACCTGGGATTCGAACCCAGGCCTCTCAGGAAGTACGAAGTCGACGCTCAGCTCACCGCCTCACTCACTAGGCTAGTTTCACTTTGTGATATAATGGCTTTATATATAAATTTAATGATTATAATGAAAACTGAAAAAATATAATAAAAAGTTCTAAATAACTCTCTAACTTAAGTATATATATTAATTCCATTTCTCTTCTCCCTCATTTCACTCCAGCGTCGAATCAGAGCCCCTATCTTCTTTTCTTTCTCTTCTAAACCCTCAGCGACCTGAATCTTCATTATTTATCCAAATTTTTAAGGTGTGTTCATGAATAAACTCTCTCTTTACCTTTCTCTCTTGCTTTCTTTTGTTATGTATTCACCCTAAAGTAGATGCAATTGTGAAATGCTAATTAGAGATGGTGACTGGCTCAGGTATAAGAAGAAGAGATGGGATGGGATTCCAAGAGAATTAGGCTGTGCAATCTATATGTGTGCAATCTAAACGAATTAGATTCGTTAGATCTAATTTAGAAGAGAACGAATGGCCGGTGTTACATTGTACGATTTTGGTATTCACTAATTATAATTAATGAGCTATATTATATACTATAGGGTCTATACTTTATCATGGGCTAATATGCGCTATAGCTGATATTTAAAAGCCCACAAAAACATTTAAAAGTTCACAAAAAAATTTAAAAGCTCAAAGGCCCATTAGAAGCTCAACCCGACCAACCCGTCTAAAATGGGTTGGGTTGGGTTGAAAAATATGTTGGCCGGTTTCGGTTTTGTATTATATGAAATCGAACCCGACGGGTTAAGCATTACTCAACCCAACCCGACCCGTGTCCACCCCTAATTCATACTATATTTGTCTATGATGCTACTGTAAAGATATTCACACAAATACCTACAAGGTAATAAAATAGTGTCATATTATCTGCAATTTATAATAAATTTATAATGAATAAATTTGAAAAAATAATAAAAATAATACTTTTTAAAATTTATAATAATAAAAATAATATTCTTTGTATTCAAACTTATAATTTTACAATTAAAAAAATGATTGATATATTATTTTTTTAACACTCATTCAATTGTAATTAAATGATGATAATTTAGACCCGTTTAATATTGAATATTCATTATTATAAGTTTAAATTTAATGTTTAATATTATTAAATTTTTATTACATATAATAATAAATTTTAAAAGTATTATTTTTAATAAATTTTTACCGCATACAATAATACTACAAGTCAATTTGGCAAGTTTGTAACTTGTAAGATTTGGTTTAGACCTTTGGGTTGAAGTTTACTTCCTTTTAGTGGTGATAATTGTGTCGTGTTAGTCGTATTTGTGTCGTATTTATTCGTGTTATTCGTGTCATATTTTTGTATTTGTTGACACATTAAAAAATTTACTTGAATTTTTTTTATTACTTATTTATAATAGTAAAAAATAACAAAATCTTTAAGAATATAAAAAAAATTATTGATCAATTTTTATTAAAAAAAATTCATATTATTTTGCGTTCAAATTATGTTATTATATCGTATCAAAACTTATCAAACTTAGTATCTTCCTACTTTCCAGTTTTTCCTTCAAATTGATAGGTCATATTTGTACGAATCAAGTTTTAATTTTCAAACACGTGGATGGTCATATTCAACTTAGTTAGTTGGAGACTAGTTCTTAATTTACAATGCTTAAATCTTATTTTTTGAAGTTGATAATAATTTTTATTTGTAATTAAATAATTAATTTTTTTTTTTTTTATAAAAATAAGTACTAATATATTTAATAGTAATTTTTATTTATTAATTTAAAAAAAACTTTAAAAATAAAAAAAAGTTGGTTATTTTTTTATAAATTTAAATTTTTAATCATTTTCTTCCGATATTTATTTATACAAAAATTGTGAAACTTGATTTACTCTGTAGAAAAAATATTTAATCAAATAAAAAAAAATTAGTAGTCATAAATTCGATTGAAAAATCTTTTTTTTTTTTTTAAATTTATAAATCACTTTGATAGTAATTTTTTAAAAATATAAAAATTAAAATTAAATTTTGTTAGTAAATATACTTATTAAAAAATCAATTAAAAAAATTAAAAATTAAAAATCAATATCGTTAGTCGTTACCAAACAAAATTCTAATTTCGAATTATATACAAAATACCAGTGATGCTAAAAAAAACAAAGTTAAAGTACAAAATTACATATACTCAGTATTATTAAGATGACCAGCTTTCAGAATGTCTCAGCCGAAGCAATAAAATAAAAAACTGTTGTTTAAATAAACATGAAAGGCTGAATTTTAGATGCCTGGTATTATTTAGATGAACATGAATGCAACATAACTACCATAAGTTCTTCATATGACATTTTTCTTCTTTCTTTTCATTTTTTCAAAGACAAGGATGAAAAAAAGTAACCTAAATTTCTTTTTAAAGGGAAAAAAAGGACCTCATCAGGTACACCCAATACCCATAGAAGTAAAATAGATGGATCTTCAATAGGATACAACCATTAATTACTTATCAAAGTCAATTAAAGAGCATAAGTTTTGGATCTTCTGGGTGAGTCTGCAATTTTGAGAGTCTTTTCTATAATCTTTCTGGCCTTTTTGCTTCTTATTTCAACTCTCATACTTTCACTCTTTTCGATCTTATCATAATTATCTGGTTTATTCTTGGGCTTCAAAGACCTTGTTAAGGACTCTCTTAAGTCCCACATCGACTAGGTGCTAGTCCTCCGCTGCACTTATAAGCCTGAGCAAACCTCTTCCTAATGAGATCTTATTGGGACTGAGTTAGGCTCAGGTTCTCTAACATGGTATCAGAGCTGGTACCCTGGTCGTGTGGGCACGCACCCCTTGCAGCTCATCGGTGGCTCCAAATCTTAAGACCACCCCCACACATCCCTCACCCCCATTCGATGTGGAGGGGGGCTGTTAAGGACTCTCTTAAGTCCCACATCGACTAGGTGCTAGTCCTCCGCTGCACTTATAAGCCTGAGCAAACCTCTTCCTAATGAGATCTTATTGGGACTGAGTTAGGCTCAGGTTCTCTAACAGACCTTATCATCGACTTTAAACTACCCACCACCCTTTCCAAACTCATCATCACCACCATATATCTATCTAAACCTGCAGCTCAAACAAAGAACATACACAAACTTAATTAGAGCAACAATCTAGCTAATAATTAATCTGCTATATACATAGCAGAACATATGTATAAAAAAAGAAAAAAGAAAAAAACCTGATTAATTAATGGGTTCTTGAAATTAATTAAAAGAGAGATCACAAACTTGATGTAATTGAAAAAGGCAGTTAAAAAGAGATAATGGGTAAGGGATATTTATAAGAGAAGAAAGGATTAGGAGGGTAGAAAGTAAGAGAGGAAGCTGCAGCTAAAATTACAAAAAGTAGGAAGTGGGAAAGAGGAACTACTGAGAAGAACTAGTGAGAAAGATGATTTGAATGAATGTTTAAACGGTTAAAATTCGTCACAGTGAATGCATTTGTAGCTTTGAAGGAAGATCACGCAATAATTAAGAGCTTCAGAAATTCAGAACACCACTCTGACTTTTGCAATCTTTCTTTTAGTTTTTTCGGGTGGTACGTATTGAAGTACTATCTCGTAGTTTTGGGGGAATTTTTTTTATTTATTTTTTTTCTCTTTCTATTTATAACGACAATTTTATTTATTATATATTTTGATGGTGACGTATAATACATTTATAATGTGGAACTTAGGTGGATTTTTCTTTATTTTTGTATTTTCTATTAACTAACGGAGAAGAAAAAACAGATCCAATTCATTTTTGCTGACGTTTTTGTCCCATTTAGTTTTTCTCTTTTTCAATTCAGTAATATTACTTAAATAAATATTAATTTATACACCATTAATATATAATATCATAATTGGTCAAAAACATGTAATTCACATACAACAAATAATTGATTAAAGTACGTAGTCCACACATGTTAGTGATTTGTATTATCACTAATATGAAAGATTATAATTGATATCCACATATAATAAGATAAATATTTATCATATAAATAATTATACAATTAAGACTCTATTTAATAGTTATAAATAATATATTTTTTTTGAATTAGGTTGTGATGTTGAGTGAATGAGTGTTATAAATGCTAGTTTTTTTTTTTGGCGTGGACGAGATAATAGGTGAAATTTGATTATGCTTTTTACTAAATTGAATTTGAGTTCAAGCACATAGTTTAACTTTTATACTGTCTAGAATCATTCTTATAAAAAAAAAAAAATACTGTCAAGAATCATAATGTTATTATACTTCACTTGAAATCTCAAAAAAGAGGTGCTCTTAAAAATTTCCAATTTTAGGACCTCAAAACTTTTTTGGAAAACTAGGACACAAGAAGAAATTAAAAATGATTCCGAAGTTCAAAATATATACCACACAACACAAAAGACATAAAGTTGCTCGAGAAGAAAAAAAGTTAATACAATCACTATAAGGAAAAAGGCTTTTAGGTACAGTTGTTAACCGTACCTATAGACTTTTAGGTACGGTTGTCTTTTAGCGCGTAACCGTACCCGTAGCCCGTGTCGCTATAGGTTGACCTACGGGTACGGTTGTTAACCGTACCCGTAGAGTTTTAGGTACGGTTAACAACCGTACCCGTAGGGTTTTGTAACCGTACCTAAAACTCTACGGGTACGGTTAACAACCGTACCCGTAGGGTTTTAGGTACGGTTAACAACCGTACCCGTAGGGTTTTGTAACCGTACCTAAAACCCTACGGGTACGGTTGTTAACCGTACCCGTAGAGTTTTAGGTACGGTTAACAACTGTACCCGTAGGTATTTGTAACCGTACCTAAAACCCTATGGGTACGGTTAACAACCGTACCCGTAGAGTTTTAGGTACGGTTACAACCGTACCCGTAGGATTTTAGGTACGGTTGCGTAACCGTACCTGTAGAGTTTTAGGTACAGTTAACAACCGTACCTAAAACCCTACGGGTACGGTTGTCTGATTTATTACATGGTTTTAGGTACGGTTAACAACCGTACCTATAGGTTAAATTTTTTTTTTTTTAATAATTTTTTTCTGTGATTATATTTTTTCCTGTTTTTATCCCTGCTCACTATATTTTGTGGCATGTTTGATTCTCGTCAGTTTTATTCAAATATATATGTAATAAAATATTTACAACAAAGAGGAACTAGATTCATCAAATTGCTAAAAACAATGAAATACATCTAATGAAAAGTTTATTTTCGAATTGCTGGTTTTTAGAGTTTGAGCGGGAAAAAACAAAAACACATTTATATTTATATTTATAAATGAGTAATGTGCAAATTCGATACATTTTTATCCAAATTTTAAAATTGCACGATTTATCATATTTTCTTTGAGATGGGATTTATGGATTATTTTTTTATAATAATTATACTATTCACATAATTTTTTTTAAACCAAATTAATGAACCAATATTGTACTAGCATATTAAGCAATTTGAACAAAAAATAAATAATAATAATAATGAACCAATATTATTTAAAAATCTGACTATGAAATCTTTACAAAGCCTTAATATTCCAGCTTCCTTCTTTATTCCAGTCAATAATATAAATGCAGATTGCAAAATAATATTTATACATATCCAGAGAGACAGAGGAAAGAACATAAGAATTAAACTACTCTCATTGTCATATAAAACTAAAATTATTGATAAGTAGAGACTGAAGAAATGAAAAATAAATAGAAAAACCTGAAGCTTGGAGCTGAGAAGAGTGAAGACTAAATCAAAAATGAGAAATGAAGCTGGCGGTGGATCTGCGGGCAGGAGACGATTCTGAAAATTAAACACTAGCTCAAACACAAGGGAGATAGCTGAGGGGGAAATATTAATTAGGTTTGTGTAGAGGGAGGCGGCGCTGGGGACAAGGGGGTGAGAAAGAAAGTTATATATGTGTGGAGCCCGTGGATATATATATATGATTTGACCTACGGGTACGGTTGTTAACCGTACCTAAAAGGCTACGGGTACGGTTAACAACCGTACCCGTAGGTTAATTAAAAAACTTTTAGGTACGGTTAACAACCGTACCCGTAGAGTTTTAGGTACGGTTGTTAACCGTACCCGTAGAGTTTTAGGTACGGTTGTTAACCGTACCTAAAAGTTTTTTAATTAACCTATGGGTACGGTTGTTAACCGTACCCGTAGCCTTTTAGGTACGGTTAACAACCGTACCCGTAGGTCAACTTTTAGGTACGGTTAACAACTGTACCTAAAAGTTTCCGTAATTTTCCGAAAAAGTTCCGCGTTTTGGTTCACTTTTAGGTACGGTTAACAACTGTACCCATAGGTAATTCTTTTACAATACACGGGCAACCGTACCTATAGCTATTTAGGTATTGTTGTTATCAAATTTTTAATTTAACAACCGTACCTATAGGTATATTTTGTTGTAGTGAATACAATTAGCGGTAAGACATAATTTTATAAATTCTACATGTATGTGACTCGTAAAGGGATAATACTGATAGAGAAAAGTCACCAAAAATGACATAGTTTGAAGTATTGTGCGTCCTCTAGCTTCTGTCTCAGACCATTGTGAATTTTTGTTGCCTTGCAATCATTTACAATTTTTTATGGGTCTGTTTTACAAATAACATACCTCATCGGGTTTTAAACATATATTCATGCACCCCAGTCATATGAACAGTTTTTTTTTAACGTAACATATTACACACTTATATACTTATTTATTCACTTTCTTAATGTACTCATTAGAAGCAAATGTTATTGAATTACAATGTCATTGAAAATTATATAAAAATTTATTCAGTTCCAATTATGAACACATTCATATTTCAATTTTAATTGCATTTACACACCCTCGTTTAATCTTTGTAAAAAATTATTAAAATAGGCGGAGTGATATAGGGATGAAACTTAGTTCACGGATCACTTGCACGAGCCCTTAAACACAAAATAAAATTAAAAAAAAAAAAACCGAAAGATAAAAGAGTGCAATTTGAGTGGTTGTGAAGAGAATGTTAGGTGCTTCTTTTGATACTGCTCATCTCCAACGTTGAAATGCTCCTAACAATTCTCATGACCACAAAGTCAGCCTCCTTACTTGGTAAGCCATCTTATTTCTTCATTATCGTCTCTATTGTAGCTCCTTCAAAGCCAGCTTAAATTGTTTCAGCTTCTAGTTTTTGTAAGCTTGATTCCTTTTCAAAATGATGCAATAATATTTATATTCTTTTTTTAATAAAAGATTATAGTTAGTAGGTTTCGTAGATGCACTAGACATTCAATTAAGTTATTTTCTTCATAACTTATTACCTACTAGTATTATTAAATGTTAAAAAAAATACAAATTAATTTTCAACGAAACCTACAATTAGGTTAGGTAATAACATTCAAGAATTAAATAATATATTCTCCGATTGTGTTGAGCACATCCCTTTTAAAACGATACAGCTTATTTTAAACCGTATCCCACTAGCTCAAATTAATTGTGTTAATAATGATTTGGTTATTTGTTAAGGGTGAGCTGCAAATAGGTAAATACCTAAGAAAGCAATCAAACATAAAAGTTGGGTACGTAAATAAGGATATTTTCCATTTTGTTGTACTAATTTTATGCCATCTCTGTTCTCTATGTTAGTGCAGCACTTTTGTTAGAAGAAAATCTTTATAGGAGTTCCAGTGACAGGAATGTTATGCCTTTAGAATTGGATCTCGTCTATTCTTTTTTTTTGCGCGGAACTATCCTTCAGTTATTAGCACATATAAAAGCACATGGAACTAAGTTTCAGAATCGGTGAAGAGATTGCGCTTCTTTCATTACTAAGTGTATAAACTTGAAAAGTTCAATAAATCCGTTGTAGTCTAGTTGGTTAGGATACTCGGCTCTCACCCGAGAGACCCGGGTTCAAGTCCCGGCAACGGAATAATAATTTTGGTTGGCCTTAGCTTCCTTTATCAAATGTTCTTTTTTTCTTTTTTTCAAAGTATATTAATTAGTTAGCCTTACCTTCCTTTATCCACACAGCTGCTATTGATTTCTGGTGGTACATGGAGAGACCAATTTATTTTATTTATTTATTATTTTTTCTGTGTTTTTTTTTTTTTTTTTTAAAATAAGCCAAGATCAATCAACCTATTAAAACAAAATTTGCAGAAAAAAGACTTAAAACTTGCTTTACACATACACAACCAATTTTTGATATGTTAATTACATATTCCACTAATATGTAGCAAACACATGAGCAAAAATATCTGAAGATGTGATTCCTTGTTGCATAAAATTAAGTCATTTTATTAATGTGTTTGCTAACTATAAGTAATAATATACTTAGAATACATACCAAATGTAGTATACTATATACGTGATTCACCGAGTTATAAGTTACTTTGAGGTCTAAACTTGGATGATATGTCGCACATATAATGTAACTCATTAATTTTTTGTTCCTATCTTAATTTATTCTACTTACTTTTGTAATGAGTTGGAATAAATTTTTTTGAATCTAAATAAAAAAGTTTAAAAAAATGACTAATAACATGAAAAAATAAAAATAAAAATAAAAATAAAAATAAAAATAAATCGGGCCCATTCTAAAAAGTACAGGTTTGAAATGTGATTAATTTTAAATTATGAGAATATTGAATAGGATATGAGATGATTGGATAATGATATAATTCAATTTACAACTTTAATTTGGTTGAATTTTTCTTTTATCTAAGCAAAAGAGTTTGTAATGGTGATTTAAAAATAAAATAAAAAGCATCCATATTTCAAATTTTCAACGACCTGAACCCACTTCATAACATGGGCAGTTGTCATTCAATTCTGTGAAACATCCATTTGATTTTCTTTATTTTTTACTTGAAATAAAGGAGTGGGATATAACTTCACAATGTATATATGCATTTTCAAGCATATTCAAAGTTCAAACCCTCAATAACAAAAGAAATGAGCTTATATATATAAAAATTATTATTACTAGCATACACGGACAAAGAGAATCAAATACACATAGTTATATAAAGCACAACTGCACAAGTACATTGTTTTATTTATTTATTAAATAACACTATTGTACAGCACAAGATTGCCACAAATAGGGAAATGTTTTTTTTTTTTTTATTATTGAAATAACATAATTAAAAACAAATAGGGAAATCAAACATAATGAAATAATATAATTAATGTCTTTGATCTACTGGCAAGCAAGAATTAATAATTAGTGCAATTACTTTAGTTTAGGCTGGAACACGAAGATATAAAGGAATGGGATTGTGAGCATTTGGAGGTGAATCCCAAACAGAGAAAGCACTGCTTGAATTCATCCATTTCTTGGACATTTCAGGGTAGTGACGATCTAACACATCTTTAAGACTCTCAGTTTTGTTAACCCATTCAAGTCCTTTCTTTGTATATGTCTCCTCATTATAGTTGCTGGTGAAGAACCTATCTGCTTCTAGTCTTCTTGTGGCCATTATAACGAAGATAATGAAAGCAGTCTCACTAATAGCAAATCCCTTTATTTTCTTCTCAGCCATAAGACCCACTAAAATATCAAGCTCTTCAACATCATTCCCATACACTTCTTGGAGGACTTTAATTGCTTCCTTATCATCTGTTAGATCTTCCCATTTTGTTATGGGTATTAACAATAATGCCCTCCTGAATTCATTGTACCTGGCAACTTTTCTTTCTCTGTCTCTATAAACTGCCCCATCGATCAAAATGATATAGAAATTAGTTGGTTAATTAATTGCTTTATCAGGATAAATATTTGTGAAATTAATTTGTAAATATAATGTTGTTGTGCTATTAGTCAAAGGTTTAAGGTTCAAACACTTTATCTTACACACACACAAAAAAAATGAATATTTATTGCTTGAGCTTTATAAAAAAAAAAAAAAAAAAAAATGATCGTGCACTAAATTTTTTTAAAATCAAATTATAGTAGGTATTGTTTGGACCTATGATTTAATATGGCTGCAAATGTAAAAGGTGAATAGTCAGACAAGACTTAATTTCTTAAGATGAGTTGTAAAAGGTGAATAAAGATGGGGGCTACCTTCAAGAGCAGCTAAATCAACATGATCAGGTCTTTCTCTGCCCTCAGGGTCATGGGGTACAAGGTCCCTAAGAAAAAGTGGGTAGTTCCAGAGCTCTAAGGCTCCACAAGCTTGATGACCCATTGAAACCATTTGTTTAGTGAACCCAATTTCTGACAAGGACTTTTCTCCTTGAAGACCAATCAAATTATGCATAGGAACCCTATAATTAAGAAAAATAAAACAATTGATCAAGATTAGGATTTAGCTAGGAACAACTACTCTTTAAGTTTTATTGGTTGTTGAGGTTATTGATTTATTTTCTGAATTAAATAAAACATACTTTTCAATGAGAGGGGGTGATTTGTTAGCACCAGGCTTGACAGAGACGTCTCTAATGTGGAGGTCATCTGGAAGAAGAGAGTGCATTCTGTAAACACTGACAAACTCCTCAGTCAATGAGTAAGGTACTCCATGATTTTCTGGCTTCTTTAGACCAACTAAGCCTCCCAATATTGATCCCCCAACATGTCCAAATGCATCCTTGAATTTCTTACCCAAAAGCCCATACCTGAAATCAGATCCATCTTCTAATTATATTTTACAATTAATTTAATCATTTCTTGAAATTGCAAAGTTGCATGGATAGGCAGGCAAACTTTAAAAAACATGGGCTCATTTTCGAAGCTAGCACCCTACCTGAAATTTAGATTAGAGCCTTGGATTCGTCTTAATATACATTAATTCTAATAATATATTTTTATTCTAAAATTATAAATTATCTAACTAGATGTATAGTCATTGTCTTATTTCTCATGTTTTAGAGTAATGATTATTATTGCTATTATATAATTTAATTCATAAATTAAGTAATAAATTATTAATAGTTAAATTTTTGTGATATATATATTATTGAAATTATAGATATATATTGCAAAATTGTTCTATTTTTTCTTTTTTTATAATATATAATACGACGTACTTTTGTGATTGATAGTCAAGACAATAAATGACACGTGCAAAGCAGCGAGATTTACTACTGTATATATGTATATGTATATATATACATAGTGTTTAAATTGTTTTTTTTTTTTTTTCTTGGATTCTTTTTCTCGAGAAAATAAAATAATAGAAGGTTTTGTATACGTACCAATTACCACGCATGGCAGCGAGCATAGTCTCAGTTTTGAGGAGCTCGACAGTCCAATCAATGGTATGGACTTTTGCAATAACAGCTGAAGTCACTAGCCTCGCATGCCTATACAAAT
The DNA here is from genome assembly GCA_029378325.1 of Elaeagnus macrophylla. Taxonomy (NCBI): domain Eukaryota; kingdom Viridiplantae; phylum Streptophyta; class Magnoliopsida; order Rosales; family Elaeagnaceae; genus Elaeagnus; species Elaeagnus macrophylla. Next base: position 16,030,438 of record CM055646.1, on the reverse strand, counting down.
CCTCGTCTTCCAAGTCATCATATTCCTTCTGAAAACAGCATCACCAAAATATCTTTTAATTAATTATTTAAATAAAGAGCTCAATTTTACCCCTCACAAGGACGTAATTAACGAAGACATCATAAGGTTAAAAAAACAAAAACAAAAAAACAAAGTAGCAGTTCAACTATTATGGAATATATCGTAAAAAAAACACGACTATTTATGCATAATATATTTTAATAATATAAACGACTTTATAAATCAAGTTGTCAAGAAAACGACGAAATATGCTGTAATTGTAAACTTGTAAGTGGGACTTCGATTTATTAAAAATAATATGTTAAATTTATTGTTAGTTTATTTGTATTGCAATTATTTAATTATCTTTATAACTAATACATCAATCTTTTAATAGAAAACACAATGGGGATCGTTTTTGCAGGCGGGAAAACTAATCACTCGTTCCTACCCAACTAAAACTTGTTTGTAGGGACGAGAATTGATCAAATTTGATTTATTATCTATGATCTGTTGATCATATAAATCGAATAAATTATTAAGTCGTAGATTAAATGAATATCTATGACTTAATTGGAACTGTTTCATTATTATTATTTTTTCTAATATATTATTAAAGTGATTAATTATATATTTTAAATTAATTAAAAAAGAGAGACAGAGAACATTATAGATTTGTAGAAAAAAAATTTGTTACTTATTATAATGAATATATTTTAACTTTTACTAATGTTATAATCTATAAATCTAAAAAATAAAATTAACATTATTAACTTTATCCCTTTTAAATTATAAAAGGATAATATTATAAATTTTTTTAAATAAATATTTGTAAAAATTTGAAAGTATTTTTGGAATGTGTGACTTTTTTAGTAAGTTGTATAAAAAAAAAATAATTAGTGGAATATTCTTTTTTTTTTTTAATTACAAAAATTGAAAAAAAAAAATGTTAACAACATATGTTAATAAATTATTTATTCATGTAGTTTTAAAAATAGTGATGTTATTCATATTTTTAAATACATTTTTCACATGACAGCCACTAACATATATGTATAAAATGTGCAAACTTGGCACTTTTCAATTAAATTTAGAAATAATTTACTTCATATGAAAAAAAAATTCGAACAAGAATTATATATGGTCCACTAACTTAATTTTACCAATTTTATATATACTTTGGTCTCTACATTTTTATTTCATTATATTTGATCACTAATTTTTCAAATTTTAAAAATTTAATACAAATATAAAAATTATAATAAAAGTTCATTGTAACAATTATATTTAATTCATTAAAATTACTTTTTAATTATAATTTAATTCATTAACTTTCCAAACACATTTAATCAGTGACCAAATCTTCGTAAGGTATTAAGCATAGAATTTATAAAAATTAAAAGATAACATAAATATTATTTAAAAAAAATGTTTATAAGCAATAATTACCTTGAGTGCGTCACAAACAGCATTGTGTTCTTTGACAAAGAGAGCCTGGAGGGTTGAGACTCCAGCCCAACTGTTACTAACATCTCCAGACACAGCAATTCCATCTTCATCATGAAGGAGAAGTCCTTCTTTTGACAACTTGAGCTTTCCATCTTTGTAGGTCCTCACTTGTTGCAATACCTTTTCATTACTTCCATATATAGCACTTCCATCCCTTTTTAAATTGTTATTTACACAATATGTCAGTATCAACCAGCTCAAGCAAGAAATTAATAATTAAGATTAATTTACAAATAAACATTTTAAAAATTATGAAAAAAAAAAAAAACATATGTAACAATAAGATAAATTACTGGACTTATAATTTTAATTGTTGGCTTAATTGATTTTCTTACCACCATGGTGTACGGATGTTAACAAAGCCACTTTTTATCTCATAAAAACCAGTAGGAACTTCTTTTGACTTGTAAAACTTGAATGACTTGAGGGGACATTGACTTGCAACTTGTGATGGTGCAACCAACTCCGTCTTCATTATATTTTTGAACAAAATAAAAAATTAATAATTTATTAATTATGACAGCATGATATATATATAAAAATATTATTGGCTCATTATTGAACAATAACTTCTAACTTTAATTTTATTAGAGCACGATGTCCTCTTCAAACACCATAACGTCCCAATAGTTGTATTAAGCGTTGAGTTTGCATTTGAAAATTACATGCTGTCTAAATACTTGTGGTTGATATCCAATTTAATAGTGAAATTTATGTTTTAAAATTAATACATAATTGATACATTAATGAGATTTGTGCTCCAATAAAAATAAATTATAAAATTATTTGTTTGTATTTTACAAAAGCTCGCATTTTTTAGAAAGTAATAAATATATAAAATTATTATTGGTAATTCAAATTCAATTTATGGGGAAGATGGTAAGAATTTTAACGCTTAAATTTTGAGCAACTTTACACATATATTCATAATCTTTTAAAATATTTGATTTAATTCTTAAAATTTTAAACATTGATTCCAAAACTTTTAAATTTTATACTTCACATATAAGTTTTAACTTAACTACTAAAATACATATCTATTATTCAAAATTTTAAAATATATATATAAAGTTTTAAATTTTTAATAATTAAATTTGACGTTTTAAAAGTTTGAGATATATACGTGTTATGTGTATGTGTATGAATATAGTTAAAATCTGAGTAATAATACTATAGTTTAAAAATAGCCCTCCTCCACAAAACTTAAATAGATCGTTAAGAGATGTGTCAATTTATATCAATATTAATGTTTCCTAATTATGATGATCAAAAAATGGATATTATATATACCTGGTTAGTGTCCTCAAGGTGGTTGACCCAGTCATGAATCATAAATTGAATCCAAGAAGCAGCGATGACGTTGAATTGTTTTGCTGTATCTTTGTAATTTCTTCTTGCCAAAAGTTTTGTAGCAACCACAAATGGATCGGGCTTGAGTAGCTAATTATTAAATTCAATAACATTTAATTAAATTAGTTGTACGTTAAATATATACCCAAATTAATTTGTATTAATTAATAATAAATTACTTATAACCACCACCTTAATTATAATTAAAAATAGCTAATTATGTAGATACCTTGTTTTTCTGATCAACAGGGAGAACATTCCTACCAAAGAAAGTACCCTGGCTGCCAGTACCTTCATTAAAAGGATCATTATATTTACCATCAGCAGTCCTGTAGGGGTAGTCAACTGGATTAAACCTAACTCCAGTTGGAGTTGTTCCAACGTTGAACAAGTTGTACTCTTGATGAATATGTCTTCTAATTGCTAAATATATTAGCCCTAATATCACTGGTAACCTATGCCATATTCCCAACTTATCAATCGAATGAATTATCTGCAAAATTTAATTAGTAGTGATAATGATCAATATTAACAAAACAAAACAAAAAAAGACATATTTAAATATTATATAATGATATTATTTATAGCGGGGGTTTTTAATTAATTACAAGGAAGAGAAAGGCATCGATGAGTGACATCTTTGAAACAGCCTCATGGAAGTCTTTGTGAATGAAATGTTGCAAAGGTGATGTTATGAGAACCCTAATTGATGACAATACTGAATCCAACATTGTAAAAGCTAGAACCAAGCTATGTTTTGTTGAATATGGAGACCAATAAGGAATGCTAATTTGAGAGAGAATGATATTGAGAAACCCAAATTCTCTCTGCTTTTATAAGTGAAGAAATGAATGGAGGAAGAAATAATCAATTCAACTTACTTGGTCTATGTTTGTAATTTTCTTTTGATTTATTTTTACAGCACGTTCACGTGGGTGACTACTTCCACAAGTGCCTTATAGGTTAGACCGCCACCGTGTCATCATTCCACGTTTTAATTCTTGGAAACGAATCAATTTATTAATAATTAATTAATATATTATTATTATTATGATGATGATGAATACGATGTATGAAGTTTAGAAAGAATATATATTTTAAAAGGATAGGTGTCATAAAGATCATTTTATTTTTATAAAAAGTAATATTTAGCTCTTTTAGGTTATAAAAAATGTCTTTAAATTATTTTGCTTTTGAAAAATATGTTTTTAAGTCTCTCTATTTGTAAAAAATGTGTTAAGCAAGAACAAAGTTAATTTTCCATCCAATCTAACGGAATAACAGATTTGTCATATATATATTGCATATTTATATTTTTCGATATATATACGTAAAAAATTTAATATTTAATTAAAAAATTACTTAATTTTTTTAGTTTTCAAAAAATACTTAAACATAATTTTTAATAAAATTTTAATATTATTTTAATTGTCTAATATTTAAAGTCACAACTTAAATAATAAAAATTTTACTTAGTTTGATTGAATTCAATAAAATTTAAATATAATTTTCATTATTTAATATCTAAAATCACAAATTAGATGATGAAAATTTTATTTTAAGTTTAATAAAAAACATTGTAAAAAAATTGAGTAATTTTTTAATTAAATTTTTTTTAATTTGATATATATCTATTAAAAAATATAAACATGCATATGACATATGTACTATTTCGTTAGATTTAACGAAAAATTGAATGAAAAATTAATTTTGTCCTTATTTGACACCTTTTTTATAAGTAAAGGGATTTCAGAACATTTTTTTTTATAAACAAATGAACTTAAAGACACTTTTTATAAACTAGAGAACTAAATAACACATATTACATAAATAAAATGATCATTTTAACTCTTCACCCTATTTTAAATTATACTTAGGTCTAATTCATATATTTTAACAGAAAGTGAGAGTCCAAAAATATTCCACATTATTGATCGGCCATTGAATACTACTTAAATAAAATTCTAGTAAATTAAATCTCTCTTTTTAAAAAAACATTAGTTTATATTAATTTAAATCAAAATTACAAGAATAATTAAATTAAAAAATTAAAAATACAATAAATTATCATAAGAATCTTTTAAATTTGGATGTAGCACTTGAACAACCTTTTTTTTTAGTATTCTTCTTGAGCCATTTAAGTTTTCTGACATTTATGTATGATTCTTTTATTTGATAGAATGTCAATTTTTCAACATAACTTGACTTTCACAACTTAAGATATTCAAGATTTGAATTACAATAATATTTAAACCAAAAATATCAGATCTAGATATAAACATAGAAAGAAAGCAAGTGAAAACAAAATATAACATGCCAAACATACCCGTAGATATAAATCTAGGTGAAAAGAAAATTACATCAAATCGAAATCTATGTATAATATATTTATTGAATTAGAGTACAAGTAAAACCAATCTTTCAAGTGATAGCTCTTATAATGGGAGATTCTTTCTTGTATCAAGTAAAATTGAAAAAGACGGATAAGTTTTTTAAAAGAATATAAAAAAGGAAAAGAAGAAGAGAGACGGAGATCAAATCTCATTTAATTTAAAACTCTACTGAGTCAGACTATTACTATTATTATTATTATAGCTTTACATATAATTTTTGAGGTAATTTCTTATAATAAATTGAAGATCTTAATGTTAACTGAACACGTATGCCATCAGAACCCATTATTTTATTTGTCTAGTTTTTTCACATGACTATCTCTACTTGTCTTAACGTTTTTTTTTAATTCATATAATCGTAATTTTTAATATTATCCTAAGAACAAATAAGGGTGATCGGTGATCAAATCGAGATATAAAATATCATTTTAATCAGGATATTATTAAGAAGATTATTTTATTTGTCTAGTTTTTTCACAAGATTGTCTCTACTTGTCTTAACTTTTTTTTTTTTTAATTCATATAATGGTAATTTTTAATATTATCCTAAGAACGAATAAGGGTGATCCGTGATCAACTCGAGATATAAAATATCATTTTGATCAGGATATTATTAAGAACTTATATCGTGTCACAGTTTCTTTCTTTATTTAATTAATTTATATTTGATTTTGTTTTTTTTAGAATGTGGTAATTTGTTTATACATTTACGCAAAATGTTAACTGCAACTTCACATTTTGGGCTCACATTTAAAAAGTGTATCTACCTCTGCTTAAGAAGTCCACTTCCCACACGACCACAGTTTCAAGACCACAGTTTCAAGCATATTACAAAAAAAAAAAAAGTTTGAATAATAATAATAATAATAATAATAATGCATAGCATTTGCTAGAAGATTAATGTTATGAATATTAGTACGAAATTATCGGGTGCAATGTCAATATTATATTGATGAGTGTGAAAGATCTAATGTTAGAGTCAATTACATTTTGAAATATAGAGTAATGCATGTTTTAACTTAAAATAATAATCATTTCCTTTAATTTATATATATATATATATATATATATATATATATATATATATATGGATTTTTCATATGTGTAGCCGTGTAGGTCGTGTATAGAATATGATATGTTTGAAATGTGAGTTTGTTGAATGATTACGGGACAACTATATATTAACAAATAACAAGTGATCAATTGTATTTTGACAAGTAAATTGATGTATACATTAACTTAAAACAAATATTATTTTCCTTCCTAAATATGGAGACAATTAGGGGTATAAATTTTGTTTGTTCATCATATTAATACACAAAATTTGTTTGCATTGGCAGAGTTATGGATGGTTTTGATCCAATACTTTCATTGAGTTGGATACAAATTTTCATAATTTACAAATCACAAAGTACTGAAAATTAATTGTCTTAATAATGATCATAAATTAAAAAAATTAATTTTAAACTTAAAAATAACACATATTTGTTTATAATTATATATATTTTTTAAAAATAATATTGCATAAATTAGAATGAGATCCTTACAAAAAATAATACTTTTTTAAACAATTTTTAAGGATTTACGAAATAAATATTTATTATATAATTTAAAAGAAAGAAAAATAAGTCTCCTATCAAAAGTAAAATTTTAAATTCAAATAAAATTTGGATATGGTCAACTAAAAATAATATATATAGTACAACATTGTACAAACAATAGTTGTTCACCAAAATCCTTTAATGTAACATAATAGTTTAAAATTCGTGTTTGAAATTGTTCAAGTTTAACTTCAAGAATAAGAAAATATACTTATATTTGTATATGAATCTATTGTATGAGAACCTCATTAATTTGTAAGCAAATACACTTGTACAAAACATTAACATTTGAGCGCATAACCTTTTATATGGTATACTCATAAATAAAAATTAGTAAAAAAAAGTTAGGTCAAATAAATTAAGTCATAAAGTAAGATTAATAAAAAAAATAAAACTACAATAAGTTGTGATAAACTAATATGACCTACTCAATAATTCATTTCAACAATTTTTTTGAAAAAAAATTTATTTTAAACATCAAATAAATAATAAAAAAAATTGTCAATGAAAATAGAAGTCAAAAATAAAACTCAACAAAAGATAGAAAATAATTTTTCTCATACTTATAATAAGAGTCAAAATACCTAAAATTATAAAAAACATTAAGATAATACATATTCTATAATTTAAGCTTTCTCCAATCTATTTTAGGCTATGCCAAATACATTTCTTGTCTTAATATCAAACAAAATTATTGTTAAATAAATATTTCGGAGTAAATTTCCTTTATATATAAAGTAATAGATATGTTAAAAATATATAAATTTTTAAATAAAATATATTATATAAATAGAAAATAAAAAAATATTATTCATCTTAAAATTAATATAAAATTATCAAACAAAATTAAAAGTATAAAATAAATATACTCACACCAATTATATATTAAAAGAAATAGATCCTACAAAATACACCAAATGAATAGAAATAAAAAGAAAAAAATAACCAACAAAAATTATCAAATAAATATAAAATTTTCAAATCTCTTACATATATATATATATATATATATATATATATATATATATATATATATAAAACACAAAAAATATTGTGTTAGGAATTAGTTTTTTAATATTAAATGTTGAGTGGTTATGGTTACAAGAATACCTGCAAATTCCTTTACCTGTTTTTCCGATATATACTTTGAAATTGAGCCATACTTTACCTTGCTTTACTAAAATGTTGAAAACATAGTGCAAAAGAAATAATGTGAAATGATTGATGGGTAAGTGAAAATTGAAATTCTGCTTAAAAAATAATTTATAATTTTTATAGAAATTAAATAAATTAATTCACAAATAAAATCCTTAATAAGAAATTAGTAAGTCAGAAGATACACAAATTTCTTATAAAATATATAAAAATCAAAATAGAATAAATAAGATTTAAAAATATAAATTAAATTAAACTAAACTATTATTGTCGTATACATCTTCATTACAAAAGCAAAAACTCAAAAAGAGACTATAATTCATGGATATAAAAGTGTTAGCAGTTGAAAAAGAAAAAGAAAATAAAATTATCAAATAAATACACAATTCTCATATTTAAATATAAAGGAAGTAGAGGGAAAAAAAACAGTAAAACAAAATTTAAAGGTTATATCAAACAATTCATTTTCATAGAAAAACTCTAAAATCAAAATAATTAAAATGAAAAAAAAGAAAGAAAGAAAGAAAAGAAAAAGTATTCAAAAGAAAGTTATAATGAAATAAAAGAAAGAAAAAAAAACAATAAATTTAAATAAATTATTTTCAAATAAATAAAAAAGGACAACTCTCTTTTATATATAAGAGTATAGATATATACACTCTTAAAGGAGAGAACACGATCCAATCACATTAATCCCTCCATTTTTCCCATTAAGATAAAGGATGTTTTAGAGGATAGAAATTGAACAAGGAATTTCCCTACAATGTAAGGCTACCATGCTTGTAGCAAAAATCACACAACTAACACTTCTAAAAAAATATAATAATAAAAATAATATTTTTTTTAATTAAGAGTTTATTTTTATTGTTAAAAATGTATGTTTTATTTTTATTGTTATAAATTTTAAGAATATTATTTTAAATATTTTTAAAAAAAATATTGCACTAATGGCATAAAATAGTATACTTGAGACAAATGAAATATTAATTAATAAATACGCAATCTCTTTGCCTAAAGCTCCTTCGAAATAAGAAGTAATTCTGTGTTTTATGTTTCTTATTATAGTATTTAATTGAAAAGATCGGTTGAAAATTTAATTTTGTAATTTAAATTAAGTACATGATAATTAATTTATTTACATGCCAAGTCAATACGTGCACGTCAATTTATCTGGCAGGTCAACTTCTGGAAGTAATTTTGGCCGAGTTAGAAAGCTTTCTACTTTGGCAACTGGAATTATTATATTGAGTTAGCCCAAAGTAGAGAAGGTAAATCTTGGTTAAAAAAAATAAAAAATAAATAAATCATGATTTGATGTTTTGATAAGTCGCTCTTTTATTAACATGGAATATAAACGTGTGGTGTATTTTTTGTATAGAAGTCTTGTAATAATAACATGTACTGATGTACACGTTATATTTAATATTTTATTTTAAAATTAATTACATAATATATATTTTTTCATGTTATTCAACATCTGGACTCACCTAGAAACTGTGTTGTTTGGTAGTTAATTTATTGACAAATTAATATAACCCTTGTTCGATCATTTCTATCTAAGTCATCTTCTCGTATCTTTATCAAAGATGGTCATTTATTTGTGTTTGATGTTTCTTCCAAAACATCACTTTTGAACAATTTGCATATAACACGATATATATATATATATATATGATCACCTCTTTGTGTTTGTTGTTTCCTCCAAATACATCACTTTTGAACAATTTGCATATAACACGATCACCTCTTTGTGTTTGATGTTTCTTCCAAATACATCACTTTTGAACAATTTGCATATAACACGACATATATATATATATATATATATATATATATCCTCCAAATTTTAATGTATCACTAAAAAAAATTTAAATTCTATGGTATAGTTTCAACTCTTAAAACCACAAATGTAAGCTTTAATTTGAGGATCATTATCACAGCAATTTACTAACAAATACCAACTCATTAACTCAAGTGAGTATCATGTTCAAAAATCACTCATTTATAAATAGTTAAATTGAAACTTATGAGTGTAATTTCAAAAACTTAAAAGGATTATTCTTATTATCTAAAATTTAGATATTTATAAAGAAGTTTTTTTTCCTTTTCTTTGACAGGTGAGAAAGATAGTCACCGTATTTTCACACTTAATTATCGACTACATTTAAAAATACCAATAATATGAGCATTATTAAGATTTTTTTTTTTTTTTTTTACCGCTTGAATCCTGGTTCTATAGCATGTAAAAAAGAAAAAGCGATATTTATAAAGAAGATTAAATTTTGAAGACCACAAAAACAATTATGTAAAGGATAACAAGTGAGAATAGCATAAAAATGTATATTTAAATATATAAATGAATTAATATTTATGATTTAATTAATTTAAAATTAATTATTTTTTATATTAATTTTATAAATGTTATTTATATTTATTATGATAATTTTATACTTATAAAATCAGTAAAATCAATTAAAATAGAGCAAAGAAATCAAAATTAAATTTATGCAATATTTATTTTCAAGATCTTATAAACATATTGCTGTATTTTGGTGATAATTTTTTATTAAAATATTCAAATAAAATGATTCAAGATGATATAAAAAGATAATTCATTTATGCATAATTTTGTATTTTACGAAGAATATCAAAATAGTATTATTTTAAGGCCAAAAATAAGATGGAATCTGAAATATCTTGTAGTTAGACAACTGTTAGTATATTTGATACAACTTTCTGTGTACAGCTCCAAATTAAATGATTTTTTATTCTCTGAAAAGATAAGAGATTTATCTACTATTAATATTTAGAAAATATTTTGAACATCAATTATTTTCATGATATTATTATGATTCAGCAAATTTTTCTACTCCAATACTATAAATAGATGGACATTCAACACATATATGGAGGCATCAAGAAAATTGAAAAGAGTTCTTACTTCCTATTCTCATTTTTTCTCTCTAGAATTTGTGAGAATGATTTGCAAGTTAGGTTAAATTTAGAGTAAGGCTAAAGATAAGCTTAATTATGTAGTTTTTTTTATTAACTTCTTTTATTCCTAAAAGTATTTTCTAGTTTATAAGTTTATTTTAAGAAATTATTTTGTTCATATTTTTATTACATTTAATAAATTATATTCTTCAATTTCATATAAATTCAGTCATGCTTTTTTATATGTAACTTTTAGTTTATAATTATTTTATTTATTTTATGAGTTTATTTTCTACTGCGATACTGTCAATTTTAGATAAGTTGTAAGAATAAATTAAATTGTTCTACCATGACAACATTATATTTCCCAAATTAAATAATTTTAAATTTCATCTTAAATCTTCAATTTTAAATTTTTCAATTGTTTGTTTGAGATGTGAAACATGTAATTGAGTAGTAAATAAAAATAAAAGTTGATAATATTAAAATAAAATAATTAAGTAAATCTCGAAGCCTTGTTATTTTTATATTAATTTTTTTTATAGTAAAATTGCTATCTTTAATTATTATTATTATTTTTTTAATTATAAAATTATTTTTTTATTTTGTGATAATTTTTTTGTTTGTTTAATTAATTTTTTTTAGAATCAACAATTAAAATTATACTATAATAATTATTTAGTTAAAGATAATAATTTTAAGCATGGACCAACAAGTGACGTGACTCGTGTGGTTAGTAAGGAAATGCCACATTATTAATCATACTTCAGTTTTTTTTAAATAATAATGACTTCAATTGAGAAATTAGTAATTATTTTTTATTTTTTAAAATAATAATATTATTATAATTATTTTAATTATTATTATAATAAAAATATATAATTATTATATTTTATAATTTATATATATTTTTATTAATAAAATTATCATTAATAAAAAATAATCGTATTATTGATAATTTTAATTATGATAAAAAATTATCAATTTTTTTTATTGTTATTTGTACGTTTGATGATCAGTCGGCCTATGCAAAAGTTTGATTAGATGTTGTTAAGAAAGAAAAAGAAAAAAAGAAAAAAAAAAGTTTGAATAGATAATTTTAATTTTTGCATTAATAATCTTAGTTTTGAAAAATTTACAACTTTTTTTTAGGTCTATTATGTAAATGTTATTTGTACGTTTGTTGGTCACTCGGGCCCTATACAAGAGTTTGATTAGATATTACTAAGAAAGAAATAAAAAAAAAAAAAAAAAGAGTTTGAGTAGATAATTTTTAAAAGTTCAAAAAATTTGAGGATTAATAATTTTTTTTAGTTAAATTTCAAATATTTATAACTAAGGTCAGAATTTTAAGAGTGATTCGAAGACTAATAAAATGATACGACCTATTATTTTTAAAAATAATAATAAAAATAACCATTTTTTAAAATTTATAAAAATAAAAATAGTATATTTTATGTTTAAATTTATATTTTTATAATTAAAAAAATAATTGATATATTATTTTTTTTAACATCTATTTAATTAGAATTGAACAACGATAATTTAAATCCGTTCAATATTGAACGTTTAATGTTATATGTTCAATATTATTAGAGTATTAGTTTTGTTATTATAAGTTTTAAAAATGTTATTTTTGATAATTTTTCTTAATTTTATTATAGCAGTTTTTAAAATAAAAATATACGTAAAATATTAAGAACCGAGCAAATCAGAGCATTTTTTGAGATTTTCTATTAGCTCTTTTATTCATAGTATAGTTCTTCGTATTGTTTAAACAACGTATATTTTATAACATTTGATATTTGACGACTCTTAAAATCATTTGAATTAATCTTTAGATCCTGCAAATATATCAGATATTAATATTTAGATCTAAAAAATATAAATATATCTAGATCTAAAAAAAATAATGGCTAAATTATTTATACCATAAAAGTCACAAGTATGATGTTAATTTGGTGGATAAGTATAAAAATAAAATAGAAAATTATTAAAAATAATATTCATAAAATTTATAATAATAAAAAATATCATCAATAATAACATTAAATGGTGTCCAATTGAACGACGTTCAATATTAAACATGTTTAAATTGCCTCAATTCAACTTGAACTATATCCAATTAAACGTTGTTTAAATAAAAATAATGTAATAATCTTTTTTTATAGTAAAAATATATAATTTGAACACAAAAACTATCTTTATAGTTACATATTTTTAGAATATTATTTTCATTATTTAAAAAAAATATATAATCATAAATCAAAATTTAGGTGAATAACTAATATATATATATATATATATATATATATATAAACACACTTTATTACAAATTTCCATTATTGTTAATATAATTTACAGGAAAATAATTAGCAAAAAAGAAGGAAATTTATGATTTAACAATTCTATTATTCAAATTTGTTTATTAATAAAAAAAAATCCACTAAAGAGTTGGATAAATGGGATTCAAATTTAAGTTTTTAGCATGGGGATCAAGAATTTTAATCACACGAAAAATTCCCAAATTCTTATCTATTACTCAATTTCTTTTCGGTTAGAATAAACAAAAAAGGGATTTATTCAAATATATATCATTATTATGGCCTTGGATAAGAGAATATAAAACTTTGGGTCTCTTTAAAATCCTAAATAATTATAGTCTTGTATCTTTAGATTACAATTCTTTTCCAATTGTTAAAAATTTATATCATTATTACTTATTACATTTACATTTTTCTTGCTAAAATAATTAGTAAATATATTTTTGTTTGTTTAGATTAGCAATGCTTTCAAATTTTTGGAAAAGATTTATCATTATTAGTTACGTGTCACTTTTATTATTATTTTTTGTATGTATAAACTAAGTGATAATTATATTGTTGTTTCTTTAAATTATAATTGATACGTAATAACTAAAACTAATACATATAAAAAAAAAAATAATAAAAATAACACCTTTAAAATTTATAATAATAAAATTAATATTTTTTATGTTTAAATTTATATTTTCACAATTAAAAAAATAATTAAGATGTCATTTTTCTTTGAACACTCATTTAATTAGAATTAAATGACGACAATTTAAATTTTTTTAATATTAAACGTTTAAATTAAATGTTCAATATTATTAAAGTGTTAATTTTATTATTATAAATTTTAAGTGTATTATTTTTAATCATTTTCAAAAAAAAAAAAAAAATTTATTGCTACTTCGGACACATCATGACTGATATTATTACATATCTTCATTCTACCGTTTGTACTAAAACAAGTATTTAGATAATGACAAAAATTTAAGGGAAAATAACAAAACTAGCACTCTTAAACTTGTAATAACAAAACTAACACCCCTTGTGTTCAATTAAAATTGAACGATGATAATTTAAACCTGTTCAATATTGAACGTTCGATATTATCCGTTCAATTAAAATTGAATGACGACAATTAGACCCATTTAATATTGAACGTTCAATATTTTATGTTCAAATTGAATATTGAACGTTCAATTCTAATTAAACACAAGGGGATGTTAGTTTTGTTACTATAAATTTTAAGGGTACTATTTTTGATAATTTTCCAAAATTTAATTCAATAAAGCCCTTACAATATTCGTTACTTAACTTCCAATCTAATTGAAGAAAGAAAGAAGAAGAAAAAGAAAAGGGAAAAAAAAAAACTCTTATTAATGAACGTTTGTAAAAATTTATCAAGTATTTATATAATGATTAAAATTTAGTTATCTTTAGACATTATTTGGTAAATATTCACTAGAACTCTTACAATATCCGTTCATTAACTTTTATTTTAAGGAAATTTATCAAAAATAATATTTTTAAAATTTATAGTAATAAAATTAACACCCCTAATAATATTAAACGTTTAATATTAAATAAGTCTAAATTATCGTTGTTCAATTCTAATTGAATGGGTGTTAAAAGAAAATTGATATATTAATCATTTTTTTTAATTATAAAAATATAAATTTGAACACAAGAGATGCTATTTTTGTTATTACAAGTTTAAGGGGTGTTAGGTTTATTATTTTCTTTATTTTTAATTTAAAAAAATTTACTGTACGTAGCTTGTATATTTGACGAAAACAGAGAGATTAAGTTTTGCTATTATTTTACTCAAATTAATTATCTAACAGTAATATAAATTTTTTAATAACATGTGTTTGTTTGCAAATAAGTTGTACTAACAAATAACTGAACTTGGTAACCATTTTAATTCCTTATTTTTTTTTTCAAGGAATTTTTAAGTATGTTCGATAATAATTTTTTATTTTAATTTTTATATTTTTAAGGAATAATTATTAAAATATGGATTGATTCATAAATTTTTAAAAAGAATATTTTTTACTCAAATTTGTTATTTCTAATTTTTTTCATTACTCAAATTTATCATTTCTAATTTTTTTTCATTTTTGTTGAATATTTTTTACTCAAATCAAGTCTTATAACTTTTATATGTAAAATATTAAAAGAAAATAGTTAAAAACTTAAAATTTGTAAAAATTAATCAAAATTTTCTTTATTTTTAAAGTTATTTGAAAAAAATAAAAAAAATAGAAAGTATTACTAAATAACTTAGAGATAATTTTTTATTTTTTTATTAAAAATTATTAAGAATAAATTTTTATCAAATATATTGATAATTATTTTTATAAAAGAATTAAAAATTATAAAATTAATTATTTAATTATAAGTTAAAATTATTGTAGAACATAATTTTTGGTTAAAATAATAAAGTCAAAAGTAATTAATATATGTTTGTGAAACAGTCGAAGTCTACAATGAATGAACAACTGATACGCTTCTTTCATCATACAACAGTGGAATTTGTTTTAAATAATTAATTTCATTTCTCTCAAAAAAAAAAAAAAAAATTATTGTGATAGACATAAACTAAATCAAAGATAAATAAATATGCTACCGACATAAAAGGTTAGAACTTATTGATGATCAACAATAATAATTATCTAAAAATTTAATATGACATAGCTAAGAAATGAATTTCAATTTTATGATAACTTTTGAAATATGTAAGAAATTATGCCATTCTCTTTTTTAGTTTTTATTTTTGTCTTTCTTTTTTTAGATTTTGGTTCGTTTTTGCCCAAAATACCAACCGAATTCATGTATTAATTTGTTAAATTAATAATCAAAACCAACCTTTAAAATGCGATTAGAGTATATTAAACTAACTTATTTAGATTGGCTTGATAAATTGAGTTTTTTTTTTTTTTATTTAAACTTACTTATTTTAAAAGAATATTTAAATTATTTTAAATTAATATTTATATTAAATTAATAAATAAAATTTAATATTTAATAAACAATTTATTCCAAAATTATTTTACATTATAATTTTATTTAGTTTTATTTTTAACTCTCCTTAACATAAAAAAAAATTATATGCATTTTTTTAACACTAAAAAGCATATGCTGATTTACTTTAATAAAAAAATGAACATATATTTTTTCTTAAGGGAAATTAAAAATAAAAATTTATGTATAAAAAAAATGTAATATAATTAAATCTTTTCTTTATTCCAATTAGATGATATACATTTACTAACAAATTACAATCAAAAGATAAATATGAGCTTTATAAGAAAGCAATCTCTCTAGTAGAAAAGTTTGACAAAAAAAATAGTTGAAAAAGAAAAATGGAAAGGGTGAACATGAGCCGGCTAAAATTTGAAAAATAGAGTCAAAATTCAAAAATTCAGCGGTCAAGTATATTTTAACATTATTAAGTATAATATATGTAAATACTGAGGGAACGAAAAATTGAAGTGTAATATATATATATATATACAAAATTACATATGAATTAAGTAGAATTGCATCCTTAGATTTTAATATTTAAGCGTTTATAACTTATAATCCCATTATAAATTTTATAATTTAAATTATTTACTATTCAAATAAAATACATATATCATTTTATATTCAACAAATTATTAAAGTTTAATGGCATGAAGTGTTATTTTAAGGAAGTGGGGCCACAAAAATATCTAAAATTATATTATTTGTATTATTTGATTTTTTAAATTTTAACTGATGTCATTTAATTATTTAATTTTAAAAAAAATTAAGTAAAAATAAAATACATAATTTTAATAATTTTTTAATTAAAATTTTATTTTTTAAATTAATATTTTAATATTAAAAACAATAAAATAATATAATTTTTCTCTTAAAAAATAATATTTTAATTAAAAAATCATTAAAATAATATATTTTGTCTTTAATTGACCCATTTTTTTTAAATTAAGAGACTAAATGATATCATTTATAATCTTAGGAACTAAATGACACAAATAACCTAATCTAAGGGACCTTCACGTAGGGGTGTCAATTTCTGACATGACACGATAGCACGATCCGAACACGAAACGACATGAATTTTTTTTTAGTAAGAATTGATCAATAATTTTTTTATATTCTTAAAGGGTTTGTTATTTCTTATTATTATAAATAAGTAACACAAAAAAAATTCAAGTAAATTTTTTAATGTGCCAACCAATACGAATAATACGAACAAACACGACACGAACACGAACAAATACGACACGAACACGATTAATACGACACGATTGACACTCCTACCTTCACGACACTTTTATCTATTTTTAAACCCCTCATTGTGGAGTTTTTAGACATTTATTAAATACATACATTTTTCACATTCACATTTTTTTAATAACGTTGCCAAATAGTTGTAAAAATATATATTTTTTGCATGCATATACTTTTTTTATAATGTAAAATATTTATATACTTTTTAAAAAATTAAAAATAAAATAAATCGAATAAATAAGCTATACAATACTATTAGTTATTTTGATAATTAGGGGTTATTTTATAGCATAATTAAGGTCTGTTATGTGAATATTATTTGTATGTGTTGCTGCATGTACAAGAGTTTGATCGGATACTTTGTTACATTTATAAAATAGGTATAGATAACTTATTTAAAATCTTAAATTTTCAATTTTCGAATTTTTCTTAACCTTTTCCTTTTCTTTTTGACTTTGTATTAACTATACTAAAGTCATCATAAATTTAAAGATAATAAAAAACTATGACAGAAAAATATAAAATAAATTATATAGAAAAATTTCAAATGGTATTTATCGTGGAATATAATAGAGATATAGTTAAATCAAGAAAATACTTAATATGTGAAGGAATTCATTGAAAATGTAATAAAAAACTAATTTGTTTTATTATTTTGTAATAAAATAATTTTTCCTATAGAAATTGTCTAGTATGGAACATCATCTAGCAATGTTACCACTTAGATTCACTAAATACTATTTAAGTTATTATAATACAATAATTAGATACTATTATTTGATAATTTTATTGAACTATATTTATCATGTTTAGACATAATAGAAGTCCAAAATCCTTTGTTTGAAAAATATAAATCTATTATATTTTTTAATAATAATGTTATATCAAGTGATGTATAAGTTACTGATTAGATATAAAGTTAAAAATTATGATGCCAATAATTAATTAAATTATATTATGTAGATTGATAAATATACTAAATTATAATAAAAAAATATTTTTAATTTTTTTAATAATCTAAACATAAATTCATAACCTAATATAATAGGCCTAGAACATTGCACCTAAAACAATTAACAAGACCAACAATGAGTGGCAAGTAAGCTATGAATTATGATGACTGGGCAGGGGTTTTTATACCAGGATTATATTATAAATTAAAAAAGCATCGATAATTCTCACTTCCAAACAAATTACGTCGCTATAAACGATTAGCTTGATTGGATAAAGAGATTTTAGATCGTATTTGTACTGAACAGTAGAATGCAAATTTAATATTTAAAACTTACATTTTAATATTAAACAACGACCTTAACTCTATTGTAATCTGCAAAAATTTAATATTTTAATAATTTATAGGTGTAATAATAACCCTTAGGTTTCTTTTGTATTAAAAAAAAAAAACAGATTACTTCAAAAAGGAATTAAAAAATCATTTTAAATTACAAATATAAATCTCCTGACATTTTTCTACAAGTTCAATGTTACTTTTTTTGCGTAAATATTACATTATTACTTAAAATTTGGGCTAAATTTACACATAAAATTTTAAATTAAATAATTTAAATCCTAAATTTTTTAAATTTTACACGGAGATCCATTAATTTTTAAATTTTATAATTAGTCCATAAAATTTTACAAATTTATATGTAGGCATTAGGCCTTACCTTGATTATTAAAATAGATATTTATAAATCAAAATTTTAAAACTTATGTATAAAAAATTTAAAATTTTTGAGAATAAATTGTATTATTTAAAATTTTATTGACCTATTTATAAATTTTTATAAATTTGATGACAAAATTATTTGTTTTACAATTTTAGTGAATTATTTGTAAATTTAATTAAAATTTGAGATTTAATAGCATAATTTAATACTTTTTTTTTTATATAAAAATTAAACTTTGTTCATTCAATCAATTATATTTAAGAGTGTTAAATTAGGTCGGTTGAATTAGTCCATTAATTAGCGTGTTATGTCGGCCAATGATCTATTAATTAGCATGTTTTGTTGTGTTTTTACTCTAGACATGTAGACTTTAATATGTTTGTGTCGCATTTGGCCTTAGACTAACATAACTGTGACCTATTTAACTCATTATTTTATATTTATATATAATATTTATATTTATTTTATATAAATAAAGTATATGTATGATATTATTTAATATATTTATTTGTCAACAACAAATTTTTAAAAAACTATGCTACATTTGAGTCACACCCAACTAATAGTATGTACGAAAACATCTTTATCAACTACACTATGCAATTTTTTATTAAAAAAAACAACAAATTTATATATTCATTATTGTTTACTATGCTAATTATTATTAAATTTTGCGTGCCATTTTGATCCATCACATGCCACAGGAGGTACAATATCACTCGTTTATGTTTATGGGTTGACATGTTCTGATTGGTTTGGTGGATGGAGTGAGTGATTAATAGATTGTCTCAATGATTCTTAATTTTGTTACAACCACGTCAATAAACAAAGTATTATAGTTAACACATGATACAAACAAAATGAATGAATATATGAAACACCGAAGATCTTTATAGCAAGATACTTTTTGTAGTGTAATAATTTTTATATGTTTTAAATTGGTACTTGAAGATCATAAGTTGTCTCTTTTGGATGAATTTGTGCAATGTTTATTAAAGAAAATTTATTTTTAATAATAATAATTGGCACACCCTTTTGAGGCTTTGTATTATTACAAGTATGTGTCTTTAAGGTAAAAAATTGACAACCATAATATAGAGAAAAATTATAATGTATAGACTTTGTAAGTTATATCAACCATCACCCATATTTATTGAATGAATATTTAAATAAATATATTATTTTTGAAATAAAATTTATTGATTATGACTGAATTAAATTTAAAGATTCTTAAAATATTATATGTTAACTTACAAGATGTATAAGAATGAATGAATACAAATTACAAATCAATAATAATTTCTCATTACTAAAAATACATAAATTTATATTTATTTTTGCATATATATTGTTTATAATAATAAATGGTTCAATTATTTTATATAATTTTTTCATATATCATAATATAATTGATATAAATGTAAAAATAAGTGTAAATTTTTTTAACTATTGTATTCTTCTAATTTCCGTACGTACCCTCCTCCGGTTTTATAAAAGCTGGGCTTTGCAAGAAGAAAAGCCACATCTTTATAAATGGGCTGAGTTCGATCAAGACAAGCCTAAATACCATCTAACTTCAGCTTCACAGCCTTTCGTAATATGACTCAAATCATCCCACATTTTGAATCAATACAACAATTATATTAAAAAAAAAAAAAAAATGAGTACATCTAAAAACAAATAAACCCAAATTTTTTGATTTTTGATTTTTAAGAATTCAATATTTTTCTCTCTTTTACATTTAATCTTTATTTTATATTTATCTTTCATTTATATACATTCGTTACATAAAAAAAATTCTACACATTTTATGTAAAGTTACATGTAACTTATATAATAGATTTAATATATTTTTTGGATATTCTTTTACTCATAAAAAATAACTATTTAGATGTACGGTTCTATCTAATATTATAATTGATATGAAATTAAATAATATCAAATTATCGTATAAAGTTTTATTTATTTTTGGATGAAAGTCGTACACTTTGTTAACAACATATATTATATAATTAATCAGATAAAATTAATGAATAAATATTTTAATAAATAATTTATATTTAAAATAATAGATAATTTTTTATGCAGTTTTCTTACTTATTAAAAAAATTGCATTATAAAAAGTTATTTAAATCATTTTTTAATTCAATTTTTTTCTTACATTTAAAATAAAAATATTATTTTATTTTTATGGAATAAAAAGTTGAGATATATAATTTTAGAATTAAAAATTCAAACATATTAAGTTAATTATATAGTACGATTTAAACGCACATTTTCTTGCAATAATTTTTTTTATGTAACCGTAATTTATTTATTAATGTAAAATATAGTAATATATTCAAATGTTACAACCAAATATATGGTTATACAGAAAATATACTGCATAAAAAATTAAAAAGTTATGATTGTTTTATAGATGTACTGCATAAAAAATTAAAAAGATTGAGATAGAGCCTTTCATTGGAAGAGAGATTATATCTAATATTACATATATTGTTTTTTTTTTTAGATTCAATGACTACATAAACAGAGAGCAGCACAACAACAACAATATACTTAGAAGAAAAAAAAACAGAGCAAGAGGAATTAATTAACGTTTGGCAAGCAATATGGATCGAGATCTTTTTTTAATATAATAGGAATCGACATCAGATTACAGAGCAGTGGATCAAGTCACATGCATATTTTGACTTTACTGAATAATATACAAACTAACCGCATAATCATTATGCCATAATGTATTTACTTTTAAGGAATTGAGCTTAGTTTAACAAAACAAAAGTTGTCCATTTTGGTCCAATTTTTTTTTTTCCATAAGATTTGATATTTCAACTTTTTAATTTTACCGAAATGTTGAAAAAACAAAGTGAATATATATTAAATTTGAAAAGTTAAAACGAATAAAATTATTAGAAAAACAAATAATTTTAACACAATACTTTTGATAGTGATATTTCACACCAATTTTTAGTTCTTAATTGAATTTATTAAATTTAAAAAGCTAGGAACCAAATCTTTTTAAAAAAAATTATGATAACAAAGTGTAAAATATATAAAAATTGAAAAAAAATATATTTTTTAATTAAAAATAAATAAACAAAATTCATATTTTTCCGAAAGAAAGATCTCAGAAGTTGGTGAAAAGTCCCAAGTCTGCCATAATTTTTGTTAATAAATTGCTACTTAATTGTCTTTCAAGTGCCTAAGCAAATTAGTTGTATTTCTATTTACATAATGACTTCTTATCTTTAGAATTCATATCTGAATGAGGAGACAAAATTACAATGACCCGAATCATTTTTTCTTTATCTTTTTTTTTTTTTTGTGTGTTTAAAAACAAATTATATGAAATCACCTTTACGAAAAGAATCACTTTTAAAAAGATGGAACTGCCCCTGTTTTTAAAGTTTATGCTAACCATTACACAACTCCATTGGACTCATTAATTGTATAAAAGAGACAGGGGAACTAACAGTAATAACTTGTTAAAGCTTATTCTTTCAGTCATTACTCCCATTAATTTATAATTATTTGTGAACTGATTTTTTTATTTGCTAGTTATTTTCACCTTGATGCTGTTTAGGTGTGTGTGTCAATCCATAATTTACATATTATTATTATTATTATTATAAAATATCGAAATTACTTTTAATCAAATTATTTATTTTTAATATTAAGAAAAAATTAATTCTTAGTAAAAAGTAATTCGGAATGTCTTCATATTCGATCCTGGCATAAATTGCCACCTACATCTGCGTCATTGGGATGCTTCATGAGGTAATAAGACTAATATTCAGGGGAAAAAAAAAAAAAAAACTAAGACCTATAATATTACCCCAAAAATGATATAAAATTCATGCTAAGCCATCTAAAATATTATAATGCAACCACCACCTAGTTAATCTTTGAAAATTTCCACACCCATCTATCTCAGCTTAATTTGTTTGATCTTCTTAACCTCTCTCTGTTTCTTTCTTTGTTCTCTCCCACTCTCTCTTCCAATGAAGCACAAAACAATTGATCATGAAAATCCCTATAGAAAATGGCACGCTCTACAAAAGTCTCCAAAACTAGTTATTTTAGCAATAACTTGTACTTTACTACTACTTGTAACAATCATCCCTCTCAATTCCAATTCTATAACCTTTTCTAAAAGTCTTTCGAAGCCATCACCTTCTTTTTTTATTTCCGAGGAGGAAGAAGAAAATTACTCCTCTACAACTAGTATACCATCCACATCAACACATAAATGTGACATATTTACAGGTGAATGGGTTCCAAATCCAGAGGCTCCTTATTATACCAACAAAACTTGTTGGGCAATTCATGAGCACCAGAATTGTATCAAGTATGGAAGACCTGATTCTGAATTTATGAAATGGAGGTGGAGACCAGATGGGTGTGAATTGCCTGTTTTCAACCCAGCTCAGTTCCTTGAACTTGTCAGAGACAAATCCTTAGCCTTTGTTGGTGATTCTGTTGGTAGAAACCAAATGCAGTCTCTCATATGTCTTCTTTCTAGGGTAAGAGTTTCTAGTAATTTGTTTGCTTATGCTTAAATTTTAGATTACATAAAAGCGCTTCTGACGTTAAACACTGCTTCTACATTAAATGGAAGGAAAAAAAAAATACATTGAAAACACATTTTGACATAAACACAAACAAACAGACCTGATTTCTCATGCATAGGAGAGTTATTTTTGGTACCATTTCGTTTAATTCTTTTTTTCTATTTCTATGGGTGTTAATATAATTAGTATGAAGAAAAAATGACTTTTTTCTTGCTTATTTTGGGCTAAACCATGAATATGGTTGATTTATCATAATTAGAAAGTGGGTTAAAATTTAGCACATGGGTTTGGTCTAATTAATGTAATTTTTTTTTTTATTTTTTTTTTCACAAATGATCTGAATTTAGTTAAAACAACATCATAATTCATAATTGTGTATCATATAAATCAGTTGTAGATTAACAACTTGGGTTAGTTGACCTAAGCCTTTAAGTAATTGAAGGATTATTTAAGAGACAGAAGGGAAATGTGTAGTGATGAGTAGTGCAACTGCATATGGCAAGGGAATCTTTGCCAATAGTGACAATGAGTATGTTTGCATTTGCACTCACATCAAGGGCATTGGCTACACATGTGAACCTTTCTTTTTCTTCCTCTGTTTTTTTCTCCTCCTCTGTTTCTTCCAAAGAGTGGTAGTATGTATTATGTGTCTTACCATATATTTGATCATGTCCTGTTCACATTTAAGTCTCATGTATTTTTGTGTAAAACATAAAAAGAAGGGAAAATTACTAGAGTACCCTTAGATTTTCAAAAATAGCAAAAACAATAGAAAATAAGCAATCATATCCCAGCAATTATTGTTTTACTACAATAACTTCCCCCGAATTTCTTGCTTTTAAATTTGCAAATATTTTCATTGAAAAAGTTCGAAATGGTTGATTGTTATTTTCCAAATTTATGTTTATTTATTTATTTATTATTTCATGAAATTTGGAGGGATTTATTTATAATTGACCCATAAGCAGAAATACAAATATGAAAATTTAAGTGCATCTTAACTTGAAGTGAAAGTTACTGCTAAAATAAAGTTTTCAAAAATCTCTAAGTTTGCAAAATGTGCAATAATTAATATTCCCTTTGTTGATTTTTATTTTTATTTTTATTTTCTAGCAAATATCTTCCTAAAAAAATTCAAAAAAAAAAAAAAACTAACGCACTTTATTCCAAAGCTAAAGGCTGGAAGAGAGATTCAGATCTGAACAACGTATCGTGTCTATGACTAATTAAAAACTTTAGTCCAGATCTTGGATGTTTAACCCTTCATTATTATATAACTGAATGCTCTCTCTCTTTCTCAATTTTTTTTTTTTTTTATGAATTAACTTAAAAATTACTTTGAATAATGTTAATAGTACTGTCATATTTGACATAGCAACGAACCTGTATTAAGTTGTTATTTGACTTAATAGGTAAGGTTTAGTATTGAATTGGCCTCTCAACTACTCTCAAATCTACTGCCTTGTTTTGCTTGGATTATATGATCCTCATCTTTTCAAATTCAACATCAGTGATGTGGGTCCCTTTTTAATTATTAATTACCTAATTAAATATTCAACTATTCATCTTGACAAGTTGTCTCTCTATAATCTGTTGGCTGAACCCCCATACTAATCCTCAATTATCATGCATTATTGTGGACTTGATCAAGCTAATATAAATTTATGGCACTTACAATAGTTGTCATTTGTTAAAGTATTACATGCACTTTAATTTTAAAAAATTAATTTATTGAGTAGAAGAAACACTCATATTTATTATAATTTTTTTTTTATAGTATTATCTTTTATTAATATATGATAATTTTTTTAGTCCATTATTTTATATTTCTAATATTTTTTATTCTCGAGATGAGGCCTAAATTTTTTGACTTATTGATCAATTAAAGTTCTGATATCATGTAAAAATTTATAAAAATTATAAGTCTTTCGATCCTAAAAAATAAAAAAATTGAATATAAATACTCATACATTTTATAAACTCTTTTATAGTATTATATTTTATCAACACAATTTTTCTAAGATAATATAGATAGTAAAAACTTTACATTTTTGTTCCAATACCAATCCTCAAAAGATAAGATATATATATAAATTGACCAAGTCTTAAGCATTATGATCAATCAATTTGAGGTAGATAAGCTTCAATTCTCTTAAAATTTCGGTATGTCGTTATGATGTTCAGGTGGAATATCCAATAGATGCATCATATACACCAGATGAGAAATTCAAAAGGTGGAAATACACTTCGTATAACTTCACATTGGCTACATTTTGGACACCCCATTTGATAAAATCCAAAGAATCAGACCCAAATGGACCAACAAAAACAGGACTTTTCAGCCTCTACTTAGATGAATTTGATGAAAATTGGACAAGCGGTCAAGTTGAAGACTTTGATTATATTCTAATCTCAGCAGGTCACTGGTTCCAACGTCCAATGATTTTCTATGAAAATGGAAAGATTGTTGGGTGTCACTTTTGCCAACTTGAAAATATCAC
The DNA here is from genome assembly GCA_029378325.1 of Elaeagnus macrophylla. NCBI lineage: Eukaryota > Viridiplantae > Streptophyta > Magnoliopsida > Rosales > Elaeagnaceae > Elaeagnus > Elaeagnus macrophylla. The sequence continues at coordinate 16,004,161 of CM055646.1, read as the reverse complement.
TGATTTAGGACTTTATTATGGCTATAGAAAGGCATTCAGAACAGCCTTTAAGGCCATTAACAGTCTGAAAAACTACAAGGGCATAACGTATCTGAGGACTTTTTCACCTGATCATTTTGAAAATGGGTTGTGGAATGAAGGAGGTAATTGTCTGAGAACAAAACCATTTAGAAGCAATGAAACTCAGTTGCAGGGTCGAAGTTTAGAGCTTTATATGATACAAATTGAAGAATATAGAAAGGCTGAAAAAGAAGCCAAAAAGAATGGTTTGAAATTTAGGCTTCTAGATACAACACAAGCTTCTTTATTAAGGCCAGATGGTCATCCAAGTACATATGGGCATTGGCCACATGAAAATGTTACTTTGTATAATGATTGTGTTCATTGGTGCTTACCAGGTCCTATAGATACTTGGAATGATTTTTTGCTGGAGATGTTAAAGACTGAAGCTTTAAGATCTGCTGGGGAGAAACTTTAATAATTAAAGACCAAGAGAGATCCATTGACTATTTCTAGGAAGATAGATTGTATTATTTTTGCATTTAACTCTGTTTCTTGAGAAGTGTGCGATTAAATTATATATTTAATTATTATGTTATAAATATTTAGTCAGATCGGAAAATTAATTTACTCATGAACAGAAGTAAAAATTATTTCTGAGCAGATGTGTTCTGCTCAAGCATCGTACAATCATATGCTATATATATTTCTTGGCATTAAATACAAGTAAGTTAGGGCCACTCAACACCAAACACATTTGAACACCAATCCAAGCTCACTCAATATCATAAGGTCGCAAGATTTGACTGTGTTCAATGCATGATTATGATGAGAGAACTATATTTCAACTGTGCTTTTATTCAGCTGCCCCCACCATCGCTATTTCCTTTTTGTATGTAATATGTGTTGATGTAGCTATTTTGCAATAGAATTGATTATCAACAGCGACACAAAGCACAGTTGATTTGATGATATTCAAAATTCAAAATTTTAAAATCAACTTTTGCTATATACTGTGATACTTCTAGATATTTCAGTCCATAAAAAAAACAAAAAAGAGTAGACCACTTAAAAAAAAAAATTTATATTGTTCTTACTTTTTTTTTTTTATGTTGGGCAATTCTACCTATAAAATTATCACTTGTTACTTAATGATTGGTCGCTTGTGCACACATGTTCATCTAAAATTGATTAAAATTATTGAAATAAATATTAACTTAATTAAGTGAATAATTTGTTAAATTTAATAGCGACTTTGATTATAACAATCCATATTAATTAATGTACGAAACCTATTTATAGTATACATAAAAGCTTTCATTGCTATCAATTAAAATACAACTTATTCTCATTAAATTGGCCATGTAAAATTGAAACGCTAGAAAACTTCATCCTTAATATTTTACTTTTAGCATCTTTAACTTATCAACATCTTATTTGTCAAATTTTCATTTTAATTATATTAAATAAAGATGGAAAAAAATAAATCAAATTGAATAGACTATTTAATTCTTAAATTAAATCATATTTATTGTTTGAAATTCATCATAATTTATTTGATAATGGTTTTATTTATTTATTTTATGTAAGGTAATGTTGCCATTAAATTGACTTATATATTGTTTGGTGTAAAAAAACTTATGTCACATGACACGATATTATCGATTATACTCAACAATATGGCTTGTAATCTAGCCCAGTAAATTCTGAGTGAGAAAGTAAGCATAACTGTTAAATAAACAACCCGTTAAATAATTAACTAATAAATATCCCTTAATTATCTAATAAGAGATAATTATGGAGGGAGGTAACTTAAATGTTAGATTTAGTCTTTATCTATGGGTAAGTGATAGTCATCAAGTAAATCTTTTTCTCTTATATACATGCAACTTGTACACATTTATACATAAGTCGAATCATATACTTATAAACACAACACACATTCACATACAAGTCGAATCATATACTTAAAAACACAACACACTTAGATTCTCTTTGTCTTCACTTTTTCTTCCTAAAATTACTGAGATAGATTTTGGTCTTCTCTTTTATCGTCATTATTTAAACTAACTTAATCATTAAAGAGACAAAGACCACTATACCCTATGGTGGTTTGAGGTCATGTTTTTTTGTTAGCCGAATCATACCAAGGAGAAGTGCACTCTTATTATGATATTAGCAACAACAACAAAAAAGCATCAACATATACTATTCATATTCGGTGATGAAAATGTCTCTTATTTCCTAATAAAATGTCCACATGTTTAATTAAGGGATATTTGGGTTAGAAATAAATCAATAACAGTCAAGTTTGTCTTACTCACCTTGTAAGTTCAAAGATGCAAATTAGCTTAGCCTAGATGATCTAAAGTGAATACATAATAGAATGAGCGATATGTTGTTTCATTAATCTTTTGGTTTCTGTTTAAATTTGTAGCTTTTATTTATTTATCATGAAGAACTGTGAGCCCAAATATGAACACGTATATGCATGGTTGAAACATGAATATGTATTTGTAAGGATTACAGTGGAAGACTAAAGTCGTTGTAAGGGTTACAATGGAAGACTGAGGTCATTGTAACGGTTACTAGGGAAGATTGAAGTTGCTGTAATGGTTACAACCATATCAGAGAAAGGAGCACAAGTGCAAGACAGCAAATCTTGATTGTGTACACCAACATGCAAGTGTACCTGACTTGAGATCTCTTATATATAGAGCAAGTCTAATGTATGTAGGATAACATACATCAATTTATACGTGTGATCTACGATTTTCTTCTTGGTGAATAACTTGTATAGTGTTAAGTCTCTCTCTTGTAACCAAATCACATAATAGGAAGCAAGACTCTTGTGTGGAGGTAGAATTGAGAGGAAGTAAGGAGACATTGTTGTATCTGTTTCATTCAATATAGTGAGGTGGAACTGATTTGGTTTCAAAGTGGATGTAAGATCTACTTAGTAGAGAAGAACCACTATAAATCTTTGTGTATGATTCTTACTATTGTTTTTATAATTTCTGCTAATGTGTTGGTGATAATCTGATCTTGACTCAACAAAACTGGTATCAGAGCTGAGTTCTTAATCTGATCAAGAAAGAATCTTGGGGCAGTCGAAGATCAAGACTCGATCAGGAAATATCCTTATCAAATCAGCCACTGGAAATCTTGCAGAGATGGCTACAATGAAATATGAAGTTGAAAAGTTCGATGGAACTGGGGATTACTCATTGTGGAAAAGAAAAATGAAGAACATTTTGATACAACAGGAAGTTGATGCAGCCTTGGATGAAGTATTTCCATCTGACATGAAAGAATCGACAAGGATTACAAAAATGAAAAAGGCAAGTAGTTGCATAGAACTCTACCTGGCTGATAATGTTCTTTGGCAAATACAGGACCTCGAAACAGCAAAACAAATATGGGAAAGGCTCAACAAACTGTATGATCGCAAAACTCTTTCAAATAAAATCTTCTTGAAAGAAAGGTTGTTCGGATTCAAGCTGGATCAGTCGAAATCTCTGGATTGTAACATCGATCAGTTCAAAATGATAAATGCACAGTTGGCAAATTTGGATAAGAAGGTAGATGAGGAAGATCAGGCTATCATCCTTCTGAATGCACTACCAGAAACTTACAGTGAACTGAAAACTGCAATAAAGTATGGCAGGGAAGAATTGAAACTTGATTTTGTGATATCATCATTGAAATCATGGGAGATGGAACATAAGAATTGGAAAAAGAATTCAGAGACTACAGAAGGTTTGTTTGTAAGAGGAAGATCAGAAAAAAGAAACAACACTTACAAAGGAAAAAGAACATCAAGATCGAAATCCAAAACCAAGAAAAACTTAAGGTGTTTTATATGCCATAAGGAAGGACATTTCAAGCGTGATTGTCCAATGAAGAAGACCAAGAACTTTGAAGGATACGGAAACAGCAACACTGGTGATGCAGGAATGGTATTTGAAGACTATGATAGTTCAGATGTTCTTGCAGTGAGTGCAAACAAGACAGAAACTGAGTGGGTATTAGACTCAGGATGCAGTTTCCATATGTGTCCAGACAAAAATTGGTTTCACAGATTAAATAACACTGAAGGAGGGAGAGTGTTGTTAGGAAATAACCATGAGTGCAAAGTCAAGGGCATTGGTGAGGTAAAACTGACCCTATCAGATGGAACTGCGAAGACCTTGACTGAAGTCAGGTATGCTCCTGATTTGAGAAGGAATCTAATCTCCTTGGGAACCTTGGATTCTGTAGGCTATGCAATCAAAATAGATCAGGGAACACTAAAAGTAATCAAAGGTTCCATAGTTGTTCTTAAAGGAATAAAAAACAATGGACTCTATGTATTGGAAGGTAGAACACTACCCAACAATGGAGATGTCTTAGTAACTTCCTCTAACAGCAACACTAATCTAAGGCTTAGAAGACTGGGCCACATCAGTGAGAAGGGGTTAACAGAATTAAGTAAGCAAGGCTTAATCAAGATTGATAAAGAAGTCTCCTTAGGTGTATGTGAACACTGCCTCTATGGAAAGAAAACTAAGGTAAAGTTTGGTGTAGGAAAACACACAACTAGAGGAATCTTGGACTATGTACATGCAGATTTATGGGAGCTTTCTCCAGTAGAATCTAAGGGTGGAAGCAAGTACTACTTAGGAATAGTTGATGACTACTCAAGGAAGGTGTGGACATGCATCCTCAAAAACAAGAATGAAACCTTTGACAGGTTCAAGTCTTGGAAAAATTTGATGGAAAATCAAACTGGTAAAAGGCTGAAAGTATTGAGAACTGATAATGGGCTGGAATTCTGCAATCAAAACTTTGATGAACTGTACAAGATCAGTGGAATTCAAAGGCACAGAACCATACTTGGTACCCCTCAACAGAATGGATTAGTGGAAAGGATGAACAGAACCATCTTAGACAAGGTTAGATGTATGCTGTCAAACTCGAAACTATCTAAGACATTTTGGGCAGAAGCTGTTCAAACAGCAACACACATTATCAACAGGTCACCATCATCAGCCATTAACTTTAAAACACCTGAAGAAATGTGGGGAGGAAGACCCGCAGATTATGGTGCCTTAAGAGTATTTGGGTGCTTGGCTTTCTCACATGTGAATGAGGGCAAACTAGAACCAAGAGCAAGAAAGTGTATTTTCATTGGATACACAGATGGTGTTAAAGGTTATAGACTTTGGGATCCTGAGAGAAGGAAATGCTTCCATAGCAGAAATGTGAACTTCATTGAAGATGAAACCTATGAAGACTTCAAGGACTTTAATAAAAAGCTAAGAAGTGAAATTGAGATAGAAGACAATGAAGCGGATACCTCAGACTCTGAAGAAATCAGAACCTTAAATCATGGTGGAGTTGGTGATCCAATTCCAGAAAAAGATACTCTACAACAAGAGGAAATTCTTACTGAAACTACTACAAATGAATCTGATCCCTCTGACTATACCTTAGTCAGAGACAGAGCCAAAAGAATATCTAAACCTGTGCTGAGATATGGGCATGCTGATTTAATAGCATATGCACTCCAGGTCAGTGAAGAGTTAGATAATTCAGAACCCAAAACTTATAAGGAGGCTATGGAAAGTTCAAATGCTCATAAATGGAAGCTAGCAATGAATGAGGAAATAGACTCACTCATGAAGAACAGAACCTGGAAACTAGTTTCAAAGCCTCATAAGGCAAGAGTAGTGGGATGCAAATGGATATTCAAACAGAAAGATGGCATTGAGGGTGTGGAACCAGCAAGATTCAAAGCCAGGGTTGTAGCTCAAGGGTATTCTCAGATGGAAGGAATTGATTATACTGAAGTATTCTCCCCAGTAGCTAAATACACATCAATAAGAATTCTATTGTCAATTGTGACACAGCTAGACCTCCACTTAGAGCAGATGGACGTCAAGACAGCATTCCTCCATGGAGAGTTGGAAGAGACAATTTTCATGAGACAACCAGAGGGCTTTGAGGCTACAGGGAAGGACGATCATGTCTGCCTACTTAAGAGATCATTGTATGGACTTAAACAGTCCCCCAGGCAATGGTACAAAAGGTTTGATACCTTTATGCACAAACTGAAATTCCAGAGATGTGAATTTGATGCATGCGTCTACTTCAGAAAAGAAACATCAGGTAACATCATCTACTTGCTGTTATATGTAGATGATATGTTACTAGCTTGTAGAGACATGTCTGAGGTAAGAAAATTTAAAGATCTTCTTAAGGGAGAATTTGAGATGAAAGGCTTAGGAAGAGCAAAGAAGATCTTAGGCATGGAAATAAGAAGAGATAGAGAGCATGGCAGGCTGTTTATTTCACAAACAAGCTACATTCAGAAGATCCTACACAGGTTTGGTATGTGGGACAGCAAAACAGTATCAACCCCATTGGCTGCTCACGTTAAGTTCAGTATGTCACAATCCCCAAAAACAGAAAAAGAAAAGGCTGAAATGAAGAATATACCTTACTCAAATGCTGTGGGGAGCTTAATGTATGCAATGGTAGGAACGAGACCAGACTTAGCCCATTCAGTGAGTGTTGTAAGCAGGTATATGGCTTGCCTTGGAAATCAACACTAGGAAGGAGTGAAATGGATTTTCAGGTACCTTAAAGGAACCTTAAATCTTGGGTTGGTATACGAGAGAAACAAGACAAAACCAGCATGTTTACTGGGATATGCAGATGCTGATTTTGCTGGGGACATTGACAGAAGAAGGTCAGTGACAGGATATATTTTTACTTTATTTGGAAATGTGATAAATTGGAAAAGCAACCTTCAGGCTGTAGTGTCACTCTCCACCACTGAAGCTGAGTATATGGCGTGTGCAGAGGCTGTAAAAGAAGCACTATGGTTAAAGGGAATTGCTAGCAGACTGGAAGCGTGTCAGGGTGCAGTGAAAGTGATGTGTGATAACCAAAGTGCAATATATCTGACTAAGAACCCAGTCTTCCATGAGCGTACAAAACATATTGATGTTAAGTACCACTTTATCAGAGATGTAATCAGAATTGAGGAAGTTGACATAGTGAAAGTACTTACTGAAGAAAACCCTGCAGACATGTTAACAAAAACAGTCACACCTAACAAGTTCAAGCACTGTCTCGACTTGCTTAGGGTCCTAAAAACCTAGGATCAAGACTGTGGTGGAGCCAAACAGTCAACCATCTCACTTAATTCTGGTCTCATGGTGGAGATTTGAAGAACTGTGAGCCCAAATATGAACACGTATATGCATGGTTGAAACATGAATATGTATTTGTAAGGATTACAGTGGAAGACTAAAGTCATTGTAAGGGTTACAATGGAAGACTGAGGTCATTGTAACGGTTACTAGGGAAGACTGAAGTTGCTGTAATGGTTACAACCATATCAGAGAAAGGAGCACAAGTGCAAGACAGCAAATCTTGATTGTGTACACCAACATGCAAGTGTACCTGACTTGAGATCTCTTATATATAGAGCAAGTCTGATGTATGTAGGATAACATACATCAGTTTATACGTGTGATCTACGATTTTCTTCTTGGTGAATAACTTGTATAGTGTTAAGTCTCTCTCTTGTAACCAAATCACATAATAGGAAGCAAGACTCTTGTGTGGAGGTAGAATTGAGAGGAAGTAAGGAGACATTGTTGTATCTGTTTCATTCAATATAGTGAGGTGGAACTGATTTAATTCCAAAGTGGATGTAAGCTCTACTTAGTAGAGAAGAACCACTATAAATCTTTGTGTGTGATTCTTACTATTGTTTTTATAATTTCTGCTAATGAATCGTTTTGTTGAGTCAATATCAAATTATCACCAACATATCAGTTTCAATCAAATGAACATTATGAGAGAAAAGAAAAAAAAAATGAAAATCAAACAATACAATAATAGTCAATACATTAACTCCCCATATATTGGAAGCATTTCAAGTATGGTGTTTACTTTACAACTTTAAATAGTGTGAGGTTTTTCGTATAAAATTCTAAGAACAAAACCGTGCAGGCCTAAACCAAAATAGATATTATTATACCATGCATTAGGCTGGTCGTGCATAACTCATAAAATTCAGAAGAAAGGACATGAGTTCTTAAATGATGACAGAAACCCATAGCATTTGAGTTCTATCTCTTTTGCAAGAAACCAAATGTTTAATTAATGTTGTGCAAAAGTTTTGGATAAGAACAAAAAGGAAAAAAAAAAAAAAAATTTAAATAATACCCCACACTAGCCAATATTCTCATCTAAGCTTTAGCCAATATTCTCACAGCTGGGCCATGTGAGTTTCTTCTGGCAACTAGCTAGTTTCATATTCAGAATAGCTAGAGTTTGGAAAAAAATAATTGGATTTATATAACGATATTGAATGTATAAATTGGCCACAAGAAAGCAACACATTCGTCATTAAGTATTGTTTTTGTACACTAGGAAAAGATAATCAAAATACTAATAAAAACATTATTTCCGTGAATATCCATCAAGTTATATATGAATATATGATTTATATGAAGATATAAAATCTATGATCCTCAATGTCTTATCAATAAAGTATTATTCAACTATTTATTTAATTCACAAGTGAAAGATTTATTCTAATTTAGATGGCATACTTTGTTGATCATTTTTCTTAACAATGAAGCCCTTATAGTAGGGAAGTCTTAACAATAGAATCAGTAAAAGTCATACTTTGTTAATTATTACACTTACCAAAAGTTGAAGATAACATTAAGGATAGAAATGTTGCCGGTACGTTGCTACACAATATTAAGAAAAACAAAAAAAAAAAAAATTTAATAGTTAATACTTTTCACGTCTATTGCATTTGAAAGAAGCAAATTATTCAGCCTATTAATTACTGATTTTTTTTTTTTGGAAAAGTTTTATCATCTCAAGTTGAGATAACTTGGCAATATTTGATTGGGTAAATGTTGCCACACCACTAGTTGAGCTCATGAGGTGTATATAAATACTCTATTTTTTTTTTCTTTAGAATAAATTATTGGATGATTGAGAATTTATGTCTTTTATATGCTAATAATTCATATGTTTTGCTGGAAAGTTCTCAAATTATCCAACCTCTAGAGAATTTGGTCCCCAAGTATTATAATATTCTATAATAATAATAATAATAAAATTATATCTAATTATTTATTTTTAACGGAGACTCTATTACTTGACAATGACAATTTTATTTTTTCGACATGACAACTTAATACATTATTACACATGGAGTAGATAGTTCAATTGATTATCAATCGAATTAGATGTACTAAATCATAGATTTAAGAAAAAAAAATATATTTGTACAAAAAGATTCTTTTTAACGAAAGTATCAAGTACTAATAATTGTTGGTACTTTTAATATTAATATTGATATAAATGAATGGAGAAAAATAGACCTTATTTTATCTTACTATAGAAATTATTTTTTGTTAGAAAAAAAAAATTAATAAGGTATATCACATACCTTTCAGATGTCCCGTTTTTGACCCATTTTTATTATAATTTAATTAATATATAATTTGGGTTTTACCACTTTCTTCCACAATTATGAAACAATATCGTAAATTAGTTTTGATATATATCCTTCTCTCTTTGTTCAATGTTCATCACAATTATGTCAAATAGCTCATTAAGTTTCAATCTAACAGTGCCAGAAGATACCATGTGCCAATATATATATATATATAAAGGAAGACAAAGATATTAGCTCATATACATTAACCACTGCTATTGTTTGACATGCATGACCTGTTATTTTTCTATTTATTAGACATCACTCTTAAAACACATGAAATGAATGCTCTGCATAAAAAAGAACCTGACCCTAACTTTGTAATTAAGTGGTTAATATTTCATTAATTCCAGAATTAACTATTTAGCTCCTTTTTGTCTATATTATTATGAGATTGCAATGAAAAATATTGGTTGAATATGATGACAAGAACTTATGCCCAAAACCTAGTTTTGCCATTTAATCATTAGGGCTCTGTTTTTGCAGTTTTTTCATTGATTTCCAAGTTCAGAAAATGTACGGATGGTACTTACCTAAGAAATTTATTTACAGAAAAAATGTCAGATGTAATGATTTACTATGCTTCTCTGATTGCCATGTTTTCCAAAATATGATGATATCACGACTTATATACCATGAATATTTATAATTATTAAAATATTATAATATAATATAATATAATTTAAGAAATTAGTCATTTTACTGCATATAATACTTTAGATTAATAAAATTTAAAATTAATATAAATATTTATTAAAAAAAATTCAAATATTCAATAAATAATAGAAAAAAATAATAATTGATAAGAGTATATTCTAAGCTCAACAAATAATACCTAAAAATAAATATAATTAATATAAGTCTAATTATATTGATATCATATCATTTATAATTTATAACAAAATTTTGATTTAGAGTTAATAATAATATATTAATCTATATATAATTAAATTAGTTTTAAATATATAGTATGTTATCTTGTATATAAATTTACATATTTAATTTATGTATATCTTGTAAATTATGTACGATATATATATTATTTTAAAATTAATTTAATTAGATATAAATTATATTATACCTACAAGGCCCGAACTCCAAATTTGTTTTGAATAATTTTTTTTATTTTTTTTTAGAATATCCAATTATGACAAGAAAGATCACTTTGGATATCCGAGCGTTGAATTATGCCAGAAATTATAACTTTTTCCCATTTTAAAGAAATGAAATGCAATAACACGGTAAGGCTGAAGAATAGCAATTCTACTTCATGTCTCATACCCTTTTGGTTAGGGTAAAAGGTGTCATTAGTAATTTATTTATGGTTAGCCGAGCAGTTTAAAATTGATTTGACCTACACATAACTCTTAATTTTTTTTTTTAATTTATCAATTGTTAACGTACAACTTGTGTGTTCCATTTTGAATAAGAAAATGACTATAGTGCTTTACTTATATTTAACATACTTAAATACTCTACTAGCCATAAATAATTGACCACTAGTTCCTTTAGGTTATTATGCATTAGAATAAAAACAAATATTAAAAGATTATAATCCTTGGATATAATTTCATTTATTAATGCAAAATTAATTAAAGAAAGAAATATAGTTGGTTGGTTGGCATGTCTTTGTTTAACCAGCTCCTTTATAGTCTAAAGCAATATTATGACCACAACTTTGCCGACAGAAGCTAACTTAATTTAGTGAAATCTATTAGCTCAAAATATATTACTCAATTGACCCTTGAAAATATATTAAGCTTAGCAAAAAAAAAAAAAAAAAACCCAAAGACATATAAGTAACAATCTGAATAGTCAAAGCAAAAAAAAGATTTTGAGGTGTAAAATAATTATATGCTTCAATCCAAATTGAGACCATTCAACTTTGCAATCATTAGTGACTTCACTCCTAAGCCAAGTTAACTTGAAACTGTACATTATATCATCGACAAATTTTTAATCACTTTTGTCTCACAACACCTCATGTGTTTTTTGATTTAATTGCTTTAGAATGAAAACTAAAAAGGCTAGGTCACTGATTATCGAAGTAATTACTCAATGATATGAACATAGATGATCTAAACTATTTATAATGTAATCTGTAATGTGAAAAGAGGTTGATTATTATTTGTTAATGTTCTCAACTTTCTTCAAAAGATGACAGCAGCATTTCTTTTCCATTCCTAGAAAAGTAATGTAAAACTTGAAATCCAAGACCAATTAGGACAATATTTGTTTAAATTAAGGTTTCTAGTTGTTCAAATGTAGATGTTTTAACAAATATGGACTATTTCATAATATTAATTTAGTGCCATCTTATCCATGTGTATTATACTTAATGTTATATATATATTGTAAAGAAAATATACAAGGAAAAAGATAGCTTGGAAGATTCTTTTCCTAGCTAGCATGCAATTATGAACCATGATATACATAACTCTCCAAAAACGGAGTTGTATCATAGTAGTGATATGGTTGTTAACACAAGCCAAAACCAGAGCTCAATTTTTTTTAAATACTCCTGAATACTGAGAAGTATGTACTCATAATCCCAAGTCTGCTCGTATATATAGCACAGCACACTGAATTCCATGTTTTCAATGATTCACACTAATTCTCACAACATGAAGTATCACCCAATTGAACATTCAGGTGGATCAATATATCCTTCACCCAGTATCCAAAAGAAGGTTTTTTGGCTAGTGCTAGCCTTAACTATTCTAGTAATTCCTTTGTGTCTCAATGATATTTTATCTCCATCACAATTGTCATCTCCTCCAGAATTTTCATCACCAGAGAATGTTAATGTTAGTGACTTGAAAAGTGAAGAATTGGGTAATAGTAATTGTAGTCTATTTAATGGACAATGGGTTCCATATCCTAATGAGACTTACTATACAAATACAACTTGTGATTGGATCATTGATCAACAAAATTGCATGAAATTTGGGAGACCTGATTTGGATTTCTTGAAATGGAGATGGAAACCAAATGAATGTGAGTTACCTTTCTTTGATGCTGCCCAATTTCTTGAGCTTATGAGAGGGAAGTCATTAGCGTTCCTTGGAGACTCTGTTGGGAGGAATCAAATGCAGTCACTTTTGTGCCTCTTATCCAAAGTAAGCAATTAATAAAAGGAGTTAATGACTATATAAAATCACTATTAAAATTCATATATGTCAATCAAAAGCTGTTGATATAGAGTAAAATGGGCTTACGACTGATATTTTTTTCTTTACACGTTTTACTATTTCAGGTGACTTATCTTGTTGATGTGTCTAATGAATATGCCTCAAACACAGTTTTTTTCAAGCGCTATATCTACCCAGATTACAATTTCACTCTTGCGAAACTATGGTCTCCTTTTTTAGTGAAAGCCATAGATGCAGACCCTAAAGGTCGTGCCGCAAACAGTATGATGAAGCTCTACTTAGATGAGGCTGATGAGGCATGGGCAACTGAGGTAGAAAAATTCGACTATATTATTGTCTCAGCTGGACAATGGTTCTTTAGGCCACTAATGTTATATGAAAATGGTACAAATGTTGGATGTTCAAATTGTCAACAAGAGAATGTCACAAAACTTACAACCTACTATGGATACAGGAAAGCCTTTCAAACTACCTTTAGAACACTTCAGAACCTTAAGAACTACAAAGGGATCACATTTATGAGAACATTTTCTCCGGCGCACTTTGAAAATGGGGCATGGAATGAAGGAGGAAACTGTGCTAGAACAAGGCCTTTTAGCAAAGAAGAAAAGAAGTTAGATGGGTATGTTTTGGAAATGTATTTGACTCAAGTTGAGGAGTTTAGAGCAGCAGAGGAAGAAGGAAAGAAGAGAGGTTTAGAGTACAGGTTGATTGATACTACTGAAGTCATGTTGCTGAGACCAGATGGCCATCCAAACGTCTATGGACATTCACCTGATGAAAAAATTACAATAGCTGACTGTGTTCACTGGTGCTTGCCAGGCCCTATTGACACATGGAATGAGTTTTTGCTGCATATGTTGAGGACATTGTAGGGGGATGAGACCAGTGAATGTGAAGTCATAGACGAATACGTAATAAGGAAATACATTTGCTGTGTAAAAATATTCTTCAATTCTTTACCCTGTAGAAAAGTTTCATACAACAATTTCAAGTTTGTTTTCGCTGGTTACTTAGTTATTTTGAACATGTGAAATGTATTGATCAATGCAAACCAGCATAGTTGACGAAATAGTTCATACAACTTGAAGATAATCGTTCATACAGCCTTGGTTGAGCTCAGATTCAATTTTCAGAGTTAGTCTCAATTCTCTAGAACTAGATTCATATAATTTTAAGCATGTCACATTGGTTGTATTTGTCATTCTGCTTTTATTTGAAGAATAATTATCACTTTTTTATTACATCTAATTAAAATGCCTAGCCTATTCCTAAGGAAAATGGGGAAGGACATTAAAAATCACTGCAATATGCAGGTCAAAATTCAAACTCTAGACATGAAGTTAACCCAAATACCATCCGACCGATAGAGGGCATGTGGTTTCTTTTTTAGTATCAAATGGAGACAATATATAACTTACTGGTTACTGCGTACCTTGGAGTCCCAGTTACTTCATCCAGTACTTTATGCCACATAACTTCGTGGCATATCGCAAGCATGTTTTGAGGAGATAAATTCTTGGCTAGCATCTTTGATCTTTCTGCCATAGTTGGCAGAGAAACAAATCAATCGTTTTCACCCACCCATGTCTACTATCTTAGAGGGTTGATAACAGATTTACTTGATGAAATAAGGTAGTATTGGCTAGTCATACCATAAAAATTTACAAGAGGCAAGTGAAGATAATGCAACTTGCAAATGTTGGAAGAAGCGGGCTTACTTTTAATTTTTTTGGTAGTCATGAACCCTTTCTTACATACAGTACATGGTGTTCAATTTGACACCAGTGATGAAATTAAATCTGATTACAATTAGGAGTATAAATGTGAAATGGTTTTGATGATATATCTTTACATGCAACCAAGCCTATATATAGTACACATTATATCAGTATATTAGCATCATTCAAATGCTGACCAAGATGTGCAAACTGCAAAGTTAAAATTTAGAGCACAAACTTAACCCAGGTCTGCTAGAAATCCACTCTGACTGTCTTCCATTTGCCTCCATATTTGAATCCAACACATGTCTTAGCTTTGATTCTTAAAAGAATAACATAATATTTCGTATATATAATAGTGAAAACATTTAATCATGGGGTAAAGATGAAGAACTGAACAAGTAAGCCCTAGAAAAGGACCATCAAGTTCAAAAATCATTATGAAGCTCTAATGTATGTAGTTTTACCTGGGGTAGGCTGTTTTAATGCCTTATCTTGAATTACTGACCATTTTTTCTCCAACCCTTTACCATCTCTTCCATTGAGCTATAGAACATTTTTCCAACAGTGAGAAACCCAATCCAAGAGGAATGGGAATACAAAGTTCAATTTTTTATAAAAGATAACTAAAAATCAAATGAATTCACTTACCAGTTCTTTTTTCTTTTCATCTAGCTTATCTAATATCACATTTTTTTTTAGGCTTCTAAATCTTCTTCAGTTTTAACTGCCTCTTTAAATTCACCCGCGGGTTCATTTGTGCCAGGGATTTGACTGGATTCTAATACATTTGTCCATTTTCCAGTTCAGCCCTCAAACTTTTTTTATTCACCTCCATTTCCTTATAATAATAAAAAGATTAATAAGAAGATATTAACAAAACAGCGTCTAAAACTTCTATAATAAGGCTACAGGTTTAGTAGAAAAAGGATAACTTATTTTATTTTTAACTTCTTTAAGAAAAAAAAAAAAAAAATATATATATATATATATATGTTCGTTTCTTTTAACATAATTGAACAAATATTTTTTTAAAAATTATAAAAAAATAAACATATATTTATTTTTTTATTGAATGATTAAAAATAAAATTAATTAAGTTATTTATATATCGGGTTTTTTTTTTTTTTTTAAAGAAAAAAAATTATACTTCATGATTAGAACTTGTACAGTGAAAACTTCAATCAAATATAAGATTATTAGCATGTAGGATAGGAAGCATTCGACTAGACGAAAAAATAGAAATCCTTACTCAACTCAAGCTCATGATTACGGGATTACTAGTCTAAAAATATGGAATAGAGAACAGTGTTATTTATTTTTTGGCTAAGAAGAGAACCGTGTTATTTGTTTAATTATGAATACTTCTCTCTGAAGCATTCTCAAGCCCCACCTTGTACTCCTAAGTCCTAACAAAGCCAGCATGTCTTCAACCAACCTTCTTCCTCCAACGTCCCTCCATTTCTAAATGCATCAAACACAATCTCTTAAACTCTACAACCAAAGCCCCACTCTGCCTAAACATGGGTCAAATTTAGACAACTTGTATCAAATTTAGGAAAGGCCCCTGCCTTTCCTCCAAGCTTCCCTCCACCAAACCAACTAGGCATTTCTCTATCTTTTTTCCTCAATCATTTCTATTTTTGTTTTGGGCATTTAATATTGATTAACTTTTCATTAATTGACTTTATTAATAAATAATCTTACATCCTCAATTCTCCCTAACATATCACACATTACATCCATATAACAATACTTTTTAATATTTAACAAGTCAAAGCACACCTCATCATTCTTGAACTTATAATGTTGAAGAAGCTCAGAAGAAGGATTACAACCTTAGTCACTAACCCTTTGAGACCTCCAAAACCCTATAACCACCATCTCCAGTTCTCCACCATCAGAATCTCCCAAAATGTCACCACCTCCACAGCCAATCCAAAGACTACCCAAGACCCCTTTTCTCTTTACTAAAACCCAGTCCACAGTCGTCCCTGAACCTTCTCGCTTCTTCTCATCCGACCTTCTTTCAACCCCTCTTCCTACCAATTCCTTTTTCCAGAATTTTGCCCTAAAAAATGGCGACCAACCTGAATATTTTCACCCTTATTCGATCAAATCCTCTTCTTCATCTCTTACTATCTCCTACCCATCTCGCTTCTCAAACCCTGCTTTCCTATATCAAAGTTTCGTAGCTGATCTTACCATCTCTGCATCGGATAAGTCGGACTCACTTTCAGTTAAAAGCCATATAATTTCATCGTTCAGTGATCTTAGTGTGACTTTGGATATTCCCTCTTCCAATCTTCGGTTCTTTCTAGTCCGTGGAAGTCCTTTTCTGACTTGTGACGTTTCTGGTGGTACTGCCCTTTCGATTTCGACCATCCATGCTATACTTTCACTTTCATCAAATGACTCTCAAACAAAGTACACTGTCAAGCTTAACAATGGTCAGACATGGCTTATATATTCATCCTCGTCAATCAGTTTGACTAATACTCTTTCTTTGATAACTTCTGGAGGGTTTTCTGGGATAATTCGTATTGCCGCTATGCCAGATTCAGATCCTAAAATTGAAGCAGTCCTTGATAGATTCAGTTCTTGCTACCCAATTTCTGGAGATGCTGAATTGACAAAGCCTTTTTCTTTGGAGTACAAATGGGAAAAGAAGGGATGGGGTGATTTACTTATGCTAGCTCATCCTCTCCATCTTCGTCTTCTTTCTAGCTCTGATTGTAATGTTACAGTTTTGGAGGACTTCAAGTATAAGAGTATTGATGGTGATCTTGTTGGAATTGTGGGTGATTCATGGGTACTGAAACCAGACCCTGTTGCAGTAACTTGGCATTCCATTAGAGGCATTAAAGAAGAATCATATGATGAAATTATTTCTGCTCTTAGAAAAGATGTTGAGGCTCTAAATCCCACAGCAATAACAACAACGTCTTCATATTTCTATGGGAAGTGGATTGCAAGGGCAGCAAGATTGGCACTAATTGCTGAAGAGGTTTCTTTTCTTGAGGTGATTCCAGCAATCAGAAAGTTCTTGAAGGATTCAATTGAGCCATGGTTGGATGGAACTTTTAATGCAAATGGTTTTCTATATGATGCTAAATGGGGTGGAATTGTAACTAAACAAGGAGCAACAGATACTGGTGCGGACTTTGGGTTTGGAATATACAATGATCACCATTATCATCTGGCTTACTTTCTTTATGCAATTGCCGTGCTTGCAAAAATTGACCCTGCTTGGGGGAGGAGATATAAGCCTCAAGCTTATTCAATTATGGCAGATTTTGTGAACTTGGGCAGGAGGTCAAATTCGAATTATCCACGTCTGAGATGCTTCGACTTGTTCAAGTTGCATTCATGGGCTGGAGGGCTTACTGAGTTTGCAGATGGGAGGAACCAAGAAAGCACCAGTGAGGCAGTGAATGCGTATTATTCAGCAGCTTTGATGGGGTTAGCCTATGGAGACGCTCATCTTGTAGCCACTGGATCAACACTTGCAGCATTGGAGATTCAAGCAGCTCAAATGTGGTGGCATGTAAGAGAGGAAGATAAACTGTATGAGGAAGACTTCACAAGAGAGAACAGATTAGTGGGTGTTTTGTGGGCAAATAAAAGGGACAGTGGCCTTTGGTTTGCACCTGCTGATTGGAAAGAATGCAGGCTTGGAATTAATGTGTTGCCCTTATTACCTATTACTGAGGTCTTGTTTTCTGATGTTGGTTTTGTTAAGGAGCTTGTGAAATGGACACTGCCGGCTTTGCAAAGGGAGGGTGTTGGAGAAGGATGGAAAGGGTTTATCTATGCCCTGGATGGTATCTATGATAAGGAAGGTGCTCTGGATAAGATAAGATCCCTAAATGGTTTTGATGATGGGAATTCACGTACTAACCTTTTATGGTGGATTCACAGTAGGGGTGATGAGGAAGAGGAGGAATGTGGAGGGAAATATTGTTGGTTTGGCCACTATTGTCACTAAACATGGTCCGGTTCTTATTTGAATGGAGTGGAATAAGAAACAAGTTGTTGATTCAAGTCAATTATGATGGAGCATAAAGGATTGAAACTTTTACTTCCAATAATTTGGGCCTGCAGATTGCAGTACATACTATGTAGCTCTGTGTTTATTGTTCTAAAATTCTATTATTATATACCTTTTCATAGTCCTTATATTTCATTTTGATTGAACTCTTTTTAAAATATGCCAGTGTGCCACATAAAGTAAGATACATTTCCTTACCATTGGTATAGAGTAATAGTGAATCTGTGTATGCGTTAGGACTAAAGATCATGGTTATTTTATCTATATTATAAAACAAAGACACACACACACACACAAAAACAAAACAAAAAAATTGTTGCTGCAAAAGTACCAATTTTTTTTATTGTTATCAATAAAGATTGGTAAGCCAACTAGAGCACTATTTTATATAACAAATATATCATAATTAAAATAAATGTGATAATTTTTTGTTGAATATAATTACGTGGATTCCCTTCTATACACTAATAAAAACTCTAACGCAAACAAAGTGCAAAGTAATTCGATGCGACAAGGGGGGCTCTGCTAGGGCTTCATCATTTTTGTGATTTCCTCCTTTAATCCACCATTTTTGTTGCTTGAATCGTCCATTCGAATCACAAATTACATTTCGCTAAAAAAAATTCAATTACTTAAAACATACTATTTCATTTTTATTTAAAAAATAATCAAATCGTGATTTTTTTTTAACTTGCGTGTATTAACATACCTAAACTAAACTTATTTGACTTAAAATAGTTCGATTCAAATTGACCACCAAGTTAGGCCGGTATGAGTAAAAACAAACCTAACTCAATCTATTGCCATCTATAATCTCACATGAATTATTTTTAATTGCAAAAATATAGTTTATGATGTATTGCATATACAACAGTTAGAAAAATTAAAAAAATAATTCCTAAAACTTATTACAACAACACTCTATTCAATAATATTGAACTAGTTCAAATATAATTTATGATGTATTGCATATACAACAATTAGGAAAATTTAAAAAATAATTCCTAAAACTTATTACAACAAGACTTTATTCAATAAAATTAAAATAGTTCAATTTGACGAAATTTAATATAGAACGGCTCCAAACAACTATAATTTAACTTAAATAACATTAAATTTTACTAAAATAATGAGCTCGATATTTTAATAATAAAAATGTATGAACTGAACATAATAATATTATTTTTTAGATTATAAATTTTAAATGTATTATTTTTATTATTTTTTTAAAAAATTAACTTTTATGAAAAAATACATTTTCAGAATCAAACATTCATACGTACCCATAACTTTTAATCAAATAACTACTGCAAATAATATTCTTTTTGTCAAACAATATTAAGTTGTCTAGAAAAAGACACTAAAGGCAATAGCTTTCCTAAAAAAAATAAAATACGGTAAATATGGAAGTTAATGTTGAAAATACTTTATTATAAGAAATTAAAAAGCTTAAACGTGCTTGAAAATGAAGTGAAAAATATTGAATTTCGGGGTTAATTACAGGTCGGGCTTGTTTAAAGCTCGAAAAATAAATTCCAAACTTGTTGAAGGGAGATATTTTATAAAAACTATTTTTTGGGAGGATATTATTGTAAAATTAACACAATATTAAATATTTTGATTGTATAATTTATATATAATTATGCATTTAACTATAAAATTAGACTATATCGAAATGTATAAAAATAATACATTTATAAAAAATTTGTACGATTAGAGAATATGTGTCTAAATTATATTAGACACTTAGGTCATGTTTGGTTGATTGTAATAAAAAAAAAAATTGATTCTGCACATTACAATGTTTAGTTATATTAAATATATGTAATGTAATATAATCAATTACATAAAAAGAAGGAAAAGTCATTACACAATCTAATACAAGGAAAAGTCATTACATTACACCTCTGCCTTTCGTGTCTCCTTCTTTCGTGCGCGTTCGTGCCGTCCGTCGCATTCAGCCGTCCGTGGGCGTTCGTTCGCCTCTGCCTCTCGCGTCCTTGTGCCCCTGCCTCTGTCCGTCGCATTCAGCCGTCCGTGCACCCCTGCCGTCCGTCTCATTCAGCCGTTGCCCTCCTCTCGCGTTCTGCCTCTCGCCTTAGTTGCTTACTAAGGTTACTTTTTTTTTTTTATTAGCATTTTTTTTTGCTGAAATCATTATTTTTTTGTTGAAATTGTTATGATTAAATTTTATTAGTTGTTGTTATGAATTGCTGAAATTATATATGCTGAATTTTTTTTTTTGTTATAATTAATTTTTTTTTGCTGAATTGCTGAATTTAAAATAATTATATAATTTTAAAGAATATATTTTTTCCCTTGATTAAATTTCATTCCATTACAGTGGTCAAACAAAACACTGTAATACTGATTTTTTTTTTTTATTATAGTGGCTAAACCAAACATTGTAATAGTAATACTGTTTCCTTTACATTACATTCTATTACGATTACGATAACGATTACATTCAGTGAACCAAACGTGACCTTAACTTAATCTGTCTAAATTTTTAATTATAAAATTATGTATCTTAACTTTTTATTTCATCTTAAATAAATTAAATATTAATTTAAATAAATTTATAACAAAAAATATTTTAAATATAAATTATTTCATAAAAATATTTATAATCAATTTTATTCTACTATATTTTTCAATTTATCATTCAATAATTAATTATAATACAATTTAATACCTTAAGAATATTGGACAACCCTGTTAAGAGAAGTTCAAAAAAAAAATTTCTTTTTACATTTGCTCGAAAAGATAAAGTGGACCTGTAGTTTTAGCTAGGGGTGGATAATAGCTGGATTGGATTGGGTTGAAGGAAAATTGAAACCAACACGAATATTTCGGGTTTAAAAATATATAAATCGAAACCAGCCAATAAGCACTTCAAACCAAACCAACCCAAACAAAAAATATTCGGGTTGGGTTGGGTTGGTAGTTCGGCCCAAAATTTCAAATTTTAAAAATAATTCATTTTTTAATTATAAATTTAATGTCTATCTAAAAAAAAAACTTATAACTCATACAAACATAAACTTCAAAAGAGGTGATTAAAGGGATTATGGGAATATATGTAATGAAGACTTTTTTATAGAGGTAAGTTAAAGAGAGAGTTTCTTCTTTAAGCGATGTGAGACTAAAAAAATTAAATTTTTGCTTACATATTACATAACTTATAAATATATTATTATACATTAAGATAACAATATTCGCATTTAGCAAAGTGATATTAATGCTAAGTTATTTCATGCCTAAGTTGATTCAAATCCATAGGTAATACATTTCTTTAAAAATTAATTAATAAAAATTCGAGTTAAGTTGGGTTCTATGAAAAAAAAAAATTCAATCCATTTCCAGCTACAATGGTTCGGGTTGGCCAATTTTGGAGCTGAACTAACCCATTGACTCGTAAAATTCAATCCAATCCACACGATTTGGGTTGGTTTGAACGGGTTTGTTCGATTTTTGTCCACCCCTAGTTTTAGCAATGATAGTTAAGGGTGTCCAAAAATTGACCAAATCGAAAAAAATCAAAAAATTGGACCGAATTAGACAGTTTTATAAAACATATGGTTCGATTCAGTTAAATATAACTCAAACTATTGGTGTAACTGTCCAGTCCAATTTTATAAATTTTTTAATCAATCAGATTGGACCGGACCATTATAAATAAAATATTAAATTTATTTTAAAAAATATATATTATATTATTATTATTATTATTATTATTATTATTATTATAATAATTTGTTGGGTCTATTATTAGATTTATAAAGATTCTTAGGATTTTGAATTTAAATTTGTAAAAATAAATGTAAAAAAGATATGCTTAAATTAAATTTCACTTTTTACTTTCTTCTATATGTTATAGCTCTTTTTAGCTTGTGAAAGTTTTAATCAATAACTCTTTCTAATATATTATTGATTTATTAAAATATTAATATGAAAATGATATAAAGCAGATGCTGCCATAAAAGCATAAGATCATGTCTCAGTATATGAGATAGCTAAGGCACTAAAAGAACATAAAAATAAAACTTGAATTTGTAAATTTGTGTAAACTTTTTATTATTTTAGAATCTAAAATGTAATTATTTTGAATTTTTTATAGATTAATGTATTATGAATATGTATTTTATAGATTAATGTATTATTATATTAATTTGTTATTATGTGTGTCGCGTTATAATTTGATTGCACTCTTAGTTATAAAAAAAAAGTTTTAAAAACCATTAAAAACCGTTAACTAAACCGAACCAAACCGGATTGGACTGTTCGGTTTTAAAAAATTTATTAGTTAAGCTGTCTGATCCGATTTGATTAAAATAATATAAACAGTCTAATTTAATTTTTTTTTTTCGTAAACACCCCTAATGATAGCTACCAAAACACCAATAAATAATGTTGTATCTTTAAAAAAAAATTAGACAATAAATATTATTATTGAGTATAAATTTTATTTTTAAACTCATATTTAATTTTAAATGTAAATTTATCAAGGTCAAAAGTAAAAATATTATAAAGGGGTAAAATAAAAATATTATAAAGGAGTAAAAGAAAAAATATTGCTATTTATAAAAGTGAGTTTTTTTTTTTTGGTACATAAATGATATAGTTATTCAACTAATTTTATTTTTAATTTTTTTTAATAAAAATATATATATTTATTTTTTTAGGACGTTAAAAATATATATTCATTTACATTGTAATAAAAATAAACATGCATTTTTTACTAATAGGATTAAAATAAAATTCTATATATAAAGAATAAAATTTTACATATAATTATTGTATTTGCCACATGATAGAATAGATAATTCTCAATTGTTAATTTTTATTAAAAAAATAACAATATTAAGTATGTAGACCATATTAAAGAATTAAATTTGTATTGAATATATAATATGTTTTATTAAAAAGAAATTATGATGTATAATTAAATTTATTTTTTTATTAGAGTATCGAAGTATTTTTATGAATATAGTTGCAAATTTTGCCAATCTTTATGAATTTTGTAATTGGATTGAGAGTTTAAAGTCATTTATATCAATCACTAATTTATTTAAAACTTAACGCCGATTTAGATGGAGAGTCATAATTGCATTTGCATTTGCATTAATTCAAGAAAATAAATTGATAATTTTTAAAATTGTTAAATCAAAATTATTTATAATGACATGTATTTTAAATAGATATAAAAAAAATGTGATTTAAAATTTTGTTAATGTAGACAAGTGTGTAATATATTATTTATTAAAAAAAATTATAAAATTATAAAAAAATAACATTTTTAAAATTTATATTAATAAAACTAACATCTTAATAATATTGAACGATAATTAATATTAAATGTTAAATATTGAACGGGTTTAAATTGCCTTCGTTTAATTAAACGACCTTAAATATAAAATGGACTTAAATTGAACTGGCATTTAAAAAAAATGATGTAATGATTATTTTTTTAATTATAAACATATATAATTTTAATACAAAAGATACTATTTTTATTATTATAAATTTTTTAAATTGTTATTTTTATTATTTTTTGAAATTTTTTTTGAGCAGTTACTCAGAGCTATCACTCACTTTCGTCTAGTCATGTATTCTAACGATATCTGTTTCATCTTCAATTGAATGGTATATTCTTAGAGGAATATTCGAATATTAGCGACACACCAAATTTATATATATTTTTGTTGGCAAACTAATTGTATCATTTAAAGTAGCATACTTTTTAAGTAAAATAAACAATTTTTTATTTTTAAATAAATTATTATGTTTCATAATATAAATAATTTGCATATAATATAAGCTTCTGTGTTGTCTTTTATCTTTAATATATAAAAAGGGCTTGTATATGCTTTTCTTCATTTTCCAATTTCTTTTTTTTTCTTCCTTTCTTCTTCTCCTTCTCCTTTCATTTTATCGTTCTCCTCATTTCATTTCTTTTTATTTAATTTTTATTATATATTAATAAATTTTAAAATATTATTATAATAAGTATATTTTTTATAAATAATTATTTTATTGTGTATCATTTAAATTTTTATATATTTGTAGTACACTAATAAATATTAAAATACTCATAAAATAAATAAATTTTTTTACGAATCATTATTTTGATAGTTTTATTCTAAAAAAAATCCTATAAAAATATGTTTTTTATAAATACTTATTTTGTTAATTTTATTATGTATCATTTTAATTTTTGTTAGCTTTTTAATACACTAATAAATATTAAAATGCTCCTACAATAAATAAAATTTTTTATGAATAATTATTTTAGTAGTTTTATTACCAAAAAAGCTTATATAAAAATACACTTTTTATAAACAATTATTTTGTTAGTTTTATTAGGTACTGTTTTATTTTTTTTAGTATACCAATAAATATCAAAATGTTCCTATAATAAATAAGGTTTTTATTTTTATTTTTTTATGAATAGTTAATTTAGTAATTTTATTATTGTATCAAAATGCTATTATAATAAATATATTTCTTATAAATATTTTTTTATTAATTTTATTGTGTATCATTTTAGTTATTTTATATTTTTTTCCTTTTTTTTTAAAATTTTTTTAGTACACCAATAAATATCAAAATATTCATATAATAAGTAAACTTTTTTATTTGTTTTGATAGTTGCATTATGAAAAAGGCTTATATAATAAATAGGTTTTAAATGAAGAGATAAAATTAGTGGATACAAAATATTATGCAATTTTTTATATTATTACATCTCAAGAGTTGAGATTTAGAAAAAATATGAGAAATAAAATTATTTTTTAAACTTCAACTTGTAAAATTAAATGGTTTAATAAATTGTACAAAAAATTATCACAATTGATTCTATCCATTTTATGAATAATTACTTTTGTGGTTTTATTATGTTTTAACTTTACATTATTATTTATTAGTAATTATTTTACACCAAAAATTTAATACTATATAATTATGAATAGTTATTTTTTTTTAATATATAATTTTGGTTATTTTTCACATTTTAAAGTTTTTATTTTTATTTTTATTTTTTATAGTAATAAATATTAAAATATTTTATAATAAATACATTTTATTATAAATAATTATTTTAGTATATAATTGTGTTGTGTATTAACTTTATTTTGTTATCTATAAGTAATTATTTTACATCAAAAGATTTTTAAAATAAATACATTTATCATGAATGGTTATTTTTTAAATTTTATTATATATTATTTTTGTTATTCTCAATTTACTTACTTTTTTTAGTATATCAATAAATATTAAAAAGTTCATATAATAAACATATTTATTATAAATAATTATTTTGTTAATTTTATTATGTATTAATTATATATTATTACTTATGTGTAATTATTTATACTAATAAATATTAAAATGTAACTATAATCAATACATTTATAATAAATAGTTAATTTTTAATGAAAAAAAAGTTTATAAAAATACTTCTTGTTATATACAACTAAGTTGTGCCTCTCATATTCATATGTCCATATAGAATTATTTTAAAAAATTAGCAAAAATAGCACATCTTAAAATTTGTAATAATGAAAATAGTATTCATTATTTTCAAATAATATATTTTCATAATTAAAAAAAATGACTGTTATATTATTTTTCTTTGAATATTGTTTAAAATGAACTGTTGTAGTTTAGACTTATTTAATATTGAATGTCATCAAATTGAACATTGTTTAATTTTATTTATTATTATAAAATTTAAGGGTGTTATTTTTTATAATTTTTAAATAATAACAAAAATATTAATTAAATAAATTTATATGATGTAATATTAATTTCCAATATGTCCCTTAAAAAACAACCTAAAAATTTATAACTAAATACTTACTTTTTTTATTTTTAAAATAATAATTTTTATTATTTAACAATTAATGTTAATAATATATTTATTAAATTTGAATCCTTTAATTAATTTTATTTTTAATTCCTTTA
Organism: Elaeagnus macrophylla; assembly: GCA_029378325.1. Classification (NCBI taxonomy): domain Eukaryota; kingdom Viridiplantae; phylum Streptophyta; class Magnoliopsida; order Rosales; family Elaeagnaceae; genus Elaeagnus; species Elaeagnus macrophylla. The sequence continues at coordinate 15,977,755 of CM055646.1, read as the reverse complement.
ATAAAAAATATATATATTCATTTAATTAATAAAAAAACAAATATTTTTTATTAATTAAATTAAAAATAAATTTTTATATATAAAAAATATTATATGATATAATTAAATCAAATTAAATAACCATATCTACGGTACCAAAATTAGTACTTTAAAAAGGGAAATTGAATCGCATGTCCGCAATTCTGTAGGCTTGTGACTAACGGTAGCAACTAATTATTCCATCATTGGTTTAACCAACCTTGAAGTCTTTGCGTTATAGGAGCAAGAAAAACAAACTTTGCATTGGAGAGTCCGTGAATGGAATATTTTTTAAAATATTTATTTTATAAAACATAAAACAAACGGTCAAATACCCATGATCCAAGCCAGCAATTACATAAAGTTTATTTACTTTTAATATCTTTTACCGGGTATAAAAGTTATTTTTACAGAATTTTCTCACACTAAAAAGCTTTAAAAATAATATCTAAAATTGTATATTCTTTTATTCAATATATTTATAGATATATATAAAAATAATAAATAAATACACTTATCAACATACAATTAATAGATCTACTATAGACTACAGACATTATAAATATTTATTTTACATCTTTATTTAACGTCATATAATTATACGAACTCTAATTTATTGTTCATACGATCTCTCTTGTCATCTGACCATTCTCAAATTGGGTGTATGCTTCTTGATTCTATACTTTTAGAAACCTTGTAATGGTAACATCGTATTGATTCTGTGCAGTTATCATGTGGTCAAAATTATATCGTGATTTTGACTACAGAATTAATTCTTGGATTCTAGGTCATATAGTAAAAATGTCACAGACGAAGTCCAGGTCGTATGCTCGTATGCTTTGATAATCTTTGGACGATCTAAATTACATCGTGATTTTGACTACTGAATCAGTTCTTGGATTCTAGGTCATATAGTAAAAATGCCACAGATGAAGTCCAGGTCGTATGCTCCATGCTTTGATAATCTTTGAACGATCTGAATATTTTTTAGCTCTATATATTCATAGTACCTGTTATTTTGTCAGTAAAATATTAATAATACTTGTTCGATTTAAATACCTTATATTCTAAACAAAAGTTATATAAGTTTTCTGATTTATTTTAAGGCATGGAATTATTTTATTTTATTGTTTGGGAAAAATCAATATGGGCACATTTAAAACAGTTTGGCAGGCAGCTTGAGACCGTGTGATACTAAGGATAAGAATGATATCTGAATTTATTAATTATTATTTTCTGGAAAAAATGGACTTTTTCCCATAATTTTTAGCCACAGACTGGGGATTTGAAAACTTCAACGCGCAATATTATTTTTTCCTCATATATATGTTCCCATTTTAATTGATGTGATATAATTTTTTTATTTTATTTTATACAACTCCAATTACTGATGGTTTAAATAAATTGAAAATAATTTAAAAATACCTCTAAAATTTTTAAAAACAAAAAAAAACCTCCAATAGCATTTAATATTATGAAATAATATGCCCAATTTTTTTTATATAATAATAAAACTATATGAATTGACTATAATTTATTTTAATACATTTAAAGGTAGTAATTTTTTTTATCCAAAAAAAATTTATGTTATCAATCACTGCCTCGTTTAAATTTTTTATGAATGTTAATTTTACTTAAAATTTAATTTTGTAAGCAAAATATAACATTTTCTATTTATGTATAGTGTTCACATTGTGTATACTGTACAGTAGAAGTATATTCTGGTCGTCCTATTTTTTTTTTTTGTAATAGTGAATACGTATAATAAAAAAACAATTAAAAAAGCTTTATATTTTTTTATTAAATTAAGTATAATTTATTTACCTAATTATTCTTTTACTTTCCTATGAAATTTAGTTGACGCTCTGAAAACGGGGTCACTCCTAATTTATATGTCCTTGTCGTTGCCTTCTTTAGTTACATTTAAAAGATAAAAAAGAAGAGGTTCAAAAAAAGAAAAAAAGAAACCAAAAATATAAAATTTAAGGGACAAAACAGAAAAAATAAAGAATAAAAAACCCAGCTAAGACGAGTAAGAAGATTGAGAGACTGTGAAATCTTTACTGTGCCTTCTCTCGCCTCTCTGCGATCGCTACGTGAAGCGTGAGACTATTATACAGTCGCCCCCACATTTCTTTCCCACGTTTTGTGGTCGCATACTCTGCTTTACCATTTTCCGCTCGAGAAACGCCGGTGGAATTAGAAGATTCCAACCCGTAAGACAGAGTCTCGAAAATCCTTACATGTCCGGGTTAGGTAAGACTTTCTTCGAGTTTTAAAATTCTGGGTTTTCTCCGTGCACATTTTGGTGAACTGGGTACACCGCATTTGTACTCTTGAGTTTCAGATTCTAGTCGGTTAATACTGATTCTTTGATAAATATTCACAAACTTGGTTGATCTGAACTCTGCTTCAAAAGTTGTTAGCTTTGTCGAGTAATTTTGCTCCCTGAAGTGGGTTCTTTTTAGTTTTGTGAATCTAGGCTTACTTGGAAAGCGATTGAAGGATCTGAATAGTTATGAGATACTTCTTTGCGTGATTCCTTGGGTTGAATTTTTCGAGGGTAGTCAATTTTGGCAATTTGGTCTTTTACATTTAGTTTTGCTGCAAGGATGAAGATTTTTTCCCTTCATTTTGCTCAAAAAATGATGTTCTGATGTAAGTTTTTCATTATTAGCAACTTTTTTGGTCAGTGATTTAGGAAATTTGACAATGGGGGTGTAATAGCAGTGTAGCACTTAATGTAAGAGGAAGACTTTGTTAAAGGAAAGAACAAGAATGGCTTCAACATCACCTTCTCCAAATTCTTCGCCTTCTGCTGTCCCCCCAACTTCCACTGCATCTTCACCCCCACCCCAAGTTTCTTCCCCTCCCCCATCAAATCCTACAATTGCCTCACCTCCTCCTTCAACAACTCTGCCCAATCAGACTTCTGAACCCCCAGGGTCTTCAACTCCAGCTAACTCTTCAGCCCCACCTCCTCAATCTCCTCCTCCAGCACGGCCCGGAGCTCCCCCTCCATCCTCATCACAATCACCACCACCACCATCAGCTCCTCCAACTTTACCGCTGCCATCACCTCCTCCAACTTCGCCACAGCCATCAACTCCTCCAACTTTCCCACTGCCGCCATCAACTCCTTCTACAACTTCACCACCTCTGCCGTCAACTCCTTCTTCAACTTCACCACGACCATCACCTCCTGTATCTTCCCCACCATCAGTTTCATCACCACCCCCATCACCTCCTGCATCAACCTCACCACCACCATCACCTCCTGTATCTTCCCCGCCATCAGTTTCATCACCACCCCCATCACCTCCTGCATCAACCTCACCACCACCACCACCACCACCACCATCTCCTGTGTCACCACCGCCTTCCCCTCCCACTGCTGTCACTTCACCGCCCTCTTCAAATTCTTCGGCACCTCCACGATCAGGAAGTTCTTCTCCTCCTCCTCAAGTTGCCACACCTCCAGAAGTAGTCTCTCGCTCACCTCCTCCAGCCAATGTCCCTACACCTCCATCAAGTTCTCCTCCTCCACCTGAAAATGAGCCACCAAAAAATTCACCTCCAGAACCTGCTCTTCTACCTCCTCCATCTGATTCTAATTCCATTTCTCCCCCTGCTAATGACTCTTCCCCCTCTTCCATGTTGCCATCACCCCCTCCTTCTGTGCCGTCATCCTCTGCACCTCCTTTTCGATCTCATCCTGTTTCTACTAATTCATCAGGTCCCTCTTCAAATTTTTCTTCCAGTCCAACACAGAAGCCCACTGCGAAACCAACTACAGATGGCAATGTTGCATCAAATGCCACATCTAAAGGTGGAGGGTTAAACAATGGAGGAGCTGTTACCATTGGTATTGCAGTTGGACTTGTAATTCTCAGTCTTATTGTCATGGCTGTTTGGTTTGTAAAGAAGCAGAAGAAAAGAAGAAATAGAGTTAATGTTGGCTATGGCATGCCTTCTCCTTTTGCCTCCTCCCAAAATTCAGGTAACCCTTTAACTTAAGCTCATATCCTTTGTTGGTTGTTGGTATTTCAAATTATCAATCTTCAAGCTTCTCTCTTCAGATTAAATGCTAAAAGTTAGATAAGCCTTCATGTATTATAGTTCAATATCAGTTTTTTTCAATTTGGGTTAGGATTGGAGTCAAAATGGATGTTTTGATGTTTAAATCAAATTGTTCATTGAATTTTATCAGTCACCATATCATGGTGCTTACACGTTTTTCCAATCTCTAATTTGCTGCTGCCTAGTGTTCAATTTTTATTTTATTGAAGTGGACTATATTCATTGATATAAAGTGTTATTTTCTACTCATTATCTGTAATGGTAGACTAAATGTTTGAATTATGCCTTTATTTTGACTGAGACAGTTATTGTCCTGATTGTTTTTGAAAAGACATTAATTTGAATTTGTCTTCAGAGTCATTATTTCTTAGGCCCTATTCTCCAGCTCCCCATGTACGCAATGGCTCTGTTAGTGATTTCGTGTATTCACCACCAGAGCAAGGTGGGGTTAGTAATTCAAGATCATGGTTCACATATGAAGAATTATTTCAGGCTACAAAGGGGTTTTCAACAGAGAACCTATTGGGTGAAGGTGGATTTGGTTGTGTATACAAAGGTGTCCTTGCTGATGGAAGAGAAGTTGCAGTAAAACAGCTGAAAATTGGTGGTGGACAGGGGGAGCGTGAGTTCAGAGCAGAAGTTGAAATAATTAGCCGAGTGCACCACCGTCACTTGGTTTCCCTTGTCGGTTATTGCATATCTGATAATCAAAGGTTGCTTGTTTACGAGTATGTCCCAAACAACACCCTCTATTACCATCTTCATGGTAAGCTATACATCTGAACTCAAGAGGGGGTGGGGGACTTTAATGTCACTGCTATAACATGCAATTGTATTTGGAAACCAAATAACTCATGATAGGGTATAGTTGTACTACTCATATCTATAATTTTTCGCATATTTATAGGTGAAGGCCAGCCTGTTATGGATTGGTCAACCAGAGTCAGGGTTGCTGCTGGTGCAGCTCGTGGAATAGCTTACCTACATGAAGACTGTGAGTCCCTTCTTTTATTCTGACAAACTGTACAGAATAACCTTGCTGATACTTGTTTATATCTCTCCTCCATTCTTTTCCTTGCATAATAACTTGTTTTAATTTGTTCATCAGGCCATCCTCGCATTATCCACAGGGATATTAAATCATCAAATATTCTTCTGGATAGCAATTTTGAAGCTCGGGTATGATTGTTTATGCAACCTGTAGTTTTATTGCTTAAATCCTCTGTTGCACAGACAATTTTAGTACTCCGAGAGTTGTAAATTTTTGGATACGTATCGGATGTCAGACGCGTTCATTTACACCAAATTGGACTGTTTGAGGAAACACTCGCATGTCCGTGTTATATCGGTTGGACACGGCACTTCACGATAAATGAAGAATCTTAGTAACACAGCTTAAAACATTAATAATTTACTTCAAATAGGTTGGTGGAGCAATAATACATAAGGGAAAACAATTGTGCTCTGGAGTATGGGTGGAAGTTATTTATCTTTTGTTGCCATTGGTTGGTAGTGCTCTCTTCTTCTTCTTCATTTTTTTTTGGGAGGGGTGGCTATTAACAGAACTAAAGTGGAATGTGTCATTACCTTGACATCTCGAGCATGTTTTGCCTACAAATGTTTACTTTGATAGGGACTGTTGTCTCTCAAGTAAGTATAGTTTGTTTCCCTTTTTTATTTTATTAAGATTTCTTCTAAAGAAGTATCTTTCTTGCTAACAGGTGGCAGATTTTGGGCTTGCGAAGTTAGCATTGGATTCTAATACGCATGTAACAACACGTGTAATGGGAACCTTTGGGTACCTTTCTATATCTTTTTGGTTCTTATTCTTTCACATTACTAAATCCAATCTTTATGCAAGTTGTTTGTGTTTTCTGGAGCATGCTATTAGTTCTTTGGGGTTTATTTTATGGATTTTAGACGTGTGCTTGTTGTGTATAAAAATGATTAACTGGATAAGGCATCCTTTGATTCTTCTTCTGCAGGTTTAGTCTTAATAACATCCCTGATGTCCCCGTGTTTATCCTAACTTTTTCAAAGGGACTCTAAATTTTAATCATTATTTCTGCAGTCAGCAAACATCTAGAGTGTGCTCGGTATCTCTGATTTCTGAATTATCTTTTTCCATGTCTGATAAACACATAAGTGTCTATCTATCCCGATTCCCAGTTGGGGAAAAAGTACATTGTTTTTAGCAACAACAAAGAAGAAGAAAGATTTCAAATTATTTAAGTAAATGCAGAAAATCAACAAATCACCCTTTTTCTCCTTTTAGAAAAGGCTAATCCAAATCTTGTTTTTGTGCTTGTCTCCACAATCTGATGGTCTAATCAATAATATGATGACTAAGAGAAGATGATCTATCTTTGCTAGACTGACATTTTCCTTCCTATAAGCTTAAAGTGAATGGGATTTATATTTTTCAGATACATGGCTCCAGAGTATGCTACCAGTGGCAAGTTGACTGAAAAGTCTGATGTTTATTCTTACGGAGTTGTGCTGTTGGAGCTAATTACTGGTCGGAAACCTGTGGATGCTTCTCAGCCTATGGGTGATGAGAGCCTGGTTGAATGGGTAAGTTCATGAAGGTCGGAGGTATTTACTTGTGTGTGTTGGCGATATAACTACCCTGCCCAAAAATTTGTTAGTGTAAATTTTCATTTGCCAAGGTACGTATATGTTTCAAAGTTATTGTCCTTTCAGAAATTTACAAGTCTAAAGTAGGTAATAGAATCATTGAAAATCTATTAGACTATAAAGTTTCACGTTGAACTTTCATGTCCAGGCTCGACCACTGCTAAGTCATGCAATTGATAGTGAAGACTTTGAAGGCTTGGTAGATCCAAGGCTTGAAAAGAATTATGTGGCCCTCGAAATGTTTCGTATGGTTGAGGCAGCTGCAGCTTGTGTGCGCCACTCTGCTGCAAAAAGACCAAAAATGAGTCTGGTATTTAGACACAGAATTGTGTGTTAGTTTCCTGCATTTTTGTTTTTAGCACATATTGAAATAACAAGCTGCTCTTTGCTAACCTCTCTCAGGTTGTGAGAGCTTTAGACTCCATGTATGATTCTTCGGATCTCAGCAACGGAATGAAACCTGGTCAAAGTGAAATCTTTGATTCAGCTGAGCAATCTGCACAAATTAGGATGTTTCAAAGGATGGCATTTGGCAGTCAAGATTACAGCACAGATTCCTTCAATCAAACTCGGAGTAGCTGGGCGAGTAGAGAGAGCAGAGACCAAAGTCAGAGTAGCTGGGCGAGTAGAGATCATGGAAACCAGAGTAGAGTGGTGGATATAAACAGATCTGGTCTGTGGAACAACAACTGAGACAATCTCAACTCTTGCACAATGGAGAGTGAATCTCAACTTATTTTTACTTGGAATGAATATCAACTTATCCAATGTTTTGAATGACACCATTGAAGTTGGTCTTGTTGTTCATTTTGTTGTAAATCATATCTAAATTGTTTTCTGAATTTTCTTTCCCTCTTATATATTTCTAACCTATTTTTATTATGTTTCGTATTATATATGTATTCGTTTACAATATTGGATTCATTCATAAGTCTTTTTATTGTATTTATATTGATTTATAATATACAGATTAGCATTTTCCTCTAATGGTCTTTACGATGGTGTGCTTGAAGCGTGATCCCTCTACTTCTATTGTTAACCAGTGACATAATATCCTATATAATCAAGTATTAAAATAGATTGTTTTGAGACTAAAAGTTATCTTTCAAACAGTACCTGGTGTTGATTTTGCTATTATTAAAGCCAAGGAATGAAATTTACATTATTCTTGATTTTTTTTTTTTTAAATTTTAAAGACACCAAAAATTCACACACGATCGAATTTTACATTATTATTAATGATATTTAAAATTTAAAGGAAAATGAAAATGAGATAACAAGTGTAAATCAGGGTAAAAAGAGAGAAGGGAATAATAATAGGGAGGGGAAGAAGAGTTGGCATAACGACATCGTTTGGTACATAGGCACATGGTTACCCTCCTCGCGTTGTTTGCTTCGCATCGGTTCGAGATTTGGGTTTCCAGCCGTAGTTCCAGTTAATAGACTCGAAAGTCAGGTGGTGGACGGTGCGCAAGAAACTGAGAGAGAAAGAATGGGTGAAGAGAAAGAGGACCCTCAGAAGCTGAAGAGGATAGCAGCGGCAGCATATGACTACGATAACGACCCTAAATGGGCGGATTACTGGTCCAACATCCTCATCCCTCCCCACATGGCTGCTCGCTCTGATGTCGTTGACCACTTTAAGCGCAAATTCTACCAACGCTACATCGTCCGTAACTCTCACTCTCTTTTTCCCAACACTTAACTTTTTCTAGTCAATTATCATACTCAATCTTGCTTCTTCTTCGTTCTTTTTAATGTTCCCTCATAATTGGGTATCAACTACTTGAATCTTACCTGGGTTTTACATTATTTGTCTAATTGTGTTATATGGGAATCCAAATTTAAACTTCGACCTTGTTTATTTATTGATTGGATTGTTGCGGCTTTTTGTTTTCCCTAGACCGTAGTTGTATTGTTTATTTTCTTATGATAAATTGAATGGTGGGATTTTATTGGGATTGTAAGCTTTACTTAATCTTGTATGGGGTTTAGCAGTCCAGCATTTGAGCTAGGATTTGTCTCTGCTCTTTGTATGTTCTTTCTGGGAAGTTCATGCGTACATTTACAATATTTTGTGCGTTCTAGATGTCTTTCCCTATACTTTACCGATTAATGGAATTGTTACGACTTGGTGTGGTTTCCTTATAGGCCTTTTATCAGCTTCACTGTTTGAAATTTCACCGATTGCCCCAATTATTTCCATCATTTCACGAACTTCAGTTCAGAGTATGGATATGGTGTGCACTCTGCACCATCCAAATGTACTAGTCAAAGCAAAAGAAAAATTGTCATGTTTTAGGAATGATAATTATGTCTTAAATTAGTACTGTACGCTCGTGGATTGGGAACACAATTAATACTCTAGTTAGTGATGCTCATATTGCTTTTCAAAGCTATTAATTGAGTAGAAAAATCCCTCAATGTTGACTAAAAGATTTAGCACATTGACTGCATTAATTGTAATTTTTAAGTACAGGATCCTGACCTTGTGGTAGAGCCAATGAATACTGGAAGTTCCTCTCAGCCAACCAGACAGTCAGCTTCGCCTTCAGCAGCCCCGTCTACAAATGATCCTCCCCGTTCACGTAGCTCTGGTAAAAATTAATTATTTGATTCCCCTTTCTGTTTTGATGTCCATATAATAGTTAGCCTAATACACTTGCTTGTGTTGATTCAACCTTGTTGGGTTACTATAGGTTCAACTACCAGAACTTCCAGCGCATCAACAACTACAGGTCCGAATCCGACTTCTATGGGCTGGGATCGGCAAACTATTCAATTCTCCATCAATGCTTGGGTAGGATGAAAGCAACTCATACATGTGCACATAAAACATTGATATATGCCCTTGTCTTTATGCATTGTACTTTAGGTTCATTACTTATTGCTTCTACCTGCTTTTTCCTGGAATTTTTTTTTTCATTCTGGAGTGATTTGCTTCCTTTTCATATGTAGTGTCCTTTTTCAATTGGATTAGTGTCTTTTAGTCTGTAGAGTGTTTAACATTTTCCTGCCTCTGTAACGTTCAAGGTCACATGTCACCAGAGTGACTAAAGCATAATTTGCTTTAAGCAAATTCTAGTATGTGAAAAATTTATTGATTGAGAAATCTGGAGAATTTTTTTCCCTGTTTTTTCACCTTTATAATTTTTAATTCAAAGTAATCAATACTATGTTAAAATAAAATATAGGTTAATAAAATTATGAATTTTTCAAATGATATTTTTAGTGTCATCACTGTCGTGCTTGCCTATATTTCAGAAATTTTCTTCTATTTATTTCTGATATTTTCCTTCAGGTGTTTATTGTGGCTGTGCTTGCTATTTTTCCATTGGTTCCTAAAAGTCTTTCCCATAGGGCCTATCGGCTTTCTTTTATGGGCACTGCTTGTTCCTCTTTGTATTCCTTGTACTCACTCTATGGGGTAAGTTCTCTTTTTGAATGGCCATGTGATTATCTGATTTTCTTGTTTATTAATGACTTACAATTGACTTGTCTTTTGTTTTTTCAGAAACCTAGAGCTTGGAACGTACAGGCTTTGCAAGTTTATTTTCAGTCTATAGTTGCGAGCAAGGATTTTATCTACTTTATTTATTGTCTTAGCTTTGTCACGTCAAATCTTTGCCTTAAATGTGAGGAATTGTGTGACCTTTAAGTTCCGTTTGTCCTTAATGTCTCTGCATCTACGTTTGGATTTTTTCTAAATCATGAATATGTGTAGCTTAACAAAATGATCTACACTGCAGTTGCTTTGATCCCTGTTCTCTGTCGATCGGTTGAACATGTTGCCAAGTTCCTTAGGCGGAATTTCAGCCGATCCTTACTATATAGGTACATCTTTCCTTCATCTGTATTGATTCTTATAAACTATTTTTTGTTATAATTATTATTTATGCCAGTAATGTCTAATTTTCCTTGTCTTGTTTTGTTTCTTACTTTCTCGAATGTGACCTCAATTATAACATTAATGAATAGCAGACCAGATAAATGTTTGCTGATTCCTGGGTTGTTTGATATGTAATACACCTTCAGGCATTCATACTTGTTACTTTGTCTAGGCTCACTTCAAGATTTGCATTCTTGAGTTACCATGGGGGCATTAGGATAAGTGCTAGAATGAAAAAACTTTCAGATCTAATTTTTTTGTACTGAGATTTTTAATTTTTTTTTTTATTAACATTGTATTTTATTTGGTGGCAAACAGGAAGTATTTGGAAGAGCCTTGTGTTTGGGTAGAATCAAATACAACAACTCTTAGCATACTCTCCTCCCATGCAGAGATTGGACTTGGTTTTCTGCTGATCATCTCTTTATTCTCGTCCGTTTCTGATTCATTCCTTTTCAACATCTTCTGTAGATATGATTAACTCCTTTTCTAGCATTCCTCACATTCAACTTATTAATTACTGTGTAGGTGGCAGCGCAACATTATACAAGCATTCATGTACTGGCAGGTACTGTTTACATTTTCATCATCAATATAACATGATTTTGCGTAGTGGTGCAACTAACTACGTGTAACAACCATGGATATGGAATACACATGTGATTCAGACACATTCTAGTAAATCGACACAATTCCCTATTTATATATTAGACCGGATCTTCTTATGATTTTTAAGATCAATTGTCCAGGAACTAAGTATACATCATGTTTTCATAACCATTGATGTTAATGCCAGTAGTAATTTCTTTATTTGCTAATGTATGCAGTAAATTTGATTAGTGGAAAACCGTTTAACTTTAGTTCACCCCTCTTCTTTGCCTTGTGAATGCTCTTTCTATTTCATTAGTATTGCGAATAATTTCAAACATAGCAGGCAAATTTTAGACGGAATTTAACTAACTTCACTCCTTTGGAGTGGTTTCTTTCTTTCAGCTATTGAAGCTTATGTATCAGGCTCCTGTGACTGCTGGCTACCATCACAGTGTGTGGGCTAAGATCGGGAGGACAGTTTATCCGTTCATCCACCGCTATGCCCCATTCTTGAATTCTCCCCTTTCTGCTGTCCAGAGGTGGTGGTTCAGGTAGACACTCATAACCCCTGGGATGATGAAGACACGAAACAAGCAATAATATATATTTGGGGATTCTCTGTAACCTTATTTATTCTAAAGGAAAAACTAGGGTAATGTCAGATGATAATATGACCAAATGGCTGTATCTGTTTCTGGATTGATAAATTTTGATATTTGAAGTTTTTTTTTTTTTAATACTAGAAATAACACAGCATGGCACTTTGTTTTTGCTGTGATAGAATGAATGGCTTTTTCAGACAAGCAATCTGGTTTCATATCTACCTGTACGTTTGCCTCTTAGATATATGAATTTTCACCGAAATATAATGAAAACGTTATCATATATTAGCTCTTTGCATCCAGCTCAATGCCTGAAAGAAAATAGTAGGTGTAACTTTAAAATAGGAGAGTAATAAATTAAGAGATATACACCAATAGGGGGAGAAAAAAACAGCTATGCAAAACAAAAGCATCAAATAAAATAAACTTTCTGGTGTATATATGCATGATTATTTACATGGTTGCTTTTCTTTTTTAACTCCTTAGTGAAAGAATAAAAAAGTGTACGTAAAAAGATATATGTTTTCTTATGTTGTTTTACGTTTTAACAATATGTATTTATTTATTTTTTTATGAGAAGAATTAAAAATAAAATTATATATATAAAAGAAATTTATATCATTCAATTAAACTTAAAAAAGAAAATTTCAGCGTTGAAGAAAGATGAATTAGATATACATCTGTGCCCCGATAAGAAAATTCTTGATGAGGAATTTATTGTCCCGACTAATGGTTTAATAAGACCACTAGCATGCCAAAAATACGGAGAGAAAAGGATGAGAATAAGAAAATTGGGCCTCACTTTTTTTAATTTTTTAACATTTTAAATTTGTAATTTTAAATATATGAACTAATATGTATTTAATGTATAATTTTTTTCGTAATAGAATAATGATAAAGAAACACGAATAACATGTAATAGATTTATTTACAAGAATAAAAATATTCTCTATTTTTCAAAATATTGTATAATGGGTAGGTGTACCAATTTATGTGTGTATTAACATTCTAAGACACATACTATTTTTCTTAATTAAACTAAAAAAATTTATAATATATATAATGTTAAAACTAGTTTAATATGTAAATTTTAAAAAATAAATAAACATGAATCCAGCAATCATGACACGACAAACAAACGTTTAATCCATCATAGTTGGTTAGTGCAAAATAAAAATTGCTAAATTTTAAAATACAGTTCCCATCACTGTTTAATCATTTTCACGACAATACGCAAATGATTCCTCTAACGTTACTTGCCAGTTGGCATAACCTGAGTGGTATACATTCATTTTCAAGGCAATACGCAACTATTCTCTCTCTCGCGCCCTCCATTGATGTTACCTTCATGCTAAACACCTTATTTTTCGTCTTCTCCTCCTCCCACACATCAGGGAAAGGATAATAATTTGTTAGTCTATTCTATTACATCCTTCAAACTTGTCTCGGATTCAGCTTCTGTCAAGCCTCCTGTTATTCATGTCTACTCCAGACATCAATCTCTTGATTCATATCCTGCACCTACTCCTTCGTCATCAGATCCAGTCCTGAGTAATGATCTTCCTATTGCATTACGCAAAGGTAAGCCTCCAATGTACTTATCCTATTTCTTCTTTTGTTTCTTATAATTGCTTGTCGTCTTCCTCTTGTTCTTTCATTGCATCGCTTGATTCTATCTCTATTCCTAAAATTGTTCACGGAGCCATGTTTCATCCTAGTTGGCATTATGCAATGATAGAGGAAATGAATGCTTTAGATGACAAGGTATTTGGGACATGGTTGATTTACTTTCTGGGAAACGAGCTATAGGATGCAAATGAGTGTTCACAATTAAGGTAAATCCAAATGGGTCAGTTACTCAATTGAAGCCCGTCTTATTGCTAAGGGATATGCTCAAACTTATGGAGTGAACTATTCTGACACTTTTTCTCCTATTACTAAATTAACCTATGTTTAGTTGTTTATTTCTATGGCAGCTACTCATCATTGGCCTTTGCATCAATTAGATAATGTTTTTCTTCATGGTGATCTTCAAGAGGAGGTGTATATGAAGCAACCTCTTGGTTTTGTTGCTTAAGGGGAGCCTCGGCGAGTTTGTCATCTTCAAAAATCTCTGTATGATTTGAAACAGAGTTCTCGTGCTTGGTTTGGAAAATTTAGTCAAGTTGTTGAAAAGTTTGGTATGATGAAAAGTAAGTCTGACCATTCTGTGTTCTACAAACAATTAGAGGCCGATATCATTCTTTTAGTTATGTATGTGAATGACATTGTTATTATTGGAAATGATACTACGGAAATTTCATCTCTTTAAGTCTTTCCTTCATACTCAGTTTCATGCACACAAAGGACTTGGGGCTGCTAAAGTATTTCTTAGGTATTGAAGTCACAATGAGTAAAGTAGATATTTTTCTATCTCAAAGAAAATATGTCCTTGATTTATTAACTGAGACAAAAAAATTGGGGGTAAAGCCTTGTAGTGCTCCAATGACTTTGAACATGCACCTTACAGTAAATGGGAACTATTTGAAGATCCTGAGAGATATTTAAAGTTGGCCAAAAAGTTGAAATATCTTACTATGACTCGTCCAGATATTACATATTTAGTCAGTGTTGTCAGTTAGTTTATGTCATCCCCAACAGTTTATCATTGGGCAGCATTAGAGCAAATTTTGTGTTACTTGAAAGGAGCACCCGGTCGTGGTATCTTGTATGCAAATAATGGACACGTTCATATTAAATATTTTTCAGATGCAGATTGGGCAGGTTCTAAAGTGGATAGAAGATCTACATCAGGTTATTGTATTTTTGTTGGAGAAAATTTGGTCTCATGGAAGAATAAGAAGCAAAATGTTGTGTCACAATCGAGTGCAGAATCAGAATATAGGGCTATGACATAGTCTGTGTGTGAGATAGTGTGGATACATCAGCTCTTGAATGAAATAGATCTTAAAACTTCAGTACCATCAAAATTGTGGTGTGATAACCAAGCTGCTCTTTATATTGCATCTAATCCTGTATTTCATGAGTGAACTAAGTATATTGAAATTGATTGTCATTTTGTCTGTGGGTAAATTCAACAAGTTTTGATTTTTACAGGATATGTGAAGACTAGAGAACAACTAGGGAACCTTTTTACGAAAGCTTTAAATGGGGTTCGAGTTGATTATTTATGTAACAAGTTGAGCATGATTAATATCTATGTTCAGGGACGGACCCAAAAAACAATTTCTAACAGGGCTAATATATATTAAAAAAAAATTATTTATAATATCAAAATTTATAACTAAAATTTAAAAAATATATATAAACTTAAAAAGCAAACAAAAAAATATATAAACTTAAAAAACAAACAAAAAATTTATTTAAGTTGTTTCGACGACACTTTGTAAAATTTATCAATTATCATATAAGGTTCAACAAATTTAAAGAAATAATAGTCAACTGTTATGAAAAAATAAGAGTGTTAAATATATACAAATTTATACTTACATAACCACTCAAATTAATAATTATACAATATTTATCGATAAAAGTTTAAAAGTTACAATTTTTAAGAGATATAACATACATTTATTAATTTAGTTGTAAGTTTAAGTACAAATATTTTAAATATATAATATTTTTCAAAAAATTATATAGATAATTTTAATAGATTTTAAAAAAAATACCAAATTTTAACTTGATTGAGCAGCAAGCAATAAACCATAGAACATAATTATATAACAGAAAAGGAGTAGAGTTGCAGAAAATATAAGACCAAAAAATGGTATATTAGTTTAAGTTTATTTATAAAATTTTTGTGATAAATAATATATTGTGCTTTACAAAATATTAGTAATATTTATTAAATTTAAAAAAAAAAAAAAAAATCTCAAAAAGCTACCCGGGCTCAAGCCCGGTGTAGCTACTGTGTGGGTCCGTCTCTGTCTATGTTCTAATTTGAGAGAGAATGTTAACTGTATATTAATCGTATATAATTAGTTTATTAACTTAATTATAGGATATTAGTTATATAGTTTTTTAACATAGAGTCTTAAGTTATATATATATATGTATATTACTTTTCAGTGAAAAATATCAGAAATAATTTTTTTCCGATCTTAGATAACAAGCAGAAAGAGGAATAATAGTGGCATGCGTGGATTACAGGTAAACTGGTTTTTTAGGTGACTTTTATATAGATTTTCTGTTTGACAAAGATCATTGGAAACATGGTGGGTACGAATAGAATTGTAGTCCTATACTTCGTTAGAGTTAATTATAAATAAATAGTAAATTAAGATATTTATTATGTGGCCAATTGGAGCCATATTTTTCATTTTTCCAGGAAGTTGGTTGGTCAGTAAAACTTAAGTTTATTATATAACAAAATAAATAAGTAGCTTCGTGGATTCTCCCCAAAATCCAATGTCTGTGTTTAGAGCCCTTAGGGAAGTAGCTTTGTTATTTTACCAGTGGGTTTTTCAATTTGCTAAGCAACTGCAACTCTGGTTTATTTTTCACTCTGACAAGTCATACTCTTCTAATTTATTGCATACAGAAACTTTCCCCAAGGTATCATCAGTGATATGATGGGAGATACTTCCCGGGGGATTTCATTTGTCTGCAATAATATTGCTGAATATGGAGGTGACCCTAACAGGTTATAGGAAATTGCTTAATTCCTACATTTTCTTATCCCATCTTTATACCGGTGTTGATTTTTATTTTCCTATTATGTTTGTTCGAGTAGAATTTATCTAATGGGGCAATCAGCGGGCGCACATATATCTGCTTGTGCTCTTTTGGACCTTGCAATCAAAGAATCTGGAGGAGAGAGAATTCTTTCAAGCGCTTCTCGGATAAAAAGCTTATTTTGGTTTATCTGGAGGGTAAATTTTAGTTGTTACTTCATTATGAATATTTCGGAGTTCAAAGATTCTTAAGATGGCTTTTTTGACTACATATTTAATTCATAATTTTGTTTTGTTTTAACATCTTCTAGCATTGTTAGTTGGGCGAAACAGTTTGTTAACAGAACCTATGCTTTATAAAGGATCGTCGAGATGAGAATCTGTTGGTATAAATACGTAAAAATAGATAGGAACGAGGTTATTAAAATTATTGAAATAACACTACTTGGTTGAATCGCGGACTAGGTCGCTCTCTTTAAGACGTTTGACCGATTCTGCTCAAAATTGTGCAAACAAACAGAGCATCGTCTTCTCTAGGATAAAACAGCCCAACAAAATTCTGTCTCGGAGCTACACTGTACTGATGAATTCTAGAATGCTACATCCTGTAAAATAATTTTGTTGCTCGGAAACTAAAAAATTATATTTAATTAGTATACTGGAAAGTATTTCTAGGTTTTTGGTTTTTGTTTTCTGGAATTCTTTATACTGCTCAATAGTTAGAGTGAGAGAGAGAAAAATGAGAGAGATTTGAGAGCTGAGGAATGGTCTGAAACTGTGAGCTGAGGGCTCTATTTATAAGCGAGGGTGGTCCTAGAAAAAGGAGCCAGAGAACGTGCAACGTTCAAAAATAGTCGTAGATAACGTTCCGTAAGACTCGGTCTGGAACGGAACGGGTAACGGTCACGATGTGGGGCAACAGATAAGAATATATAACGTTCGAAGGCAACGGTTCCGTGAGACTCAGTTTTAACGGAACGGAACGGTAACAAAATAACGGTCATAATTAATTTTTATCAAAAAATAAAATGCCATCTCACCTCACACATACGCACTCGGCGCGGCCGGTAAGTCGATAGCACGTGTGTGTTGGACCCACAATTATCTAAGTTCTCTCCCCTTCCACAAAAAGGGTGCCCCTTGGGGCCCAATTCCACTAGTAAATTTTTTCTTATATTAATACCTCTAAAGAGATATATAATATCAATGTGGGACAAATTTTAAGAAAAAAACTTTTGCATTTTTTTTCTTTCTTTTTATCCAAATTTATTTATAATTTCCAACGTAATCATATGGCAGTGGTCATCGCTTGTCATGAGAATTTACTTTTAATTTTGAAGAGTGACTTTCTTAGACTCTAATAATTAATTTCTGAAAGGTTTAATTTATTCATTAGCCTAACTGGATATTTATACACATATGTACATAAGTCCTATTTAAATTAGGATAAGTAATCCAAATCACACACAAACTAATATGACCCCTAAGAATATACTAGAATAAGTAAGAAATATATACAATAAAGATATACACGTTAACTCTCCCTCAAGGTGGTAGAATGTATGGCATCTCTAAAAATAAAATGACCGTCACTTTTTATGCTAACAACATGCTGACCATAACTTGCTAATAATTATTGTAATATTACGAAATACTAATGAATCTATGGCATCTATTCGACCATGCTTTGCCATAAGATTTCACTATTTCTGATCCGTGTCATTTTGCATTTTATAAACGGTTTCAGGCATTAACTGGTAATGTAACAATGCTGTCCTGTCTAATTGAATTAAGCTTTCAGTAACTGCTTATATTGGTAAGTAGATTGACTTTTTTAATCCTTTAAAAATATGTAAACAGGTATAATATATTTAACTTGGTCGATCACTTCCACAATAGAGGCCTTATTCGCTCAGTCTTCTTAAGGTACTTAATAATTATAATGTGATACTCTTGGATTTGGTTTCGCGTACTTGTGTTAGTTTATTTTTCATCTCTGATTACTCAATGAGACTTGTCTTTTGTTGTTGCAGCATTATGGAAGGCGAACAATCCTTGAAAAAGTTTTCTCCTGAAGTTAAAATACAGGAAGGAATGCAGTTTCTATCTTGCCTTCTATCATTCTTTTTCATGGAACTGCGGATTGCTCAATACCTTCAGATGCCAGGTTCGTATGTTGCCGAAATTATATATATTAATGGGGTCATACTGTTATTCTATATTATTCTGAAATCTGGTAGGGCACCATAATTGGTTCGAATGAAATATTTTAAACCAAATTGAATATCATGCATGTTATCAACTGCATTTTTTTCTTAATTATCTACATATCATCTTTCAGCTTTAGCCATTCTAATGACGCTCAGTCAATCCAGCTATGTACTGATGAATGCATATCTTAGATATTAACATGTTATTGCAGTAAAACTTTTGTAGATGCTTTACAAAAGGTAGGCGCTCAAGCTGAACTTGTCCTATATGACGGGAAGAGCCATACAGATTTGTTTCTTCAGGTGAATACTGAAGTTTTAGATGTGTTTTATTTTAATTGTTGCTTCTAGGCATTTTTTTTCCCTTTTAATGTGGTTGCATATAATCTTATATTCTGTATGGTCTTTTTAGTCTGCATTGACTTATCCGCTAGATTCCAATTTGGGATTTGCCTCAGACCTCAGCCACTTTTAAGATTTTGCTTAGTCGGGTGCTAAAATGAAGTTCATCTATTTGAGAGGACAGGAAACACAAGGAAAATCTTTAGTTTTGTGCTTATTTTTGCTGTTGAACTAATTTCTAACTCTTGGATAGCTACATGAAGCTTTAGCACAAATTCTTTAAAATTTTAACTAAGCTTAAGCCTCTTCTCATTTTCGTAGACTCTGATTGCATTCTAGAGGATCCTCTTAGAGGTGGTAAAGATGAACCGTTTGATCATTTAGTTGCTGTAATACATGCTGGTGATGAGGAAGCTCTTGCCAAGGATGCAGTGGCACCTCTACGAAGACGGCGCGTTCCTGAGTTTCTGTTGAAGTTAGCCCGCGAGATCAGTCCCTTTTAGCTTTCATACAACCAATTTACACAATCTTCACATTGTCAAGTGTCACAATGTGGAGTTTTTTTTGGCAACAATATATTTTCAGGTTTCGTTATACATGTACCCTTATCCGGCTATATTATGTATTAAACCCCTCCCCTTTATAGGCAGTAGGTCTGACATCTGAGAGGCAACAAGGTTATAGTTTCTTGTATAGTCATAGTGGTACTAACCGATGGAAGGCTAACCCAATTCAGGTCCCAACTAGTCACAGAATCAGATTAACTGAACAGATTGTATTTATGTTGTGATTAGTATTAAATTAAGTGGGCCTTTGGATTTAGAAATCTCTTTTAGTGACATAATTACTTTTGTGTTTGGCTGTGACTTTTAATCTGTGGGATCATAATTAAAATACTGTTAAGTGTTCTTTTCATATCAAGTCTCGTTATTTTTTTTAAACACTAAAAAAAGTCTCCTTTTGAAAAAAAAAAAAAAACTTTCTTAACCACTTTTATCATAATTGCTTTGCATTCAAAGTTCTCGAACAATTATTACCAAAAAAGAAAAAAGTTCTCGAAGAATTGATTCAGTACCTGTCATTACCTCTCGTTATTTTAGTTTAACAATATTTTTCAAGTAATGATGTATTTTAGCCCTTAATTCTTGCTTCAACACCAGGTATAATTAGCTATTTTATCATTACAATTAATGGATTAATAATTATGTTTTTTATCGTTTATTTGCAACTTTTAAAACGTTTTGGTTTTGTTTGTTACGATGCACATAGATTAGGGTGTAAAACATAATTAACCTACAATTAATATAATATTATTATTGTATGAAATATCATTAAATTAAACTTTGTTGTTGAAAAACATGAGGCAATAATGGATATCTTTTACGTCCCAAAATGAATACTCGTTGTTTAAAAAAAAAAAAAAAAATTAATGGCACCTTATTTTTGGGTGGCATTTGGCAGAACTTAAATTATTATTAGCTCAATTATTTTTATTAAAAAAATGTTATGAGTCACGATTGTGTAAGGTATACGATATTAAGTATTAATATTTTATGAGCTTTCTATCTTCATTAAATATTTATAAAAAAATGTGTGAGATACAATTGTAAAAATCGTACTCTTACTTTAATCTTATAAAATAGAAATATTATTTTATTAATGATAATTTTATACAATAATAATGACATTAAAATATAGTTATATATAAGAATTTGTGATATTAATAAAAGTAACTGTTGCAATTATTATTTTTTTCATGCAAATGTAACGCTTTGTTAAGTGAGCCTTAAACTAAAACTGAAAAATATACTAAATTTCTTGTTAGCCGAACTATTCTACTGGCCTCCCTTCAGTCTAGTGGTTGGGCTGCTTGTAGTTCTCTATCTATCTATTGGACTGCGGGTTCGAGAGCTGGTACCAGGAGCTGGTGATAATGATGATAATAATAGTAAACGATGATGAAATTATGAGGTATTATAAAATACCTCTGTTTTTTATAAATTTTTAACAAATATCAAAAAGAAAAAAAGAATCAATGGCAGTTCATACTGGTAACTGGATGAATTGTGTTTTTTCGCCTTGGAAGTTTTGGCTGCAGTAAACATGCTTTTCTTTGAAACTTCCTTCGTTTTCTAGAAGGATAAAAAGAGAGTTATAATAAGTCAATGACCAAGATCCGTATAACATCATCCAAATCAATAAGCTAACAATTTTTTTTTCGTTCTGTTTTTTATAATTGCAATCAAGAAATCGAGATTACATAAATGTATTGAACTGATCTGGGACTTGGACTGAAATATCAAGATCAGAATAAAACTATGCTGCTGAATTGTTCAAACTGCAGTACTAGCTTGTGTTAAGCCAACGATTTTTTTGCGAGCCCAATATTAAATTACAAGACTACAACTACAATATGCATGAAAAAGGCATCTGATCGTTTATCTAAAGAAAGCTCCTCTGAAAGGATCCTGAAGAAAACCTGGAAGTTAAGCCCTGAGCCATACCATCTGAATCAAGTTTAACACTTTGACGCCCAGCTGTCAGGTCCTTTTCACGATCCCATGGCTTCCATGGATGTTGCCCCACCCAATCTTCCTTCTCTTTAGGCTGCTTTGTAGATTTTTTCTTTGGACGGCTTGCAGTCTCTTGGTGTTTTTCTACCAATGATTTTGATCGTCTTTCTTTGTTGTACTTGTCTACAAGCTCAGCATCCAAACTCTTCTTCACTTCATTTGAAGCCAATGCTGCAGCCTCATTATATGCTTCTAAATAACTGTCATGAAAAATTAGCTGTCAGGAAATTTTCGGCAGTATGTTGAAACGAGAAAGCAGCAACATATTAGATACCAATCTGATTGTCAGAATTAACCCATACTTTGTCTTTGCTTTTTGGGCTCGGTCTGAAGGAGTATCTGTCCACATACTAGTATCACCACGTCCTTCTTTTGAGGCCCTGCTAAATTTTGTGGTCTGCATTGTCATGCCAGAGGCAGGCTGAAAAAGAAGGAAAAAATGCAGTGGTCACGTTTTAGTGGATAACACACATTCCAACGATCATGGAAATTAAGTTCTTACTACGTTCCACTCAAAAGTTGTGTGAAAATAAATATGCAATGCCTATAAATCTAAACAACACTGATTAACAGACGCAAAACTTCTCCTAGTTTGTGGCTCTCTCATTCCTTAATTTGCTGTATTCTGAGGGCAGCTCAGTGTGGACATAATTCTGACAGACATTAGGTCCCTAGGTAACATTTGGATAGTCAGTTATCTTTAATAGTCAGTAAGTACATGAGTATAATTGCAGCATGCATATGTTCTGTATTCATGCACCAGTGTCCGATAACTTAAGCTTGGGATCAGTATCTGATAACTTAAGCTTGGGATCATACTTTTCTTTTAAGCAAATATTCACAACTTAGAGGAAAACAGCCAATATGCTCACTCTTAGAGCATATTGAAAAAATGAGGACATACTTTCCTTTCAGGAGGGAGCGTGGTCATCCACTCCTCTCTTTGTGGTGCTACTTTGACATCCATTTGTGCAAGAAGCTCATCATCACCCTCCATGGATATACCTGCCAACAAAACAGGTGTGTAACAATATGATCTCAATAAAAACCACAGTGATTGTCAAGTATTGTAATACATATTCAGAATCAGAAGTTCATTTACTACAAAGAGACTAAATCTATTGATACTTGTGTTTTTGCAGCAATTAACCCCTGCTACAAAGAGGCTAAATCTATTGATATGTGTCACCGAGCTTTCATGATACCAGAGAATAAAAATTAAAGAGAGCTTACAGCCAATATATGAGAATAAGGATTCAATTGTAACAGTGGCACTCAAATATGCTCCTCTAAGATTGTTTTACAGCATAAAAGGAAGATAACAATCTCCCAAGATAGGGGAAAAACGATTTACCCCTGCTTTCTTTTCATATTTATATGTTTATATGGTTAATAAGAAAAAGTGTGTTATAATTTAAGAAGATTTACATATATTGCTGGATCAAGTTGACTTCTTATTGTTTCAAAACATGTCTTTAGACATCAAAATTCTAAGCTCTGGCATCAAGAGAAAATAAAACATTCAGTTCAGCCCTTTAGAGAGACAAAAAGTAGAAAATAAATTAGGAAAGAACTCCCCATATTAGTCTACAACAACTAACCTTGTGACCGTCGCCATTGTGCAGCCTCACGCATTGCTTTCAACTCAACCTACATTAATATAAGCATTCAGGAGAAGAATGAGAGAGAGAGAGAGTAGAAAAGGAAGAAACCCTTCTTAAATTAATAATAATATCCAAATAATACTAAAGTAAGATTCACCTTCATTTCCTCCTGTTCCTCCTTCATTTTGATTTTGTCATCCAGAGCTTTTCGCTGCAACAAGTGAACATGGAAAGGAATCATCAGATTATATATAATTATCATTATATAGACAACTTTCTTACCCTAGAAATCTAATTTTGTGGAGTTATCATTTAACAGTTCTGCTGGAGAATATTTTATGAATATTGCTTAAATTACACTCCAATTATACGCTAATTTTTTAAATCATGATTGTTGCTTTATATCTTGGAAAGGGTCTCATTAGATCTCTCCTTTTATCTTTAGAAAATATTTGCATTCATAAGCTAATCAGCTGCTAGATGATTTACAAATTGTTCAGATCAAATTACTTTTTTAATCCGCTAGCATTCATGCGCGAAATAATAGTTAATCAGTATTACTTGTTTTTATCAAGTCAATCAGAAGTACAACTACTATAGAATGTGTGTAGCAAGAAGAAATTCAACCAAGAAATGAAAGAACTTGTCCAAGAGAAAAATGATTGTGCAGCAAAAAAAGGAGGAAAAATTGTAAAAATAATAAATCCATTGCAGGTCATATATCTGTTGACAATTCACCTTATCTGGATCCTGCAATTCTTTAAAAGCTTTATTCAATTTAATAAAAGCTTGGTGTGCTTGAGGATGAGAGCATTTATCAGGATGAACCAAAAGAGACAATTTCCAATACCTGAGGAGATTATATCAAGTAGATATTAGTAACCAGGGAGAAAATAGTTTGAACATAAATTAAACAAGCTTAGCAGCTATATAATAATAAAAGATAGCAGAAATTCAAGCAATAATGAACCATTTAATGCAGCAGCAGACAATGTGTCCACTGCTTAGTTTCATCATTCATGACTCTCTAAAGGATAAATCCACCAACAGAGTTGGGAGAGGGGAGGGGTTGTAGCCAATAAGCAATACCTTTTCTTTATGTTATCAGCTGATATATTTCTGTTCAATCCTATAATATCATATGGAGAACCAGCGTCTGTATCCATAATTCTCTAAAGGATAAATCCACCAACAGAGTTGGGGGAGGGGAGGGGTTGTAGCCAATAAGCAATACCTTTTCTTTATGTTATCAGCTGATATATTTCTGTTCAATCCTATAATATCATATGGAGAACCAGCGTCTGTATCCATAATTCTTGTGACCTGATTACACAAAAGCAATAATTTTGAGTTTGGCCCATTAACAGGCGGTAACATAAAGGCATCTCTCTATGGACACACAAGACATGCTTGCAATGCTTGAGGAATAGCATAAGAGTGTATCAAGATACCTCTTCAAATCTCTCTGCTTCATTCGCTGATTCAGCTTCAGAAACCATAGCAGGAGGAGCAGGTCCAATAAATAGTTCAGTGTCTTCCTCCAACTCAACATCTCTGTATTTTTTTTTTTTCGTAAGTATCAACTTAAAGCGTCATCTATAGAATAACAGGATATAATTTGAGAACATACTTACAAAGTTACATATTTATTAAATAAAAATTTACCTGAGGTCAGCTTGTGCTTCTGTTAATTTAGCAGCAGCAGCAAGCAACTCAGCTGATGGCATAGCAGGGCCAATTACCCTGACACACATTAAAAGCAACAAAGTTTTCCCTTTAAGCTAACAATAAAGAACATCACGTGTTTTAGTGTCTAGTATAAGAAAACAGGCAACTATCATTTTCATAAATAACAAATCAGTCCCTGCACTGCAGTGAATTTAAGTTTGAAAACTTGAATTAAAGTATTTATTTGACCTTTTTCAAGATTAACCTAAATTATGGCAGTTCCACTTATGAACGAATTCTGTTTATTTTAAACAAGGAAAGATGCTAGAGCAAGTCAGAATAGCTCCCCTAAATGTTAGGAAAATCTTTCGCATACATATTCGTCTAATCTATTATGGAGAGCTGAATTTAAAAAGCTCACTCCCAATAATGTTGCTAAGGGTAGAAATAAATGAAAACTTAGTACCGTTCAGCATTAGTTCAAAATGAAGTGATTATAAAGCTCTATAGTTGGCTGAATTATGGAAAACTAGCAGATAAGCAATTGGAGGTAAGAAATGTGAAATTAAAGTTATTCACTAACCTTCTTCTAGGACCAGCGTAATCATCCTCTAGGGATGCTGTATTATTTTCCTCTGTTACCTTTCTACATTCAGCACCCAAATCAGGACGTGCATCATCTGACAGCACAGAACCATCAACTTGATCACCCTTAACTTCATTTGAAGTATCAATTAGGGGTCCAATAACCTCTAATGTGGGGCCAGCCTTTGAAGGTAATAGAAAGACTCCACTATTTTCCTCGAGGCCAAGTGAAAGGAATAGCTTCTTAAGATGCTTAACCAAGGACTTCTCGGATATGCCTTTTATGTCAACGGCTTGCCCATTATCAATCATTTGCAGAAGCTACGACATCAAAGACAATGATAACAATGATAACAACGATCAAGCACATCATAACCATATAGTTCAAGAAACAACATACATTACTACAAATTAGAGATGACAAATTAAGTTATGTACGAACTGACTTATGTAGAACATGCAAAGAATTCAAGATAAAGAAAACCAAAATACTTGAAAATGAAACGACAGGCACAAATTAAACTCACAGAGGAGAGGGAAAAAAAAAACCCATCAACTCAAGTATTAGAAGAAACCAACAACATAGTAATTAGATTACACTAATAATATAAATACCTGTTTCAAATCGTTCCCAACATTAGGGAACTCCTTCAACAACCCTCCCACAACAACCCGTATCCTTTCTGGACGCCCATCCTCAAAGGGCATCGAATCATCAAGGTCATACTCCTTACCTTCAGTAGAATTATCAAGTAAGGGTTCAACAACCTCTAGTGTTGGACGAGCATTTGAAGGTAATAGAAAGAGTCCATCACCATTTTCTTTGAGCCCTAATGAAAGGAAAAGCTTCTTTAGATGCATAACCAAAGACTTTTCAGATATGCCTTTTATGTCAACAGCTTGCCCATTATCGATCATTTGCAGAAGCTACACAAAAGACCAAGTTAACAACAATTAATGTACATCTCATTCTCAATCAAACAGTGAAAAAATAACAACTTTTAGAAATTCAGCTGTAACATATAAAATTAAGGGGAAGTTAACAAAGCACAAAAAAGAAAATTCCATCAACCGCATGACTAAACTCAATTGCATAAATTAGAAATTGATAAGATCACAATACTAAAAAAATGAAATAAGTACCTGTTTCAAATCGTTCCCAGCGTTAGGGAATTCCTTCAACAAGCCTCGGATGACAACGTGGGGTGGACGCCGAGTCCTATCTGGTTCAGAATCATAACCAGATGAAGACTCAGATTGGGATACATCAGACGCGTCCGACTCATAAATCCTTTTCTTCTTCCTCTTCTTATCTTCCCGTGCCAATTTCCTCTTCTTTCTATCCCTGTCAATTTTCTCTCTTCGCCGCTTTCGTTTGTCGTCTCTATCTCTCCTATCTTTGTCTCTTCTGGACCTTCCATCGCTTCTGCGTCTGTGGGATCGTCGACTTCTCGAAGAAGGTTCGGAATCATCTGAGCTTCGCTCGGACAAAGACGTCGACGAATCGTCGATTGTATCTTCTAGATGTTTCTTCTTGTTCTTCTTCTTGCTCGTATCACCCATTTGAAAAAAACCTCCTTGAATTCTAAGCTACAGCTCTTGATTGATCTGCAGTGCAAATTATATAGCACCAAGCTACAAGCCTACAACTGTGGCTTATTGGGGAAAAAAAAAACGTACAACTGTGGCTCATGTGAATGGGATTTTTAAACAGTTCGTAAAAAAAAAAAAAAAAAAAAAGAAGGATTTTTAAAAAGAAAATTCTAAAAAGAAATGAAAGTTTTTAACTTAAGATCTCCATAATTAATATTTTATTACATATCTTAGGGTTGTGCAAATAATTCGATCGATCTGCTTAAATTAATAAATCCAATCCGTCGGATTTGGATCAGATTTGATTGATATATTTTGTAGTCGGATCGAATTCGGATTGAAAAGTATACAATCCGTTTGGTTTCGGATTGACAGATTTTATAATCCGCTGTAATCTGATCCGGACTGAATTACTATTAAAATTATAAATAAATGTATATTTATTTTTAATGTGTTATATTTAAATATTATACATACTATAATTACATTAAATTATTATTTTAGTTTTTTAAAAAATAAAAATATTAAATTCTCTATAATAATTTAATAATATTCAACAGTATACTTTTTATTATTTGATTATCTAATTTGTGACTATAAATAAATAAATTTTACTAAAAAATATACCAATTTAAATTTTAAATGTTAGTATATATTGTGTTTTATATATGATAATAATAAAAAATAAATTATAATCTCAATCCGACCTATCCGATCCAAAAAATTCGATCTGCTCGGATTCGGATTGACTACATTATCGGATCGGATTCGGATTAGAAATCTTCAAATCCGCTTCAGATTGGATCGGATTTGAATTGGTGAAAAACAGACAGTTTCGATCCGCTGCTCACCCCTAACATATCTCATAACAATTTTTAAAAATGATGACATTAATATTTACATATGTAAAATTAAAATTATATAAGTGAAATATGAATCGTCTTATTTAAAAAAAAAATCTTTACATTTATTACACTTCATAACAGGAAAAAAAAAAAAAATATATATATATATATATATATATATTTGCGATAACGCTAAAAACGTGGTGATTATTAGTCAGTTAATTATGCCCAGATAACCAACAGGCAGTTAACAAAAAATAACAGCTTTTTTTGTTCTTCTCTTAAAGTAATCAACCATTATAAACTCTCGCTTCTAACATTCTCTGGAGTATGTTCTTCTCCTGCTAATGCAAAATGATGCCAATTTTCTTCTACATCTTCTTTCTAACACTTTCATTGGCTTCCATAGAGTCCCATTGGCTATCTCATTCTCAGTTGCCCTCAGGTTTCTCACTTTTACTAGTGTTATAGATTTTTGCGCTTCAATATATATGTTCACATATGTATATGTTCTAACTACTTGTATGTTTATCTGTATGTGTATTTTACTTATATTGTGTTTCTTTGGTCTTGATGTTCCAGCTGAACAAGAGTCTGGTAAATTCAGTCGAAAACTTTCGAAACCTCTAATTGGATATAATGGGACGATTTATGCTTGTTCTGGAAAGGAATTATTTGCATTTGAAAAAAATGGCTCCATTATTTGGACGTTTAATCTGAATTACACATGTAATTCTGATATAGCTCCAGTTTATGGTGGTAGACAAAAGGTACGTGAGTCTGTGTGTTTTTGCTATTTTTACAATAAGAGTCATCTTATTGCTATTCACTATTTCTTAACATAATGTAGAAATCAACATGTTATGCGACCTTCTTATAAGGTTCTTAACCTGCATGGATTGTCAGATTTATGTGATTGCTGAGAACAAAGTACTTAAGATCAACTTGTTGAAACCCAAAACTACTGAACCATCAGCAGAAGTTTTCCTTAGTTCAGAAACATACAAGGACGGACAAGGTGAGATTATTGGGATGGCCATAAGCACATTAAGTTCATCTGTATTTGTTAGTTTTAGAAGTCGAGGACTCTTCGCATACACAATGCGTGGACAAATGCTTTGGAGCTCTGGACCTGTACTTGATCAATTTGGTTACCCACAAGGTTGTAGAAAAAATGTGAACGATTGTTATTTTTCTTCAGCACCACTCATTGATCAATGTGAGGCTAGTATTTATGTAAGTTTTGCTAGTCTTTGATTCCCTTTGCTACTCCTTTTTAGAGGTCCATTATATCATATTGGGTAAAAATAATAATATTTCATTCATCTTTATTATGTATAACAATAGGAAGTTATATATACAAAGTTTAGAAAACTATTTAAAGAATGTAATTATGAGCATATAAACTATAGAAGGAATGTAATTATGAGCATATAATCTTCTAAAATCAAATAATTGACTTAGACTAATTTGGAATGTACAACTCATTGACACTCCCCCTTATGTTGGAGCATATATGTCATTAATGCCCAACTTGCTAAGTGAACTGTGAAAGACTTTGCCTGTGACTGCTTTGGTGAAGATGTCTGCCAATTGATCTTTGGATTTAACAAATGATGCCTTAATGATCTTTTCCTCGAGTTTCTCCTTGATGAAATGTCTATCAACTTCAACATGCTTGGTTCTATCATGTTGCACTGGATTATGTGCAATGTCTATTGCATCTTTGTTGTCATAATTCAATTGCATGGCATGTTTGGGTTTGAACCCCAATTCCCCTAACAAATTCCTTATCCAAAGTATCTCACATACTTCATGTGCCATACCTCAATATTCTGCATCAACACTTGATCTTGACACTACTTTCTGTTTTTTACTTCTCCAAGATACTAGATTGCCTGCCACAAAGGTAATGTATCCAGATGTAGATCGTCTGTTAATAATAGAGCCTACCCAGTCTGCATCAAAGTGATCCTCAACATCTAGATGACTATGTCGTGAGAACATCAATCCTCTTCCAGGAGATGACTTCAAGTATCTTAGAATTCGGTTTATCGCATCCATGTGGGCTTCACTTGGCACATGCATGAACTGACTCACCACACTTACGGCATATGCTATATTAGGTCTAGTATGTCCTAGATAGATTAACTTACCCACAAGGCATTGATATCTTTCTTTATTGGTGGGTACCTGATTAGGATATTCACCAAGTTGATGGTTCAACTCCATTGGCATATCTGCTAGTTTGCTAGCTAACATTCCAATGTCAGTCAAAATGTCAAGGATATATTTCCGTTGTGATAGAAATATTCCTTGTTCTGAAGGAACCACTTCGATTCCTAAGAAATACTTCAGAACACCAAGATCTTTCATTTCAAACTCACTTGTCAAGTGGTGTTGCAATGCTGCCTTTTC
Organism: Elaeagnus macrophylla; assembly: GCA_029378325.1. Lineage (NCBI taxonomy): Eukaryota > Viridiplantae > Streptophyta > Magnoliopsida > Rosales > Elaeagnaceae > Elaeagnus > Elaeagnus macrophylla. The sequence continues at coordinate 15,947,427 of CM055646.1, read as the reverse complement.
CTCTGGATCATTCCCAGTAACTAGCATGTCATCAACATATACAATCATGGTAGTGACTTTACCTTTCTTATGTTTCAAGAAAAGAGTATAGTCTGAGTTACTTTGCTTGTATAAAAAAAATGCATTGATTTACTGAACTTTCCAAACCATGCTCTTGGTGATTGCTTCAATCCATAAAGAAATTTTCTCAGTTTACACACCATATAAAAAAAATGCATTGATTTACTGAACTTTCCAAACCATGCTCTTGGTGATTGCTTCAATCCATAAAGAAATTTTCTCAGTTTACACACCATATAAAAAAAATGCATTGATTTACTGAACTTTCCAAACCATGCTCTTGGTGATTGCTTTAATTCATAAAGAGATTTTCTCAGTTTACACACCATGTTGCCTATATTGGGCCCCATCTTGCATCCTAAAGGAGAATCCATGTAGACTTCTTCTTCTAGGTTGCCATATAGGAAGGCATTTTTGACATCAAATTGGTGGAATGGCCAGTTTAGGTTTGTTGCAAGAGAAAGAAGTACTCGGATTGTGTTTATCTTGGCTACAGGGACAAAGGTTTCCCTATAGTCAATCCCATAAGTTTGAGTATAACCTTTCGCCACCAGCTTTGCTTTGTATCGTTCAATGCTGTCATCTGCCTTGAACTTTACTGTATATATCCATCTACAACCCACTGTTCTCTTCCCTTTAGGAAGGATAGTCATCTCCCAAGTGTAATTTTTCTGGAGGGCCTCCATTTCATCATTCATTGCTTGAGTCCACTTGGGATCTTTCAGAGCTTCCTGCACGTTACTTGGAATAGATACAGTAGATAATTGACATACAAATAATGCACATGACGGAGACAACCTATGTAGGGACACATGATTAGCAATAGGGTATTTAACTTTTGTTTTAGGGTCCAGATCATACTGTTTTTTAGGGATCCCTCTAGTTGTACGAGGGGGTAACTGATAACTTGTATTTCCTATATAACTTGACTTAGGTAAAGTGCTCGAGTTGGAGTTTAAATGTTCAATTACCAGCGAGGAATCTTCAGGACCGGATTGGATGATTAGTGATGGTACTGTAGTAGGAGGGAAATTATCTGAACCATTTATCTAAAGTTTCCAGTGACTCTTGACCTTGTTGCACCACTGTAGCTGGTTGCTCGGACATTGACGACTTTACAACATTGTGTTGAATTTGGATGATCTGAGTATCTTCTACAAAGATAGAGCTCTCCCTTTGCAGAGGATGCTTAGAGACTCCCCCTAAGTAATAGAACTCACTCTCATGGAAAGTGACATCTGTAGTAACGTGCATGGTTTGAGTGAGAGGATGAAAACACTTATAACCTTTCTAAGTGTCAGCATAACCCACAAAGACACAACGTAGTGCACACAGATCAAGCTTGCCATGCTAATGTGAATAGACCTGAACATAAGCAACACAACCAAAGAGACGTGGTTCGAGATTTGGTGTGGATGACATGGTAATGAGAGTGGTCAATGTTTGAAATGGAGTTTGATACTGAAGAGTGCTGGATGATGTTCTATTAATGAGGTAAGCAGCAGAACAAAGAGCCTCCCCCCAAAAATGATGTGGCATATGGGCCTCAAATAAAGAGGCAAGAACAACTTCCAAGAGATGACGATTCTTCGCTCTGCGACACCATTCTGTTGTGGTGTATAGGTACATGTGGTTTGATGAACAATACCATGTTGACGTAAAAAAAATTGTAGGTCGTGGTTGACATACTCTCCTCTAATATCAGACCGAAGTGTTATGATTTTCTTGCCAAACTGAGTAGCAACATATTGAGAAAATAACTTGAATTTTGCGGTGACTTCACTTTATGCTTTAAGGAAAAAACCCAAGTCATTCGGGTGCAATCATCAATAAATGTCACAAACTACTAAAAATCACTAATAGTGGAAACTCGTGATGGTCCCCAAACATTAGAATGAACAATCATGAAAGGCATAAAACTTTATTCAATCGTAATTGGTAAGAACTACGATGGCTTTTCGCCAAAATACAAGTTTCACAATAAAAGTCTGATTTAGCAAATTGGGAAAACAAATCTGGAAAAAAAAGTTTCAAATAACTAAAAAAAGCATGCCCTAATCGTCTATGCCATAGCCAAATTTTCTTTATCATGATAGACTCATCTTTTCTCACATGATGTGCTTGACTCAATCTCTTACTGCTACCTTTTGTCAAGTCCAGATAATACAACTTTCCCCTCCTAGTACCACATCTAATTACTGTCTTGGTGAGAAGATCCTAAAATAGACAATATAAAGGCCAAAAATATATGGTACAATTAAGGGAATCAATGATTTGAGGAACATATAACAAGTCATAATCGAGTGAAGGGACAACTAAGACATGATCAAGACTTAATAGGGATGTAAAAGATCAAGACCCTTATCCCAAAACTTGGGAGGTGTTTCCATTGGCACTGGTAATATGTGTTTGACTTGATGGTTTGGTAGAGTGCAACCTAGTAAAACTAGATGTCATGTGATCAGTAGTGCTAGTGTCAATAATCCATGATCTATTACAAGTAAGTGAACATGTGCAAGAGGTACCTGAGGTGGCTAAGGCCTTGGAGTCAGATGTACCTGATGAAAGGTTCTGATGCAGTCTCCTAGGACGATTGAGCTGATGCAAACGAGGCTCTAGTCAAATCCTTTTTGCGACCTTTGTGGACCCATCCTTCTGGATAACCAATGATCTCATAACAGTCTTTTATGATATGGTTATCTAAGCCACATTTGGTACACTTTATTGGAGATCGGTTACTAGTAGGATCAACACTATAGTTATTCGGTCGAGATTTTTTGGACCTGGTAGCAACCAAGGCTGTGACTTTGGAGGTTACACTAGATTCAGACATGGTTCCCTGTCTATTACTCTCTCTTTTAATATGTGCATATACTGCCTCAAGTTCGGGCTTAGGCTCAAGCCTTAAAATCTTTTCTCAAATTTGATCAAAATTATTGTCAAAACCTGCAAGAAATATATAAACTCGGAGATGATCAACGTCTTTACGTCTAGTCTCAATGTCTTTTGAATGCTCCATGGTGCTTGGACTTAATTGATCAAGCTCCTGAAAATCTTAGTGAGCTCATTGTAATATTTCTTTATTATGAATGATCGCTTGTGAAGGTCATAAATCTTGGCTTCATTAGCACCATCTGAATAGGTTTGTTTAATTGCAGCCCAAACTTGCTTCGCTATATCATAACGAATAAACCGTTTAATCTGATTAGGTTGCATGGCGTCGAACAACCAACTCTTGACTTGGAAATTCGATGCACACCATTTATTAAATGTGGGATCTGTGTCTGCAGGCTGGGCAATATCACCTGTTAAGTGGCCCTGTTTTTCTCGCACAGCTATCTTCATCTCTATGATTTGATGCCTTAGAGAATAATTATTCTCATCCAGTTTGATTCCTGCAGAGAAGTTAGAGATGTCACTTTGATAAGTGACGATTTGTGTGGTATTCTTGGAGCCTCCTGACACCAAGGATTGATTGGTGTTTGCTGATCCATTATCGTTGGCCATGATATTGGATTACAAGTGATGAGAAAGAAGAAAAAGAGGCAAAAAGAAATCTAGGTTTGTTGCCAGCTGCTATTGCGGAAGAGATTGCTACGATTAGGTCAAAAGACAGTCATGATCGACTGCTCTAATACCATATCAGATTGGATACAAAAATAATATTTTATTCACTTTTATTATATATAACAATAGGAAGTTATATATACAAAGTTTAGAAAACTATTTAAGGAATAATTATGAGCATATAAACTATAGAAAGAATGTAATTATGAGTATATAATCTTCTAGAATTAAATAGTTGACTTAGACTAATTTAGAATAGACAACTCATTGACATGTACAGCTCATTGACACATTATGTTGTTTGTATCATTTAGTTTTTTAGATTACAAGTAATGTCTAGGAATGACAATTTTATCCATCGGGTCGGGTATCCGCGGGTACCCGACCCGTTTGAAGCAAAACGGGACGGATCGGATCGGGGGGTTACGGGTCGGTGCAATATCCATTCTTTAAAATAAAATTCGGTTCGGATACGGATCGGATCGGGGCTCCATCCGGGTATCCGTTTTTAAATTACCCTCACAGTTTCACTCTTTCAGATAATCAGGTTCAGCCGTCAAGCTCCATTCCTGTTCGCCACTCGTTGCCAACAAGCTCCAGTCCCGTTCGCCAGCCGTCGACTTCGCCTCTAGCAGTCGCCAGCAACAGTTGAGCTTCATCTCGCCATCGTATCCTTCTTTTGCTAGTTGAGCTTCGTCATCGCCCTCGCCATCTCAGATTTAAAAATATAGGTGGGTTCAGTAACCTTTTCATAAAAATTGATGGGTATTATATAGATGGGTTCAGACTGAACCGTTCAGTAACCTTTTATTTTCAATCTGATATGTGGGCTGTCTGAAAAGGCCATGAAAGTGAAAGTTTTGCTCGACTTTAAGTAGCTCTTACATTGACTACCGATTGCATATTTTCTTTGTTTTTGGTACAACTGGTTCCTTTTCCGATTTTAATTTTGAGTATTTTAACGCAATATAGTTTTTTATACTTTCGTCCCAAAGTGATGTTTTCAAAGAAGTTATTCTATTTCTTGCAAAACTACTTTCTGACTGAAAGTAGGTACTAGAGAGATTACTTCAAATTTTTGAATTAAGAAACTTTCATCAATAGCATATGTGTGTCTCTATTTGATTCAACTATGACTTTATATTCTACTTGGTAGTTAGGAATTGAGCTTTGCACGAAATAGAACACAAGGTTATATCTTGAAAGTAAGCTTTTGTAGTTTGAATTAAAAGTGCGAAATTTTTCGTCAAATGTTAATGATATATTAAGAATACATATAAAATCAGAGCTGACGGGAAAAAAAAAAAAGGTCAACGGGTCGGGTTTTGACCCGTGGTTATAACCTGACCCGAACCCGAACCCGAAAGATCCAAATTCCACCGGGTTTTTTGCCCCACGGGTCAGATCGAGTCGGGTCGGTTTTGACCCGAACCGCCCCATTGCCATTCCTAGTAATGTCATTTAGTTCCTTAATTTTTGAAAAAAAAAAAAAAAAAAAAAAACCACAAAACACATGATTTTAATATTTTTTTAATTAAAATATTATTTTTAAATTAATATTTTAATATCAAAAATATTAAAATAATATGAATTTGTTCTTAATTGGTCTCTTAAAAAATAATATTTTAATTAAAAATAAATGGCCTCTTTTTCTAAAACTAAGCAATCAAATAATACAACTTATAATTTAAAAATCTAAATGACATAAATGACTTAATCTAATAGACCTCCATCATAATTTTCTCTCCTTTTTATTATTATTTGCATAAAGGAAAAGATAATTGTCTGCAGGATTTTTTTTTTGTTAGATATCAGATCTTTTGAAGTGTTTATTAGTATAGCTAGTGAGCTTATTTTTCCTGCATTTGCAGATCTCAAATACTGAAGGAGAACTATATTCTTTATCACTTCGGAGTCCTCATTTCAAGTGGATACAGGACTTGAGCTCATTTGCCAAAGTTTTCTCTACTATTCCTGGAAACAATGGTCGTTTGTATGTTATTGTGCCGGTAAGGGCTCTCCTGCTGGCGCTTGATGTTTTTTCAGGAAATGTGCTGTGGCAGGGACGTATTGGGCCCTTGAGTACACCCGACACCATGCCTGTTGTTGACTCTAATGGTAACTTAACCCTTCTAAAATAAGTTAGCTCAGTAGAATGAAGAAGAATATGAAACTTTGCAATTTCATACAATGTCACAAACATACTTTTCATGATGCACTGAAATGTTTACGCCGTAAAATAGAGCATATGGCACCATTATAAACATTGACTCAGAAAAAGGTGGATCAAATATGTGTTGGAAACCATTGTGAATTGACTTTCTCTGCTACATTTACTGACACAACAGGTTGGATATCAATTGGTTCATTGGATGGTTTCGTATATACGTTTTCACCCGATGGTACTCTTAAAAAATTCTCCAAAGTGGCTGCATCAGATTCTGTGGTCCAAGTCAGTCCAGTTTTAGATTGCTCAGGATATGCAGTTTATGTTTCTCAGACAGAGACAGAGGGGAAGATCAGCCACAGTAAAGGTGAATACACTTATGTTGCCTCAACGAAACCCAAAAGTGCTGTTTTCACCTTGTTTAGTCCTGCAACTGGATCTATATATTGGTCCGAAAACTATCCTGGTTAGTGAATTTTTTCTTTGCTGTGTCACATCTTCATAATCTGCAACATAATAGATTATCAATTTCCTTTTATTTTTTAATTGTTTTGACATAGTTTGAATACTTTTTAATTTCTATGGTTGCTTCTACCAGGTAAATTGTCATTCCCTTTGTCTACAAGCGACTTGCACCATTTTATACTCGATGAGAGGATTCTGCTTGCATTTTTTGCTTCTTCAAGTAAGATTCTTCTAGTGAACTATATGTTCTTTTTAGCATACAATGAAGGATATAGCAGTTTTTGCTTATAATGCATGAATTTACTTTAAAATGTTTTAATTATTGATCCAGATACTGGCAATCCACTGGCATGTCGATCCACATGTAAGCATTCCCATAAATCCCTATTACAAATCTATCCCCGCCATCCAGTATATTTAACTCTTATTATTATACAGATGAGAAGCTTAAGTCTAGCTGCTCCAAAGCAAGAGTAAAGCATCTCAACATATATACAGGTAATTTGCAACTTTTTTATCATGATAATTGCAACTCATGAAGGTTATTTAGCTGGTTGTTCAATCTTATTTTTGCAGGTAATGAAAGAGCAATATTCTTTTTTCTGTTATTTGAAACTACAGTGTTGATATTACTAGCTATACTTGTGAGATTTTGCTGTATATTTTGGAAGAAAAAGAAACTCAAGGACCAAAACCTTGGAACTTTCTTAGAAAAGCGAGTAAGCTATTAATACGTCCAATGTTTTTCTTCCTAATTTAGTTTAACCACTTATTTTATAATCGCAATAACACACAATTTTGAATAATTTTTTTCGTGCACACCACTTATAGCATGTCACGTGCAAGAATTATTGAACATGACAAATACTAACCTTGATACTAAGAATATTCAAGATCAAAATTGAGGATGCCACAAAAAAGTATTCTTTACTATGTTCTCCGCCATGCGTCTTGTTAAAAATTATGAGCAAACAAGTCTCATATTAATAAAATGCCATATTTGTTACTATGTTCTCCACCATGCGTCTTGTTAAGAATTAAGAGCAAATAAGTCTCATATTAATAAAATATCAATGAAAGCATGAGTTTATAAGTGTATGAGTCAACCCCCAGTGAGTTAACCTTTTAGGATTTGAGCTCATTGCCCTCTGAAAACTTATGGGATTTGACCTATCTGATATGTTTCTTCTCTCCTTTTTTTTCCCCTTGTTTCAGCGTTCTCTACAACTCAAGAAGAAATCATTTGATAGGACAATCACAGAGCTTCAAAAAAGAGCAGCAGAGGAAACAGTGGCTAGTGAAGTACTTGAAGAATTGGGATCTTTGGTACGAGAAAGGGAAGGAATCAAAAGGAAGCTTTCAACAACGTATAGTTTAGGCAGGGACATGCCATCCAATTCACAATCAAAACCTTTACTTCCATTAAAAGATATGAAAACAAGGAGCTACTCTTTTCAAAATGCAAGGAAAGAGAGTGTTACAATCTTTCATACGTTGAGTGATACATCATCGTCTAAAGACAGTAGCAGTGATAAAGAAATTAGTTGGAGTTCACATGAAGAAGAATTAGAAACCATAACAAGGGCAAAGGCACCAAATGAGATAGAAAGTTCAAGTAGTGATGAAGATGGGACTTTCGAAAAGGATTTGTGGGGAAATTCAAGTCCTTCGAAAAAAGCATCGAGCTCATGTGGAACTGTTAATCGATTATTTGAAAGAAAAGACTGGAAGGATCAAAATGATGAGGTACAACACATGCAAAATATTGGAAGTAGAAGCTTTTCACTGAAGAGAAGAAGAGCTTTATCTTCAACTAATTAGTGGAAAGATTAATGTTTAGCTAAGATCCCAAGGAAAAAAAATTGAACTTAATCGTATTAGTCATGCTTTTGACATATGACATACAAAATTGAAATGTATACTTATTTATAGGTATCTATCAATAATCTCATCTAATAACTAGTTTATGGGATGAAAACTAAAAAATCAAAAGAAAGTTATTTGATAGCAAGTTAAAATTATAGTTTGTGGCACATACTATAATTGTTTTGTTTTCTTTTAGAAAATGAGAAATTGTTATTACAAAGTGAAAGACACAATTACAAAATTTACAAACACCACAAACCATCTTTTTGAGGCCAACAAAGGTAACTTAAACATTACACCCTATCATGGGCAATATTGTTGCTTGAAGGGGAGCATTTAGCTAGCAGCGTTAATTATTATATTTAAGAATTCTAATGTTCAACAACTTCCTTATAGAAAAACAGCACAAGAACATGCTAGCTTACATTCAAGTCCACAACCTAACAGGACTACACACAAAAACTAGACTCAAAGTACAAGGGGAAAAAAAAAATCAAATATACTACCCAACAGGATTACACTAAGACTATAAAACAAAAGCACAACAATTAGACTCAAAGGAATGAAAGGATAAGAGAGAGAAAAAAAATCAAATATAAAAGCTTGAACTAAACTAATAGCATATCAGTACATGGAAAGGTAGCACACTGCCACAGTCACCCAGGTTCTTATGAATAACTATGGCATTAGCGACATGATTTTGTCTAAAAGAGGCTAAATTAATGGCAAAAGCTTAAAAATCTCAAATGGTGACAAACTTTAAAAATAGGCTCTCTTTTGAAAGGAAGTACCAATAGCTTCTCCTCCTCCTCTTCTTCTTCTTCATATTTCTGCAGCCAATAGTATAGTCACCCATCTTTAGCACCACCTTTGTTCATTCACTCGTTGCTTTCACCTGCTACCACCATCCAAATATACCACATTTTTTCGAGCTGGTGATAGCAATGTAACTTACAATACTGTAATTTATTTCATGACAAAATCAATCATAAAAAAAATCTTTTAAAATTGACGGAACTATAAATATCGACCAAAATTATAATTCAAATTTTTAATAATTTTAAGTTAAGTTATCGTCATATATATTTTTTCTTTATTTACAAAATTATTATTATTAGATATTTTGGTAAGATTTTTATTTATATTTTTTTTTTTGTTTTTGCAAGAGGTCTATTAGTTTTAACAAGAGTTCATCTTGATTATAACTATTTTTAAAAAAAATAATATAAGATTTAAAAAGTTAAATATTATAATTAAAATAAAACTCTCAAAATATTTCAGTTTCAGTTGATTCAAAAAATAATATATATATATAAGATAAGATATAGTAATAAGATTGTTTCCGAAATTTATATTACTATTTCTTTCCTTCTAAGAATTTCGGTTTTCTGGGGAAAGGGAAAGGAGCCGAAGAAGGAACTATGGCCGCAGCTACGGCAGCAGCACCGACAGAAGCACCCCGATCGTCATCATATGGCTCAGCCGATTCATATGTCGGCAGCTTGATTAGCCTGACTTCTAAGTCCGAAATTCGCTACGAAGGCATCCTCTTCAACATCAATACGGATGAATCTAGCATCGGTTTGAGAAACGGTAATGTAAATCGCAGCTTTTGGTTTTTATTTCGTACTCGTTTCGTTATGTTTATCATTCGTGTTCGTCTGTTATGTATTTTGATGCGTTTCTGAGGACTTATGGTTCGCGGGTCTGTTACTTGTGGACTTGGGATTGTTAATCTCCAATGAGTTTTATTCGCTTTGAGCTTGGGAGACAGAATGAAGCTGTTTATATGTGGGTTTACTTTCTTATGTTACGATATTAAGCTTCATCATCCTCTTCTGTTTTTAATATGTTTGTTTGAAGTAGTTATGATTGAGGTTAGCTTTTACGAAGTATTGGTCGTATTAATATTTTCACGTTAAGAATGTTGCTTCTCAGAGGTCGAATAAGACTAAGATGATACATTGTACATGCTAAATGGAAAATAGTTTATGATAGCTGACTTGCTCAAAACTACTGAGTCGGCAGGTCTTTTAACCTTGTAGGTTTTTCTGATATGAGCGTACGGATTCACTTGATTCATTATTTTTAATATTGCAGTAAGATCATTTGGAACAGAAGGAAGGAAAAAAGATGGTCCACAAGTTCCTTCAAGTGATAAAATCTATGAGTATATACTATTTCGAGGAAGTGACATCAAGGTATACATGTAATGAATTCTAGCATTATGAATTGCATACTAATGAGTATGCCTATAGAAGCGTATCCTCAATTGATGCTTTTGGTAATGGGTTGTGCTTACATAAATGGATGGAGTCTGAACTCTGGTGTTATCAAATTTGAGGTGAAATGCTTAAGTTTCCTACCTGATATAACGAGTGGGGAAAGTGGGAAAAACTGCGTTTGTAATAGCTATTGTTGTTGTTTTCTGTTTAATGAAGTTCTTGTGTTTCGGCAACCTTTTATAAGTTAGGGGTTTATGCTGCAGTTTCTGCCTTTATATACTTTGTTATAAATTTGCAGCAGCCATAGTTTTTCATAGTATTATAAGGAGAACTTCATGCCCTTGGAATTCAAATAGAGATTATCTTGGCCTCTTGGGATTCATATACAAATTATATTCGCAATTTTACATGCATTGCATAAAATATTGCGTTGGCATAGCAGATCAGGTTTCATTACGATTTTCTTTTAAGTTGTTAGTCTGCAAGACTGCAGTAACTCTCTCTCTCTCTCTCTCTCTAAGTTTCTTTTGGTTGATTGATTTCAATTGGTTCTGTATTAGATTATAGGCTCTTGCTGGTAGGTGGAATTTAAGTCCTACTCTTCTTCCTGAGAGTCCTTGTGACAGTTCTCTTGAGTGATTTAAAGCTATCTTATGTGGTTGAACAGATTTTATATATTTTTTAACAACTGTTTAAATAATTTTATTATCTTGAACTCTTCTAGAAAATATGAAAACAAATTATAATCCAATTCAAGCTCCTGGATTCTGGGTAAGTGAAAACAAAATGAAAACAATTTAACCTTTCTGCAGCCTCTGGTTAAGCAATTTTTGGGGCAGTTGCAATGCTTCAATTAAATGTTTTCTGCAATGGTATTCTGGATGGAAAGTTCTGTACTCTAAATTAAGAACTAATCCTTCTTCTTTCTGTTCTTCCCCCACCCGCCTTTCCTGTGGGGTGCAATTATTTTCTTGGGCATGAATAAATTATTAAATTACACATCTGAACTGCCTCAAATTTGATAATTTTCCCACTTGCAGGATTTGCAGGTCAAATCTTCCCCACCAGTTCAGACTGCAACCCCTGTATACAACGATCCTGCTATTATACAGGTATAAAGACAAGAAATTAGATTGTTTTGAAGTGGCTACGCAAATAATGTTATTACCTTTGGTCACTTTCTTTTGTTGTTCATATCTTTCCAATTCTCCTTGCAGGCTCACTATCCTCAAGCTTCAAATGCTTCTACCAACTTAACTTCTGGTAGTGGGTCTATTCTAGATGTTGGTGGCCAAAATCTGCAAATGGGTCTTCCCTTGTATCAGCCCATCAGAGGTTTAGGTTCGTGGGGTTCTTCACCTTCTCCTCCAACCACAAATGGTAACGGACTTGCTTTACCTATGTATTGGCAAGGATTCTATGGGTCCCCAAATGGGTTTCAATCCCAACACCAATCTTTGCTTAGACCCCCACCTGAACTGTCAATTCCACCTTCTGCACAGCAAGCAATGCAGTATCCTTCCATGAGTATGTCATTACCTTTTGGAGTTTCCAACATGCCAGCTCTAAATTCATCAGAGTCATCATCTGTTCTGTTCCCACCCATTAATACAAGCAATCGGAATATGCAATCTCCCTTGTTTCCTACTAGCAGTCTGAATTTTCAACCATCTATTCTTCCTACAAGTGGCTTGAGTCTGCAATCTTCTATTCCTACAACAAGTCCAAGTTTACAATCTCCTATTCTTCCTACAAGCAGTCCAAGCTTACTATCTTCTATTTTTCCAACAAGCGGTCCAAATTTGCAATCCTCTATTCATCCTTCCCAGTCACCCCTCAGTGTAGGAACCTTTAATTTGCAGTCTCCATTGCTTCCTGACAAGACTACCAGATTAGTTTCAGACTCATCAACAAACTTGGTTTCTAGTAAGGCACCTTTTGAAGCACCCCCCTCTGCTGCTTCAAGCAATAGCTTGTCACTGGCATCCTCATCAACTATTTCTTTGGACAAAAGTACACAATTGTCACCAGTTTCTGACAAGCCTGCATCTCTTGCGATGCCACTTAAAACATCTGACTTCTTATCTGTTGCTGGGTTATCTGAAGTCCCCTCCATAACTGGGGCCTCAAGATCAATTTTGAATGAAGGAACTATGCCTTCTTTGATTACCCCGGGCCAACTTTTGCAGCCTGGACCATCTACTACAGTCTCTTCTGCACAATCTCCTCAAACATCAAAGAGAAATATTGACTCATTACAACTTCCATCAGAAGTACCTCCTGAAGCACAGGATCCAATATTGCCTCTTCCTTCACCTTCTGATCATAAGGTATTGCTATCTGCATTGGAACATTCATGGTGGGGATTTTTCATGTTACATTATTCATGTAAATGTGTTCTTTAATTTTATTTATTATTCTTTTTTGCTTATCTTTCAACTAACGGTCTTGAGTCTCCAAAAAAAAAAAACTGTGTTTTATACTTTTCACTCATGACCTTAAAGTCCCTAACTTGTTGAGCATTTTAATGGTGTAGTTGCAATTATGATTCCCCTAATCCGATTTTTTTGGTTAAAAAAGGCTAAGGTTTTCTATGCCAAGCATATTAGCATTAGATAGACTTGGGTTGTGATCCCTTCTTTTCAGAACAATTGTTCATTAGCACTGATCAAAGTTCAGATTAAACAATTACAAAACAGTACTTCTGGAAGTGGAGAGGATATAGGAAGACATCCATCTTTTGAGAAAGCTTTTCCTTTATTTTGTTGGATACCTTTGGCTCTGGTGGGTCTATGATGACTTGGGACCAAAGTTTTATACTATACTTTCATGTGCTCTTCTTATCATTGATTTTCTTTTACCTGTTCTCTAGCCAAAGGGGAGCCGCATGTTCACACGTCATTATTATAGAGGAGGACGTGAAAGGGGAAGAGAAAACAGGGTATATCTCTCTTTGATTTTATTGAATTTGTTTTTAATAGTCTATATAGTTGATCTGATTTTGAATTAGATTTCCTTTTTCCCAGAATATACAGTAACAAAATAATAATGTGTGCTAGTTGATTCTTGTGCATGCTTTATGCTTTTGAGAATTTTTCATGCTCTTGGTTTTGTCATTAATATATGCTGACAATGGTAGTTCTTATTAGAGGTGTAAATTGAGATGAGATGTCTCATTAACCCATAAACAATCCATTAATTTAAATAATCCATCCCATTTTGTCCCACTTAATTTTTCATAGGATAAGATGGGTTGATAATAGAATTCTAAATGGGATAAATAAATATACAAAAATAATGGCAAATATGAAATATGATTATTTATAATGTGAACGTTTAAGAAGAAAAATGATTGAACATTATATTTAAAAGTTAGGTATATTAAAGCTACAATTTAAATAATATGGGATGATATTTAAATGCGATAGGGCGATTTTGTACAATGATTCCATTAAGAACACTAAATGGGACATGAGATGAGATGATACAATCAACTTTACATCTGTTATCCTAAGCAGAAATGTCTAAGGTTTGGTATTGACGTTTGCACTTATTCTTAATGGGTACAATGAAATATGCATTTACTTTTGGTTATTTGTTTAGATGGCCCTTTCTTGCACTTTTGTCAAAGGTCTGCTCCAAGATTTAAGATTTTTTTTTTATTGATGATTACATGGTCATTTTCTTTTTAGATGTCACATCCTTTGACCAGATTCAAAGAGGATTTTGACTTCATAGCAATGAATGAGAAATTTAACAAAGATGAAATATGGGGCGATCTTGGTAAAAGCAGCAAAAAAGATGAGAACGATTCACGAGAAGCTGATGTTGAATCTCCCAAACCTGAGACAAAGGTCCCCTTCCCTTCCCCTTTTTTACAATAGATAAAGGAACAAATAAATTAATCAATATAAGATGGTTTTTTGGATCAAGTCAATTTCACTTTAACTTTGTTGTTTTTCAGCCTGTTTATGTTAAGGATGACTTTTTTGATTCCCTATCCTGTGATGCTCTTGATCGCGGATCACATCAGTCAAGGCCTAAGTTCTCTGAACAGTTGAAAAAAGATACAGAGGTATTCTTTTGTAGTCTTTCCATGAATCATCAAAATATGTATATATCCTTTCTTATCAGCACTTATATTTTCAATTCATAAACCAAGTTATCTATAGTTGTTTGTTAGGCATTTTACAGAACAATTCCTGAGATTTTGAGTGGTGAACTTCTTACGAACCTATGTTGTCATTGCACTGCCTTTTCCCTTTGTTGTGTGCATGCATGCTATCTTCAGTTTATGAACTTAAATGTATCTTACTAATGATCACACAGACATTTGGCCATGTTCCAAGACATTGGGGTGGCCGAGGAGGTCGTGGACCTGGTCGAGGTGGTCGATCAAATGGTGGCTATTATGGACGGGGCTTTAGTAATGGCCATGGCTATGGTTATGTTGGAAGGGGTCGAGGACATGGTTTTTATGGCCGTGCTGGATAGTACTTCCTAGTAAGAATAGATAACTAGCATGCCAAAGTTAGGATGATTACACACAATCTTTTGGTGTGCCCTAATAATAATCTGTGTTCTGCTTAGTTAGTCCTGATAGACGATGGATTTTTATTGCATAATGTCTGGATTACACGAGGTCATTTTGACTCTTCTGTTTATGTACTTCGTTAGAAAACAAAGCCATACCCTCATAAGTGTTTCATCTAGCATTTGTTCAGGAGTGTTTTTGTTCTAGTTTAATGAGACTGGACAACCTTCAGTTCCTCTTCCGATCTTTAGTTAAAATGAAATACTTCCTTAGTTTCATTCAAGAAAGGAAAAAATGATTATTAAACTATTTATGTCGTGTTGCATACTTTTAATATTTAAATAACAATAAAATATTAGTTAGACGAGTCAACTTGGGTTGCTGAATTGTGTTTTTCGTACCTATTTATTAAATAAGTTACACGTGTTTTAACAAAATTGTATTTACTGTTTTGTATCATATTGTCATCTACCAACAAATTTTCAAGGTGTTTCCAAATTATTATTGGTTATTTTGCTCCAACTAAGTGAATTTTTTTTTTCCTTTTCTAATTTTCGACCCAAGACAAACTGAAATTGACAATATTGAAAAGAAAAAAGAAGAAGAAAGAAACAACACTTATAATATTAAAAATTTACAATCACAAAATAACATACTTAATATAAGGCTAAATGACATTTAGAGATACGAAGTTACTCTCAAAACATTACAATAATATGGTGGAATTTTTGACATCTTTTAAACGTTTTTTTGGATATTTTTAGGCTTGTTATTTAAAGCAACTTCCCTTTGTTTTCCTATTTACCTGGGGATTAATATATAATTTTTTTCATGCTTTAGTGAAATTTTAAAAATTAATATAATGAATGTTATAAATTGTTGAAAGAATTTACGATTGAAGTTATTAAAAACATAATATTTTTAATTTTAATATTATGTTTTAAATCGATGAAAAATTAATCCTTTTAAAAACTTAGGTCTGTTTGACCGGATAATTTAAAAACTTTTTTTGTACTTAAATTTTTTTTTTTTTAAAATAAATAAAGATGTTTGGTCATTTTTTTTTTTAAGTTATTAGTTTTAAAATAATTTATTTTTAAAAACAAAAAAATTGAGACTAGTTTGGATACGTTTTCTTTACTTTTGAAAATTTTGAAAACACGGAAATTTGGGCGTAACTTTTCGGAAAGAATTGGGCATAACCTTTCGTAACTTTGTTGCTTATTTATTTTTTACTAAAACTTTGTTGCTTATTTGAGTCTGCGGCTTTGCATTTTTTATTTTTTTTTACTTTTTCTTCTTGATAATGCAAAAATTCTTAATAATATTTACACAACTTAAATTATTATTTCTATAATTATTCAATACTGTTATTAAATTTAAATTTATACTGAATTTATTAACTTAGGTATTTTTTCGGATTAATTTAATATATTATGTATTCATTTATTATCAATAAAGTATTTTAATTAAAATATTTTTTAATATTCAAACAAAATAAATTACGAGATTATCACTTAAGATCAACCTTTTTTAAATTTCGATAAAAATTTCTTAACCTATAATTCAATCATTTAAAGTGAGTTAATTAGTTAACATTTAACATCAATATTAACTAAAATAACGTATTATTTTATAATTAAATAGATAATTAAAGTACCACTAAAAAAATTAAAGTAGTACTTTCATAAAAGCATATAAATTCTACAAAATTCAAAATAAAAACCTAATTCTTAATCAATGTTTATCATATTAATGGGGAGTGGGGATTTTTGGAGGCAATGATGTGTAGGCTTGGCTTAGTTGACCAATGAGTTTGTTGGATTATGGCTTATGTGACGTCTGTCTCCTACCCTTGTGTCATTAATCGGGAGCCAACAAGATTTTTCAAGCCATATAGAGGATTACGACAAGGTAGCCCACTTTCGCTTTTTTATTTCTTATTTGTGCATAAAAACTCTCATGTCTCTTGTGGAGGAAGGAAATGGCTGGATGATTAAGCGATTTAAAAGTGAGTCGAGCAACCCCTCGTCTCTCACATTTCTTTGCTTACGACTCCTTTATCTTTTGCAAAAGTACTATGGGTGACGTGAAAATATTAAGTTTAGTCCTTCGAGAATATGAGCATTTTTCAGGGGGAGAAAATTAATTTCCAAAAGACTAGCATTTTTTACAGCTCTAGCACAACTTCTGGTAACAAAGCTTTAATTCAAAATTGCTTGAGTGTTGGAGGTACATTTGAGTTTGAAAATTTTTTAAGACTACCAGTTTTGTTTGGAAGGGCGAAAAGGGCACAGATGAATTATATACTGGATATAGTTCACCAAAAAATTCAAAATTAGGCTTGTCAGTCATTGTCACTTTCTAGCACAGAGATATTACTTAAATTAGTGGCATGCGGCATGCCCAATTATGTCATGCATTGTTTTGTTTTACCTGTTGGGTTATGCTCCGATATTGTTAATTTGGTTGTAGGTTCCAAAAAAAAAACCGAAAAAATCAAACTTACTTATATTTTTATATATTAACATTTTTTTTAAAATATTATATAATAAATGTTATAAAAAATAAATAAAATAAAATATTAATTAATATTATATAAATATACAATGTAAAAGCCCTAAACAAATATGCAGTGTGTGGAATTATGATTTTGAATTTGGGAAGTTAAGTAATGGAGCATCAAACATAAAGAAGTGTCAATAATGAGATATCATTTCTATATGGTACATATTGATACATTTAAATTTATAAGACATTAAATATGAGTAATAATACTAGTTTTTATAATCGATAATACTACACTCGTATGCTCTAGCTTTAAAAAAAAATTTGTAAGGATAAAATATTGGTTGCACTTTCTAGTATTTTTTATTATAATAATAATTTTTAAGTAAAATTATAGTTTCAAAACTGTCAAATCAATCTCCTTCAAACTGACATTATAGATCAATTTGAAGATTTTTTTTAGGATTATAAATCGGCTAAAATTTTAAATTTTTTCAAACAGTCAAAATAAATTCAACTTTTAATTACTTAATAACATAATAGGTGGCGAAACAATGAGAGCGTATTCTCAAGTATCTTGATTCACTTATGGCCAAAATCTATAAAGGTCGTTATTTTAGGACAAGGTCCTTGCTCAGTGCTGGTGTAGGGTCCTCTCCTTCTTGGGCTTGGAGGGGTATTTTGGAGGCACGCCAAGTGCTACTGAGGGGTTTGTGCAGAAAGGTCCACTCTAGCTAGTAGACTCACATTTGGGAGGATCCTTGGGTCCATTCTTGTCCTGGGTTTTAGCCGCAATTGTCTCATGATTTGTCAGTTACTTGGTTGCGGGAGTTAATTCATGATGTTACCGATACTTGGGATGTGGATAAGGTGCGACGGTGTTTCATAGTGAGGAGGTCCCTGGTATCCTCTCCATTCCCATTGTGAGTTCTAGGGTGGAGGATCAATGATTTTGGCGTTTCACCCCTAGTGGGGCTTTTTCGGTTTGCTCCGCATATGCTCTTGCTTGTGATTTGGTAGGTTGCCCTTTAGCAAATGTTGGTAATCAAAGCTCCATTGACCGCTTACTGTGGAAGTCCGTTTGGAAAATTAAAGCTCCATCTAAGATTAGACACTTTATGTGGCGATGCCTTCATGGTTCCATTGCTGTGAGACATTCCCTTTTTCAAGTCATTGTCCCCTTGAGGTCATTGTTTGCCCACTTTGTGGTACTGCTACTGAAACTTTTGTTCACTTGTTCGTGGGTTGTCGGTGTGTCCATCCCATTCTCACTACACTCTACCCTTTATTTCCTTTTCAACAATTTGCTCATGGTTCATTTTTAGACTTGTTTTGTGAGCTCTACCAGTGGTCTCAATGTTTGTTGGAGGGTGGCAATTTTTTGGCAAAGGTGATCATTGGTTTTTGGCGTATTTGAAATAGTAGGAATGATGTGGTGTTCAATCAGGAGGTGTTCCTTCCAAGCTCGATTATTGCTGCTACTACTTATGAGTGATGTTTGGTTACTAAAGTTTTTGGCTATATAAGCAGTTAGTGTGTTAATGGCTTTATGTTTTTCTCTTGGTTCTTTATTGATTGATTTTCTTGTGGAGCCATGTTGCTATTGGTACTATTTTTCACCTTTTGGTACATTTAATAAAATCAGTATTCTATCTTTGATAAAAAAAATATATATATATTTATCATATTAAAGTTATATTTTAATTTCTAACTTTTGAACGATACCTATAATAATTGTAATATTATGGTGTTAGGAAGCATTTAATAAAGGAGTTTGTTGGTCGTCGATTTGTTAACATGCAAATATTAACGAAATTTTTTACTAACTTTTTTAAAAAAATATTTTCAATTTATTGAATTAAGATATATAAACCGCAATAACAAGTATTAAAAAAAGGTAAATTGAAATTTTTAAATAAATAACATTTCATTATAATAAAAAAATAAATAATTGGACAGTTATAATTTTGCTTTAAATGAGAACAAGTTCCTAAGAAGATATTTCTTATTAAATTTAATAAAAATAGGTTTTTAGAAGCTAGATATTTTTGACAAAAATATGTTTAAATTATTATAAAATATTAAATATAATATTAAAAAGTATATTATCAAAACAAGTTTATAATTTTGCCAAACATCAATATTATTATATATTTTTTAATTTTTAAAAATAATTTAAAAATACTAGCCAAATTAGTCATTATTTTTAAAAATTATTTTTAATTTTAATTTTTTTTTAAAATTATACGGTCAAATAAAGCCTTATTTAAAAAGAAAATTAAATAGAGAGTAGATTATACTTTTATATATTTAGAGTCAACAAGCAATACAGTTAGGCTGGATCGGGAAAAGGGAGGAAAAAAATAGAAGGCAGCTTAGTAAAGCAGAGCAGAGAGACATTCTTTCAGAGAAGCAGAAACTGAATTTGTAGGTCGCATATCATTAGAGTTTGAAATCAGGGCTTCAATTTGCCCCAAAAAATCCTTGTTTCCTTCAGAATAGCGGTAACGAGTGATGACTGGTGTCTCTGAATCTCTCCCCAAATTTTCGAAAGGTAAACAACTGAGAATGGGGGCAGTTCCAGAGGTTGGGTTCTCAACGATGATCCTCTTAGTTAGATTGCTGGGAGTTATTGTAACAGCTCTGGTGCTCACCTGGACCATCCACTATAGAGGGGGATTGTCTCTCGCTTCTGACAACAAAGATCTCATTTTCAATGTATGTTTGTATTCTCCAATTTCCTTAGTTTATCTACACTTTTTGCGTTTTGTTTGAATAATTTTCTTAAACTGTTGGTGGTTTGCTTGATAATCGTTTTTGGGCATTTTCATTTGGGTTTTGCATTTTTTTTTTTTTTGTTCTTTGCTATGATTGTTTATTGTCTGTTTCTTGCTAACTATGTGCTACATTGGAATCATATTAAATCTTTAGGTCATTATGCTGCGTTTTATCCTGTCTTCTTGTTTTAAATTCATATTAGATTGTGAACAAATGAAACAAAAAGAGAGAAGAAAATAGGATTTGTGTAAATGATTCTCTGCATTGATCCAATGAGCAGTACACTGCTATATATGCATACCAGTAATTATAACTAACTTAGTTTAGTGACTGTAACAAACCTACAGCTCACCATAAAATATCTAATGAAAATATCCAATAGAAAATAATCTGCTACAAGCAGTTATACAATTCCAATGCTAAGTCTAACATAGATTGCGGTGCACTAAGTTAATAACATGTGGTGATGAAATAATTGATTCTAGCTTGATGATCACGTGTATATACAGAAGAGTGTTAGTGCAAGTTTGGTTACTAACTGTAGTGATGTAAACGGCTTTCAAATCTTTCTCGGCAACCATCCAAATCCAATTGAGAAAATATTATTTTGTTAGTTTAAGGAAACCAAAAGTTTGGGGTACTGTCTATGTGTAGTTTTTCCCTGTCCTTGCATTGTAATAGTTGCCTTAGCTTCACTAACTTTGTGAACTTCTATTATCATTTATTTGCTCTGTTGGATTTGGTGACTACAAATTAAGAACACCACTTTTCATGTTATGAAATGCTTTCCATATTCGTCGGATTATAAAATTGAACAATTAGGTTTCAATATTATTGAGGGAAACAGAATATTCCAGTTTTATTTTTAGATAACCACCGTTTGTCGGATTAATATGTTTTCTGTTCTTCTCTCTTTAGGAAAATGTAAAGTATGTTGATATTTTCAATGAAACATGATATGTTCTTGATTTTTGGCATTCAAATCATATTAATAACTTGTTTCTTCCCTTTAGTCTTTTTGATAACTTGTTTTCCCTCAAACTAAAATTTCCCATGTTCGGCAACCGTACTGGTTCTGTGTTTCCTGTAGGTTCATCCCGTGCTAATGGTAATTGGTCTCATACTTTTAAATGGAGAAGGTAAATTTTTCCTAGATGTTTATCAGAAATTACTTGAAGCTTAGTTTACCTACTGCCCTCACAAACCTTATGTTATGTTTAGTTGATAGTAGAATGATTTTGATTATTCCTGTGTTTGGTTTGATTGTGAATCTATAATGGAATGTAAATGTATTATAACAGTAAGAGTAAATTCTTAGTCCTCCCACATCTCTCAAGAATATATTGTAATTATCTATTTTTCTCACACATTTGTGTAATGATTTATGATTTTTCTTCTTATTTTATCGTGTTTAAAAATATAAGTAAAAAAAATATATATTCTAATTTTACTTTATTTATAGTTTTATAAATTTTGTTTTAGTATTATTGTTTATTTTGATTACACTGCTCAAACAAATATTATAATAGTAACATTGTTTCCATTCAATTCGATTCAGATTATCATTCATATTCTTATTACATTTCCATCATGAGAACCAAATATGACCTTAAAGTTTTCTAAGTTTATTCATGATAGTTGATTTACTTCAAATATTTTGAGTAGAATATAGTGAGGTAGAAGAGGGTAGAAATTAGTAGGTATTGATAACCAGGATTAAAGAGGAGAGGCAAAAGTGGAGAGAAACAGGAAATATTCAATCATAATTCATTAGTTCACTGTCCCTATCTGACTACTAAAAAGTTAAAAACTTGGTCTCACAGTGAAAACTTAATTCCCATGTAACGAGAACCTAAATGGACATAAAAAAAGCTCTGAAAACAGAATTCTAGAAAAATCCTAAACTTCAAAATATGGTCCTAATAAGACATTATCTTTCCTCATTATACTGTGGCTGCTCCGAGCCTTGAGGAGATATATAAGAGCAAAGTGATAATCAAGCCTCAATTTAAAATCAAGTGCTAAAAAGACAATTAATTCATTAGGTTTTGTCGTATTGAAGTATTACTTCAACATTTATTACCACAAAGTATATCATCAATACGTATGCATACCCAGTATTTAGTTTAAATAAAGTCAAAACTAAGCAATAAAACAATTTGCGGAATAGTAGGATTTATAACTAATTCATTGGGCATATTTCTGAAGTGCTTTTTGATGGAAGAATGAGTATTCAAGTAAGGCATGACTTTGTACTCTAGTTTGCTTTTGAAATCAGAAACTTTATCATCATATGTTCTCCATGTGGAAGACCTTCAAATGTTTAAAATGATTGCTGGAAAAAGAATATCTGTACAGGCTACAGCCGGTAGGAGAAATTGCAACGTGATTGCATGAAGTCATGATATACACAAAATTATGTGCAATACGAACTAATTAACAATTACTATTTCATGTTTCCTTCCATGCTTGTATTCAAATGTCCATTCTAAATAATTGATATGGATTTTTGTAGCCATGCTAGCTTTCAAGGCAATATCAGGAACAATAAATTTCAAAAAATTAGTTCATCTTATGCTACAACTTCTTGCTTTTGGTTTAAGCATTATTGGCTTTTGGGCTGCTTTGAAATTCCACAATGATAAGGGCATTGACAACTTTTACAGCCTGCATTCCTGGTTGGGTGTTGGTTGCCTGTTGCTGTTTGCCATCCAGGTCTGCTCTAATCCAGTCTTTCTGTGATTACTAGTCTATTTTTTTTCCTCTTCTGAGATCGATTTGTAGAGTTAGCTATATATTGGATTTAAAAAATATTATTATTATTATTATTATTTTTTTATTTGTTATCAGTGGGCAGCTGGATTTGCAACCTTCTGGTATCCCGGTGGATCATTAAATAGCAGAGCCGGCTTGCTACCATGGCATAGGTTCTTTGGTGTGTACACTTATGCCCTTGCAGTTGCTACTGTGACCACTGGTTTTTTAGAGAAGGTCACATTTCTTCAAACCAGTAAAGTTATATCACGCTACTCGACTGAGGCTATGTTAGTAAATTCTATGGGGGTCCTGATTGTCATTCTGGGAGGAGTGGTTATTCTTGCAGTAATCACTCCTCCTACAAACCACAAAGTTGAAGGCATCAGAGAGACAACAGAGTAGGCGTTCAATAGAGCTTAGTCTTAGTTACAGAAAAGGTGATAGTTTACAGCATTTAGATCTACGGTTTATTCTTATCAGAAGATGCATGTATCTGAAATCAATTATTTCGGTTCGAATTTTGCTTGTTTTCTGCTTCGCTGGCAAAAGATTTAAGCCTGGGTCTTCGCTTTTTTCTTTTGCCTCTGTCGATCATTCTTACCTGACATTCCATTATCGGGATATTGATACAGTTTATATGAAATTATGGTTTTCAAATGTGCTTATTTTTATTTTTTTTATATGGTAAAAAAAAAAAAATGTGCTTATGTTTCAATAATGACTATCAAACGTCTTCAACAGGCAACGGTTCCTCTTACCAAATCTATAGTAAAAATGTTTCTTCAGAATTTATGGGATAAAAGAAATAAAAAAATTGAGTATGGTGCAAAGTGAAGACCCAAATTAGGCTATATATTCTTACAGTTGAGGTATAAAGTATCCCAAATAAACTCATGATATAATATTATCTCATTTAAATTATAACCCTAATAAGTCTAACTTTAAACATATATTATATTATTTTTTTATTAAACTCACGTTATAATAAATACTCATGTATTATATTTTTCTTTATTTTGTATTTTTATTTCTTTTTTAGTCTCATTAGATTCAAATAAAATATCCCAATTAATATCCTCTCATTATTATCTCATTTCCTTAAAAATTAAATAAAATAAATTTTAAAAATGAATGAATTATATAATTACATCTCATCTCAATTTATGATGATGTGTGGGTACTCAAGACAAAGAAATTCTATCTCAATTTATGATGATGTGTGGGTACTCAAGACAAAGAAATTCTATTTGTTGACAAAACAGTTCCAGCATACATTTTATGCATTCTATTCAATGGAAGTGCTTCACAAGCACTTAAAAGGCTTGTAAGCACAACTCGATGGAGACAATATTTAAAATACCAAGACTCCTGAGAGACGAGTGAAATCATACACCAGTTAAAAGCATAAAAAATTTTGAGAACAAAATTTCCATGTAAGCTAGAAACATCAATTTGTAGTCCACAGCCATTGCAAGGAAAAATAATAAGCATCACAAGATCTGCTCGGAGAGGCGAAAATAAAGCATCTCTCTTCACTGAGTCATCTGGTAGATGTTAATTTGGAACACAAAGACTTGCTGATGCAAATAGAATTATTCCAAAATGGAGAAAAACACATTGCTATTGGCTGCTGCTATGGTGGCAACACGCACAAAATTTTGGAGAAGCCCCCACAATCCAAATCTGAGGCACTTACATCCACAAGTTTTCTCTTCGGTATTCCCGTACAATAACAGGCACACTAGTAGGTGGAACCTGAAAGAAGATTAAAATCAGATATGCAAAAGTTCTTGGGTGGAAACTAAAAGTAAAATAGATGAAAAATAAATATGAAATTTATTACAAGTAATCGTGATTATAAACAAAGTGAATTGCTTCTATTTTCCTGTCTCCCTAGACCTAGACCAAGGTTGACACCCCAGTAATGGTTAATTGCAAGTTTTAGTCTGCAGCTCGGTTCTTAACACTTTTCTCCCACTTTAGTCCTTTCCCCTTATATTTCACCTAAGGAGATCACTTTGCTCACAGAAACAATTAAAAAAAATAAGTTTGAAATCAAAACACGATTTACCATGCCATAGTCTGTGACAATCATCGAAACATAATCCGAAGGTGTCGCATCATAGCTGCCAATAAAAAATAATATAGCTTGAGGATGAGAAAATTAGGAAATGAAGATGACAGAACAGGACTGGAATTTACAACACTTACATCAGATTAAGAAGTTGCAAATTTTCACTACTGGTCCAACCGTCCAAAACGTTAACATCCTCTCTACCAGGAACCTTAGAGATGCTATCCTGGTCACCTACAATAAATGGAAGAGATATCTAAGCCATGAAGCTTGCAAGGCGTGTATCAAAAAGTTTGCAAAGCACGTCCTACATCAACTACTGCTAGAAATGCATACCAAGCTCATTAGAGCAAATTGAATCAAGCTGTACTCTTTCATGAAATTTATATGCTTCACAGCATACTAAGACTGGTACGCGGAAAGCATGAGCAACCATAGCAACGCATGCAGTCCCAACTCTTGAGTACACTGTTCCGTTGGAAAACACGGATGAAGCACCCAAAAAGACTCGAGTAACTTCATGCATAATATAAGATAGAGCATTTATATGAGTGTAAGTACAGCTAAGGCCCTTCCCCACCAACCTACGAAGTAAAAGTTGCCCCTCAAGTTTTGGACGAGAGTCAACTATCACAACTCGAAATTCTTTGCCAAGCTCATGGGCATGTAATAGTATCATCTCAACTGCAGATGACAACCCATATGTAAGAAGCATATCACCATCTCGGATTTTGTTAACAGCATGTTTGACTATCACGCTGCCTGCAAGTATAATCTTTTCATTTATGAAATGCTCAATATCTGACTGAAGAGCTGCTTTTGCTTCTGATTCAGACAAAGTTAGCGGTAGTTTGGTAATACGGCTTTTAAGAAACCTAATTGCATTTCCCATGCTGATTGATAGGGGCCTGCAGTCGATAAGAAATGAAACATAACTACTTATTTTTGCAGTTAAGTCTCTGTTAAGAGTTTTTTCGGGGGGTGTTGAATATTCTTTAATGGCCTCTCTAAATGCTTGAAGCATTGCAACACAACGAGCATTGCCACCAGATATATCTCCACATAGATACTGTAATCCAACCTGACATCAGCAAAGAGGGTTATAATCATGCTCTGCATAAAACAGTTTTATCTCTTTTTAACATATGATCTCAAGGTCCAAATGCCAATTAAGCACTGAAGCTCATCTAAAAAATAGGCATGGACCACTGCTTAGGTTCAGCGTACAATGGCAAGATGGATGAAAATATAGGTAACCCTTATTACAATTTGTGTGGCGTATTTTGCATATTTGATCTGAGTCTTTCAGAAAGGTTGACAAGTGCTCTTCTACCAGGGATAACTAACTTCCAAACATGAAAGAAAAACAATTTTTTGAAACTATAGAATAGGTTCATGCAAGTACCTTGTAAACAGCAGGATGCACAGAATCCAACTGGAAAAACTTTGATTCAAGATCAGGAAGCCGAGTTCCATGTTCATATTGAGGCAAATGCCGGAACAACTCAACTCTATTCCTAGCCTCAATTTGTTTCACCACAGAATGCCTTTTTGCCTTCTCCACACGACTTTTATCATCATATTGCAAGCGTGGATGAGGAATGTCTTTCTTCCTATCTTTTTCTGGCATACGATCAACATTCTTCTTCTCAGAAGTTACAACTGAAACACTGTCATTCTTCTGTGAAGATGGATTTGTGGTTCTAGCTGTTTTTACATTTACTGAAGCAGAAGCAGCAGGCGCCTTGCCTCCTTCAGCTAACAGTAGAAAGCAATAAAAGAAATTTGCATTATCAAAATTGGAAGATTGCACATCAATCACAGTATACGTATTGTTGAACACTGACTTTTACTATTGCAATAAATAAGCAGAGATCCATATACACCTTTTGAAGCAGCTTTTGCAGCTCGTTGAGCCTCTTGAAGGGCACGCCTTTCAGCCTTTGTAGTTTTCTCTTTTAGTGGCTTTGAACTTGGAGATCGGTCATTTTTAGGGCCAGACGATGCACCCCCAGCCTTTTCTGCATCTTACAGGTTGATGAATGTCAACAAAAAAAAGTAATTGTAAAAACAAAAATTAAACCTCTAATAAGCATATAAACTTTCTAAAGCACATATAATAAATGATGATAAACAATTGCAACCACCTTCTGACTTGAAAAATAAATAAACTTCTGACTTGAAAAATACATAAACTTTCAATCTGTTTAGAAGTGGTACACTTCAATTAACAACTTCCCATTTTTGGAAAAGAACAACTGAATAAAGAAATTAAAATCTCAACTTAACATCCAAAGAAACATCAGGAAATGCAATTTAACTAGCCCTAGTCCAGGAAGGCACCAATTCTTCATGGATTGTTATCAACCATGGAGGATATCCACTTTATCTGCACCTACGAAATAACCATTCATTTCCATGGTGATGGTATATAAATTTACTTTCTTATAGCCATGAAAATCTAGTGGGTTTTAACATGCAAATAGAGAGGGGATGGAATAGACGGTAAATGCATCTTCTAAATAAAATACGCCAAGGAAATACTATTCCTTAATCCGTATCTGAATAACATTCCCTAAGCATTAAGCAGAATAGGAACGCATATATACGCTTTGCCGAATGAGCTTACTGACCCTCTAGCTCCACCAATTCCAATTCAACAGCTTCCAACTTAATTGTTCAAAGTCAGCAACCATAACTTATTTAACTAACTACTTTATTTCCCATAAGCTCACATCGTAGATTAAAAAAACAAGGAAATACAAATCCATTAAATGATAATTAAGATCAATTCAATTTTCTTTAAGTCAAACGGGCTATACGTACCAGCAATACCAGGAGGCATATTAACCACAGAAACTGTGGTTAATCCGCTGGCCGGAACACTACTCGTCTTCACTGCAGTCATATCGAAACCTCCACTTGGAAAAGACGAAGCAGAAGTTGCTCCAGACACTTTTGCCAAATTGACCCTACCCGCCCGTCCAGGCGATGATACAATAATGTCATCCTGGAGCTCCCCGTCGTAAACACGGCCAGTAAGCGACGATGGAGCAGTCGGAGACGAAGCTGGAAAATGCTCAGATACGTTGAAGCTTGAGGCCAATGAATCTTGACGGAGGGATGAAGTGGGGATGGTAGAGTTGGGAACCGGTCCAGAAACGTGACGAGGAGGGGGTATCATTACCGGAGAGAGGGAATTGACGGATGGAGAGATGTTGGAGACCTGAGGAGAAGACGAAGAATACACCGGTTCTGGTGGGGCCAAGTTGGACCGGTCCGGCGGGGCGAAGAATCCTACTTGACGGACCTTGGGATCGATCACCGCGCGAGGATTTCGACGAGGGTCCATTTGATAGGGGATTCTTGAAGGGGAAGGTTTTCGTGGGTTTTTTTTAAAGTTGTTTAGGGCTGGAAATCTTTTTCCAATGGAAGTAGCTCTATTTGAGAATTTAGAGCGAGACGGTGAGTCGTGAGAGCTCTGAACTTGAGACCGATAAAGAGAGGGAGAGATAAAGACAAAGATTGAGGTAGAAACGACAAAATTGAGTAAAAAAGTTCGAAAAATAAACATTTACACCAAAAAAAACAACGCATATTATATTTAAATTATATATTTTTATTAAATAAATACCTTTTTTTTTTTTCTATAACAAAAAAAATATCATTTTTTTTTAACTCGTTAAATTTTAACTAATTAAATTTATTTAATATCAAATAAATTTTATTTAATATTATTAAAATATTATTTTTTTATTATAATTTTTAATAATTATATAAAATAACACACATAATATTAATAAGAATAAAAATAATACACTAATAATTTTAATAAATTTTAATTAAATTTAATTTAATATTAAATGAATTCAATTGATTATAATTTAATTTAAAAATTTAACTAAACTTTATTTATAAAAATAAATTATGCAAGAGATTTTTTTAAGTAAAAATATATGAATTATATCAAAAATATGTTATTTTTGTAGATATAATTTTAAAATATCATAAATATTATTTTAAAATTAGTAAAGATTTTACGGCACAATTTTTGTTCTAAATTTGTATAAACTTACTCTATATGCAAATTAATGGTAAAGGTATTATTCATTGAGGATTAAATTATAAATTTTATGAATTCGATGAGGTAATATGTAACCTATTATTTATTAATTTGGTGATTCATCACTTCATTGGTCTGATTCATTTTTTTCTATTTTAAATTATAAATTTAAAATACACCAAATACCAATAAATAAAAAATATTTAATATTGAACATTTCCTTTTCTGTGAAACATTGGATATTTCTTTCCTTAAAAAAAGAAGCATCGGATATTACACCAAGATAATAAGTGGAATCTGATCATTAGTATAAAATGACATTAGTAAATTTTTTTAATGATAAATAAGTAGAATCTGATCATTAGTATAAAATGACATTAGTGAATTTTTTTAAGAGTTTCAAAAGATTAATAGCCGAAATAATATTACAATTTTTTTGAAAATACATTTTATTAATTAAGTTAAGCAAATTTATTAAATTAATTATGAGCATGTTTAAATGTGTTTTTCTTATAAATAATTTCAAAAAAAAAATTAAAATAAAATATTTTATTAAAAGTAATTTTAAAATAAATATTTAACTATTTAGAATAAAAATATTAAAGATAATTTTAATTAATATTTTAATAATCGAAAATTATAAACTCCGTACTAATATTTTTATTATTCTTATTTTATAAACACAAAACTAAAATATTTTCATTAATTATGAATGTTAATTATAATTTCTTATAAAAATCATTCCAAATAATACATATATAATCGAGGCTTGCAAAGCTATAATATCCTATTAAAATCTTTGAGCTCCGTACTATTTTTTATTATTATTTAAAATAGAATTTAAAATTTTCTTATTTTTATTAATAAAGATAAAATATACTCATATATTTAGATAAAATTAAAATTTGAGTCTTACCACCTAATATTAAAGTAATTTACCTTTTTATATTTGTTTGTGTTTGTTATTAAAAAGAAATTTTAAAAACATAAAATAAATAAACAAAAAAAATTCAATAACTTCTTAAAAAAATGATGGTGGGTGAAGTAATAAGACAGATAAAAGGTAAAGCAAATAAAGTATAAATTTTTTTTTTTATCTTAATTTGATGCATACAACTATTTATATGATGCAATTTATTTAATCTATATTAGCAAGAAATTTCACAATTATTTTTTTATCTTATATTTTAAATTTTACATATAATTAATAACTGATATATTAGTTGATATATAACATAACTTGATGCATATAATACTACTTAAAAAAGTAAGCAACTATACATGCTCAAAACGACAAAAATCTAAAATTTTGGTAGTTATTGGTTCCTTTTTATTGCTAAAAATTATTAATTATGAATAATGTTATATGTATCAAATTATAGTATGTATCAAGAGATTTATTAATTAAGTGTTAATTTTTTATTAGATGTAAAGTTAAGAATGTAGGATAAAGAAATGATTGTAAGGCCTCTTATTACATGAGGTTAATTAAATTATACAATGTGAATTGTAATATGCATTAAGTTGTGATAAATAATTATTTATGAATTATATATGCACTAACACGTCAAACTTAAGAACTTTTTATTAATTTTAATTGTTACTTAATATGAGTGTATTATCTTTTAAATTCAAAACATTCTCACACAATAGACCAAAATAAAAACATAAGTCTATTTTCTTAGTATTGAAATTAAACTTGAATAATTCTAAACATAATTTCTAAACATAATAGACCAAAATAAAAACATAAGTCTATTTTCTTAAAGTTGAAATTAAATTTGAATAGTTCTAAACATGATTTCTAAACTATTACACTACATTAAAAAATTTTGGTGAACAAGAGTAATATACATTATTTATAATTTGCCTTAATTCATGTTTTTATTTGAATTTAAAGTTTTAATTTTGATAGAAGACTCATATTTTTATTTTTTAAATTATATAATAATGAATATACTTCATAAATTCTTAAAAATTTCTTAAAAATATAAATTTATTGCATGTAAATTATAAGGCAATAATACTCTTTATTTTAAATTATATAATATTATTTTAAAAAATATATTATTATCAAAAAAATTAAATATTTATTATTTTAATTTAAAATTAATTCTTTTAATTTGTAAATTTGTGATCATTAAGACAGAACCAAGTGCAATATACGTGATGAAAACTAATAAATATTACAAATGCCTTTTATTTTATTGTAAAAAAAAAAAAAACACTTATTTCTGCAAAACTAATTTCAACAATGCATCTAAACACGCATTTAGCACCCCAAAAAACCCGCAGCAACCAACTTGATCGGCACTACCTAAATATATTTTGTAAATTTATAAGCCCTTTTCCATTTTCCCTATTTTGTTTCTCTCCTTTTACCCAAAGTTGCATCCTGAAGATTAGAAGAAAAAAAATATAAGAAAGAAGAAAACAAAAGAAAAATGGGTAAGAATTTGGACCAAGTTTTGAAAGCGAAGGGTGAATCATGTCACCTACAAAACGGAGAAAGGTGGGACTACAGAGCATCCAATGCAACAAGAAGACGCAGCAAATGCTAGCATATCTGCAGATTCTGAAATTCAACCATTAGCCTGAAAGACCATTGAAATGACACCACAACAGCAAAATTTTATATGAAAGCTTCTCTTCTAAATTTTCCTTGAAAAAATTCATTCAGATTAGACTAATTGCTCATGATGACTACCTGAGTTGAGACCAATAGCAAAGTTGGATTAAACCATAAAATTTAATGCTTTGCAAATTGGTGTCAAACATGATAATGGATTATTACGACTACAGATTCACACAAGCAGAAAAGAATATGAAACAAGATTAGATCAAATTGAGAGAGAGCCATCATTAACAACACATCAGCAAGCAAGGTGAACTTCCATTCCGTGGTGAATGTCTAGTGGATTTCTTTCCGACTCACGGGGATCTGCGAGCATCCCAATCATAAATTTTTTTGAAAGTCAAATCTTGCTAAAAATAGTAGGACAAAAAACGAACACATGCATTTTCTTTGCAAATAATGAAAGAATTTTATATCCCAATTAATAGTTCTAGTGGTTGAAATATAACTTACATAAGTACCAACCCTCTTTTCCACTACACTTTAAAGATATAACATATGCATGAATAATATAAACAATATTTTCTTAATTCATGAGATGTGGAGAAATCAAACATAATGGACAAATAGTAATATCACTTCAAATTTAATGGCGTATAAGCATCAATTACAAAGAGAGTTTTAAAAAAAAAAAAAAGAAATAAAGATAGAATATTTAAGTATGTAGAAGTTGGTCTAAGGACAGTTTCTTTAAAGTTGAGATAATCCTCAAAACCAAAGTCTTATAAGCTTCCTTTCAATGCCTCCAAACCCAGCATTGAAGAAGGAACAGCTCTGGTAGGCCTTTAAAATCTACATTTGATTTGAAAAAAACAAAGACAAAACTAAGTTCGACAGACTCCAATGGAATGATTTGAATAAAAAAACCCAAGCAGTCCTAGGAGTATCTAAGAAAATATGCTCTTTTGCTAGGATAAAGCTGTAGATGATCAATAGATTCTTTGTTTTTCCATCATAAGAGGCATGAATGCCTCTAAGTTTTAGCAAATAATTATCCATTTACATTGATTAATCCTCGGTTTACGTTGTTCCTAACGTTAAAGCTAAAAAATGGGGGACAGATAGCCCCCGTTAAGCTCTCCATGAAGAAGAAGAAAGAGCAAACAAAATGAAATTAGCTCATAACTATTTCACTGATTCTTTTGCTGATAGTCCTCACATTTTTCTATTTGTCATCAACTGTGTTAGGTGATTTTTGTTAGCGTGAGACATGTAATTAGTGTATATGTGTCTTTGTACATAGTTTTATTTTATTTAGGACTCTTATATTTTATTTTCTATATATACCTCTATTTTGAGGTAATAATACAACAAGAAATAATTTTCATTCTCATTATATTTAACTTGATATCAGAGCAATTTTTTTAAAAAAAAAAAACCTGTATTTTTTCGCCACTAGTCAGTGCTGCTGTCGCCGCCTGTCACTAGATTTGCCGCCGCGCCAGTCCCTGCTGCTCGCCGCCTGTCCCTGCCACACTCTGCGCCGCCTGTCTCTCCCGTGCGCGGCTGTCTCTGTTGCACTCTGTCCGTCAACCTGCTCAGATCCAGCGTCCGCCTGTCCGTTCGCGCCGCCAGTTCACTCTCCGCGCCTGTCAGCTCGCGCCACCAGTTCACTCGCCGCGCCTGTCACTACTCTGCGCCGGTTTCCAGATCTGCCGCCAGCCTGTAAAATACCCTAGCCCAAGCTACTTCAAACCCTAGCCCAAACCCTAAGCTACCTCAAGCTACTTCAAACCCTAGCCCAAAATACCCTAAGCCCAAAATTCAAAATTCAAAAAAAAAAAAAAAAAACCACAGCAATAGTCCAAGGCCCAATTTCAGTCCAACCCAATTCTAGCCTATTCTCAGTCAAGCCCAATTTTAGCCCATTCCTATCCAGTCAACACACAGTCATCAGTCCAGTCAACAGACACAGTCAGCAATCCAGTCACAATTATCAGACACAGTCAACAGTTAAGTCAACGGTCTAGTCATCAAATTTCAAAAAAAAAAAAAAAATCGCTACATATTATTATTATTATCTTTTTCAATGGAAGATTCGAAAGAAAATCAGAATTTCAAGACCAATGAAATATTTAGCCTAGCTATTCATGCAAGTTCAACAATACCAAATTTTTATGGAGTAGCTGGACAAGATCATTATACGACTTGTGGAGGTAACCCTACAATTTCTATAGCTGGTCGTGGTAAGATTGGTATGGTTTCAAACGTTTCTCACTCTGTTGGATCAGATACTTGGATTATTGATTCTGGTGCATCTGATCATATGACTTATGATAAATCTTATTTTATTGACTTGTCTTCTCCACCAGTGTCTTATGTTACGAATGCTAATGGTGAAGCTTTTCCGGTGTTAGGGATGGGGCCAGTTCATATTACCCCAATCTTACAGCTCCAAAATGTTTTATATGTCCCAGATTTATCTCATCACCTGATATATGTCCCACAGTTGAATATTGAGTCTAAGTGTTCTGTAATTTTTTATCCTATGTATGTGATTTTTCAAAATCTTCTTACCAGGAAAATAATTGGTCGGGGGTATCTGAGGAATAGATTATTTCGTCTGGATCAGAACTACGCAGGGGAGAAACCAGGAGCACAGTCTCGCACCGCTTTGACCTCGAGTTCTGACCAGCTAAGTGAAATTTGGTTATGACATCGTCGCTTAGGACATCCATCTTTTAGCCTTATGAAAAAATCTATGCTTACTCTGTTTATTGGTGTGAGTGAATCTGCTTTGCGTTGTGAGACATGTGTGTTGGCAAAGAGTCATCGTACTACTTATTCTCCAAGTGTTTCTCATAGAAGTACAATTCCTTTTGAATTAATTCATTTTGATGTTTGAGGACCGTCTAGAGAGCCTACTATATCGGGTGTGAGGTATTTTGTGTCGTTTATTGATGATTGTACATGATTGTCATGGGTTGGTCTTCTTAAAAACAAAGATGAAATTTTTCAAGCTTTTCAAAATTTTCGTACTCGTGTTCAAACACAATACAATAGCATCATTAGAGTACTACGTTTTGACAATGGGGGAGAATATGTTAATTGTGCTTTTCAAGATTTTTTCCAAACACATGGAATTGTTCACTAAACTATTTGCCCACAAACACCAGAATAATATGGGATGTCCGAAAGAAAAAATCGTCACTTACTTGAAATGGCTCGTGCTCTCTTATTTAATGTTAATATGCCAAAATATCTTTGGGGCGATGCTGTACAAGCTTCCGCCCATCTCATCAATTGTCTCCCATTTAGTGTCATTCACGAAAAAATCCCGTTTGAGGTTCTCGCATCTCATGTATCCGTGTCATCATTTCATAATCTCTCTGCCCGTGTATTTGGTTGTGTTATTTTTGTTCATGTCCCTCAAAATCAGAGGTCTAAATTAGATGCCCTAGCAATTAAGTGTGTGTTTGTTGGTTATGGAGGCTATCAAAAAGGGTCCAAGTGCTACCACCCACCTACTATAAACTATTATGTCACTATGGATGTCATTTTCTTTGAAGATATGAGCTATTTTTCCTCATCTGATACTACTCTTAAGGGAGAGAATTCATATTTTGAAGAACTGTATCATGGTGAAGGGGAGGAATTGGAAGGAACTGTGGAAGTAACACAATCAGGAGATATTTTGATGGGTCCAGTTGAGAATTTTATCCCGTTGAATTCAGTTGTAGAAGAAACAAATGCTTCAAGTATCCAAGCACTAGATCCGCTCACTGAAAATCAAAATGAAGATACAACTGTTTCCTCTCCTACCCTTGATCAACTCCTTAGTACTGAAGGTCACTCATCTGAGGTATGTACACCCACTGATACCAATAGCATTGAGTCTAATGTTGGACAGTATGTATTACCAAATAGGTCTACTCGAGGTCAACCAGCCAAAAGGTATGAACCAAATATTCATGCAAAATCAAAGTATCCAGTAGCCAACTACATGTCCACTAAAAGATTATCTCAGTCATATAAATCATTTGTAAATCAAATATCTACTGTATCAATACCTAACAAAGTACAGGATGCGTTGGGAGACCCAAAGTGGAGAAAGGCAATGGATGAAGAGATGGAGATGTTATATAAAAATGATACTTGACAACTTGTACCTCCACCACAGGACAAGAAGGCAGTTGGTTGTCGCTGGATATTTACTGTGAAACATAATGCTGATGGATCTGTAAATCGATATAAAGCCCGCCTTGTAGCAAAAGAGTTCACTCAGATGTATGGGGTAGACTACGATGAGACTTTTGCTCCTGTTGCCAAAATGAATACTATCCGAGTTTTGCTTTCGCTTGCTGATAGCTTAGACTGGTCACTTCGACAGTTTGATGTTAAGAATGCATTTCTTCATGGAGAGCTAGTCGAGGAGGTGTACATGAGTCTTCCACCTGGATATGTAGTTGATTCTCATGGTAATTTTGTATGCAAATTGAGGAAGTCTTTGTCTGATCTTAAGCAATCCCCTCGTGCCTGGTTTGGAAAGTTTTCTCAGTTCATGCAGAAGGTTGGTTACAGACAGAGTAATTCAGACCATACGTTGTTTCTCAAACATCAACAAGGGAAGATAACTGCTTTAATTATTTATGTTGATGATATGGTAATTACTGACAATGATACTATTAAGATGGATAGTTTACAGAGACAACTAGCCTCTGAATTCGAGATGAAGGATTTGGGTGAACTGAAATACTTCTTAGGGATTGAGGTAGCTAGGGGGAGAGAATGAATTTTTCTGTGTCAGAGAAAGTACATTTTTAATCTGCTAACTGAAACAAGTATGTTGGATTGTAAACCTATTGACACTCCTATTGAGCAAAATCATTGTCTAGCAGAGTATCCAGATTAGGTGCCAACTGATCGAGCTTGCTATCAGAGGTTGGTTGGGCGCTTAATTTATTTAGCACATACTAGACCAAATGTTACATATGCGGTAAGTGTAGTAAGTCAGTTCATGCATAATCCGAGTCAGAGTCACATGGATGCAGTTGTGAGGATTTTAAGGTACTTGAAATCAGCTCCAAGGAGAGGAGTAATGTTCTCTAAACACAACAACCCTCTTGAAGTTTGTGGCTTCATAGATGCAAATTGGGCAGAAAATATTACAGATAGAAGGTCGACATCAGGTTATTTCACTTTCGTTGGAGGCAATTTGGTTACATGGAAAAGTAAGAAGTAGAAAGTTGTAGCGCGATCCAGTACTGAGGCTGAGTATAGAGGTATGGGTCATGGGGTATGTAAATTGCTGTGGATAAGAAGTTTGCTATCTGATTTGGGTTTTGAACCCAAAAGTACTATGAAGTTGTATTGTGACAATTGGGCAGCCATTGATATATCACAAAATCCAGTACAACATGATCGTACTAAGCATGTAGAGGTTGATCATCACTTTATAAAAGAAAAGCTAGATGCCAAACTAATTAGTTTCCCTTTTGTTCCCACTGGAAAGCAACTTGCAGATGTGCTCACCAAAGGAGTTTCCAAGAAGGTGTTTTATGACTCACTAAGCAAGTTGGGCATGGTCCATATGTATGCTCCAACTTGAAGGGGAGTGTTAGCGTGAGTCATGTAATTAGTGTATGTGTGTCTTTCTATAATAAAGTTCTAGATTGTACATATTTCTATTTTATTTAGGACTCTTGTATTTTATTTTCTATATATACCGCTATTTTGAGATAATAATACAACAAGAAATAATTTTCTTTCTCATTATATTTAACTATTTTCCCATTGGAACCTTAGAATTTCTGGTTAATCTGAAGGATTGATTCCAGATACCCACAGTAGCCATGATATAATCTCTTAACAATCATAGGCAGCAGAGAAACAAACGCTCTCAAGCAAACTAATTTTTAGGTACCAAGTCCTCGTCCAACCTCTCCAACGCATTAGTCTGACAAGTGGAAATTAAACTTCAAACAGTAACTAGAAGAGAACAAGCGAATCCCTTATCTACTCTCAAACTTCAAACAGTAATTGTAGAACAAATTCCTTCCCTACTATCAAGTAATGCACAGAAATGTACATATTTTCTGAGATTATACTTTGCTTAAGGACTAAAAAATTACACTATTAAGGTCTTCTGATTGATTTAGGGGAAAGAAGAAGAAGAAACTGAATGCAATTGCAAAACATACCGTGAAAGAATTTGTCCCTCAAGATCCATCTTCAGAGGAAAAGAACTTCCATATGCGTTTGCAAGGGCTTCCATACGAATATCCTCCTGTGTTTTCAGCACCTAAAGCCCAAACAAACGGGGAAAAAAACAGAAACAGAGGTTATTTCAGTTGAGGTGAATTAAAAACCAAACATTGAGATATTTCAGCTTCTGCTAAATACTCTAGCAAGTTTCATCGAGAAACAAACTGAACATGACTATTTGAAAACAATTAAGCTGTAATTTTGCATGTATGAGACGAAATAAAAAAACAGAGAGAAAAAAGAAAGAGATATTAAATAAGGATTGATAGGTGGATTCCAAAGATGTCGTAACGCCACCGTCGAGCCCAAATCGAAGGGCGTCGTTTTGGACTTCTCCAATCTCATGGGTTGGGATGTTCCATTTCTTTTTTCTTCTGCTGCTGCTTCTAAGCTCCAACTGATTTCAAAGAAGCTTATTGGCCAAGGCAACCTGTGAAATTGGTAATGTGGGTGGTACTGTGGAAGAACCTGGGCGACGTCGTCGTTTTTTCTTACATTTTAATGGGCTGAATTATAAGGCCTATGTAAACGATTTCTAATTGGACTTTATTGCTTGCCCATGTTACATACGTACAACACTATTGTAACTTCATTTTCATAAATTAAATACATTAATTATATTTTTAAAAATTGAAATTTTTTAGTCATTTTACTATTGTATTTTTCAGTACTTAAGTCATATGTTGTCAATTTTAATTTTTTGAATCATTTTTTTTTGGTATGAAAAACTTAAATTGGATTGATTTAAACTTTATTAATAAGAGGTTGGTAAATATATGAAGGGTAAAATGTTTCAAAAAATTGAAACAAAAAATGAAAAATAAACAGATTTTTTAAAATGACTAAAGCGTTTACATTTATAATAGTTAGGTCATAAATGTATATCAATTTAAAGAAAAGTGACTAATATATTTATTTTATAAAAATCAAATGATTTTGGGTGTACTTTTTTCTAGTTCCTTTTTCTTTCTTTTTAATTTTATTGTTACCCATTTTTTATTCAGGTAACATATAAGAGGAAAAAAAACTGTTTTAGTAATCACTATCTTTTAAAAAAATATAACTATACTTTGAGCTCACCATTGTTTTCCATCAAAATGAATTCATATATATTTAAATTCATACACATTTCATTCTATAAAATTGTAATGGGATCCAAATTTCTACATAAGCATAAATGTGCCTGAAGCTCATAAAGTTAAAGGCCGAAGAAATATTGATCCGTGGCAGGAGCCAATCAAATTTACCTCCATAGTCTGCTTGAAAAAAAGGAATATTTGGATGAAACTAGCAAAGGAAATATGACCTCGATCTAATCATAATTTCCTACTTACATGGTTAATTTGGTGGCAAAAGAGATTAAATCTGGACCATCCAAAGGGGTGGCTAAGTTGCTTGATTAAAATATTCAATTAATCAACTTGTGTAAATGGTTTGGAAGAGCACATCATTAATCGAACCATGAAAAGAATTATGCCCATCAAAATCCTAAATTTCTCTTAAAAAAAAAACTATTAGATAAAAATTATTTGAGAAAACAACATAAATAATATACTTAAAACATGTAATTATAAATATAACATCATTAATGTTCATTTTATATATTATCAAAAAGTTTAGCTCTTCATTTCAAAGGAATTTTCTAGCAGAAAAAGGGGTACTCTATTCTTGAGTTTTTGATTGGTGACAAGTTGGCATCATATATGAAGTTGATCATTTGTATTTAATATTCTTATAATAAGTTACATAAATTTCCCTATTAGAAATAAACAAATCCAGAACAGAATATAATATTGATACATTATTAATCTTTAAGTACTGAGAACTGTCCAATTATTATTATTATTATAGCTTTTTATTCTTTTGCAAGTATTAGGCTATATATAGATTATAGTTGCTCTAGCTCCATAAGTACTGATCATGAACTAGCTGGGTATACATTATCAGGGTACTGGGAAGTGTATTTAACCGTAGGCTGAAAGAGATTAACAATTGCTATTTTGACCTTACTTTTTTTTTCTTTGTGAGAGAAGGTAAATATAATATTGCTGGAATATTATTCTGACCAATTTCTACATGAAAAGATGTAAATAATAATTTAATTTAAATTAATCAAGAAGGGTGATGATCAGATAATAAAAAAAAAGTATATTAAATAAGAGAAAGTAATAAATAGGGTAGTGATCGATCATATAGAAGGGGGCGAGGGTTAATATTATAATAGATATTCCGTATCCAATAGCTGACAATTAGCAGGAATTATAAATTAGATATATGGTCACTGTCCATTTGATTTACTACGGCAGAGACTACACTCTCATAGTCTGTTTTTTGTTTTTCCCTTAATTAATTAGCAAGTATGAAGTACGTACGTATTGAGAGAGGCTGATGGACAATCGTGCATTGAGTCATTGACAAGAAGAGGAATATAATTTTCAAATATATTTAGAAAACCAATGATTTAAATATTAACAAAGAGTACGTACACGCAAGTCTCACAGGCCAGCTCTCTATAAATTAACATTGAGAAATGATATATGAAGAAGATACCCAATATATATGTATATATAGATCGAGTGTTGTCCATTTACTAATAAGCGACCAAGCTCTACCAAACTTAGCTAGAGGTATGTACGTGCCATCTTCTTTTATTATTATCTTCATTTGTTTTAAGCTTTGTTTCAGTCTCAAAGTGTTGTTTTAGCTTTATTTGAAAGCCTTCATGATCTCTATATAAATAAATTATGTAACTTTGAAAACTATTGAAGAAGAAGGGATGTCATCATGCAACATTAATTTGTTGCATTTTTATTCTTACTCCCTTTTCTGTTTGATTGAGCCATGTTATGTTTACAAGTACACCGCCTTCCAAAATGTATGAAGTCTCCATCACCGGCCGTATGATCATACCCCTCCCTTGAACACACACACACACACACAAAAATACCAAACATTTTAAGCTTTTTCAACTGCAGTTTTACCTTTGAAGATAGTAGTACTGTATACTCTTGTCTCTATTGTGTCTTCTCTCTTTCCGTTTAAGCTTTAATTAATTACTGTTACTTTATTTTTCAGTCGCACATAATTAATCATGATAAGTTTATTTTTGACACCAAATTCATGTATATTGTTACATTATATTTTTTTCTTTTTCTTTTTTTTGATATAAACAATGTTACATTATATAAAATTATATAAAGTTTACGTAATTTTAATTTTACATAATTTCTTATATATATAATTATATAATTAAATAATTTCATACTATTCATAAAAATAGAAACAATGACAAAATTTAACAATATGGACAAAAAATTAAAGAAAATATGTGTATAAATAAGGAAATAAATTTATAAGGTTTATAAAAATATATAGCTTAAATATTAAAAAAAAAAATGAAAAATTACATAAAGTAATATCATAAAACCCATGTTACCTTTGACTAAGAAAGTACAAGTTACTATTAGAAGTGTTAGTGTTAGTTTGTGATTTTTTGAAAAAATAATGTTAAATAAGAGAGGTTAAAAACACGGGCGTTGTTCTTTAATTATTTTACTTTTTTTTTATATATTAATTTTTATACTATATTTAAAATAATTATAAAATTAATTTTTTTTATATTTTTAGATTAATTATTTTAAATAATAATTAAACATTAAATATATTAATTATCATTTAATTGAAGTGAAGTCTTTATCAAATATGATATTTATTCTATTATTATATTTAAAATTATTATTAAAATAATATTTAAAATTTTTATTAAATGTGAAATAATTTTTAAAATTTTATTTAAATATGATACTAAATGTTAAAAAAATAATTAATGTTTTAATTTAAAAGATAAAAAAAGTTATTTAAAATAATATTAAAATAATTCAAATTTTTTATACACATGTACCCATCAATCTATGTAACCACGGAACCACCGAGTAGCGAATTACAAACGTGGCAATCAAATGAGCATAATAATAGCATATAATATACGAAAGACGACAAAATTTAATAATTAAAAAAAAGTAGTAGTAGTAGTCAATATCAGTATATCACCACACTCTTATAATGGCCCCTTTTGACCTTTCTGCCATGTTCTAAGCTCCAGTAGTTTGACTAGTTCCTCTGGCTGCTTGGAAGCCAGGAACACGGATACGAAATAATGAAAATAATTAAGAAAAAGAGGGGAGAAAATAATGGAGCTAATATTTAAAGTCTTTCTTTTATCTTGTAATTTTTTTTTTCTAGACTGAGCTTGATAGCTTTGAAAAGTCTTGGTGTTTAGATGTATAATTGTATATTGTGATGAATCGTAACTTAGTATAAATAAAATTAATTATTTTATGTACTAAATAATATATTAATTAATAATTAAATA
The DNA here is from genome assembly GCA_029378325.1 of Elaeagnus macrophylla. NCBI lineage: Eukaryota > Viridiplantae > Streptophyta > Magnoliopsida > Rosales > Elaeagnaceae > Elaeagnus > Elaeagnus macrophylla. The sequence goes on along the minus strand of CM055646.1, from coordinate 15,905,152 downwards.
TAATAATTACTTGTGAAAAGTGATTGTTAAATTATTTATTAATAAAACTATAGATCGTGAATTATATCTATAAAGTTGTATTAAAAATCATTTTTAAATTTAACGTAGCTTCGGGATAGACATGCCTGTCAGAAGATGAATAAAATAAGACAAAAAAGAAGAAAAATAGCCTTAGGAAGGAATTTATTTAATATTTTTCAAAATAAAGGTGTCAGAGGGGTGGTTAAGGGTATCCCACCAAAGAATTAATAAAATATATTTATAAATCTTCTCAAAAATAATATCTTTATCCTAAAAATCTTTAATTCATAAATTTAATTTTAAAATTTATTTAATTAAATATTATTTAAATTAAATTTTAATCGATTAAATTTATTTAATATTTAACTCCAATTAATTAAATTTCATTATATAGATTTTGTTATGTATTAATAGGTTTTATTTTTATTATTATAAATTTTAAAATTATTATTTTATGTTATCTTTCATGAATATTATGCTCAATTTTTATTTATTTTAAAATATTAATATTTTTAAAAAATATTTTTGTTAATATTTAAAATATAATAACATTTATTATCAATAAATAAAAATTGTAAATCATCTATTCCTCAAACATCCAAAATGAATGGTTATTAATTGATAAAAATAGTTATTTGTGAGTCGTTCTTTACATTATTTTTGTGTGTTTCTTATTAAGTAAATTTATTTTTATAACTATTTTATTATGAATAAATTAATCATTATCTATAAGAGTATGACTTAAAAAGAAAAAGATTTTAAGTTGTTCTTCATAGACATAGCTAGTATTCAAAACTTTTTCTCAAGCTACTATCATAGTTTTTCTTCTTTTGTAATATGTATAACTAATGCCAAATCGTCTGTGTGGTTCATGACTTCATGTCTTCTCATCTATATATGGAGCAATAGATATAGCAAAGTAATAAAAAAAAAAATTTAAATAACTAAAACACAAATAAAATGATGAATTTTGAGTGAAGTTTATTTATTACTTGAAACGAGATGATTGTGGTCTTTACGATCATATCATTATATCATTTGGTCATGAACCACAATTTCATATCTAAAAAATTTGTAAGCTAGAAGATTAATTTTATTGCCAGAGAAAGGAAAGCGCCATTGCTATCTAGAAAAATAATTTAAAGACTAAAACTTTAAGTAAAAACATTCCACCTATTTTTTTATTTTATTGAGTGAGGCTTTGTTCTGATTGAAACTTTACATTTTCTCAGAATTTATTTCTTTATGAAAATATTTTTCTACCCATTTCTAGCATTAGCATCTGACAACAAATCTTGAAGCGTACTGACTGGAGAGCACTGCAATACTGGTAAGTCGAACTTCAAAAGGTTGGACCATACTTTTGCCAGATAAAAGCACATCATTACCTTCTTTATTAATAATGCCTAAACAAACTATAATTATCAATTACTTAATATATAATTATTACTCCGTATATATGATCTTATTCTTGTTTTAATCTTTCCTCGCTCTTTTCATGCATGTGAAATAATTCATTGGTGTAGCATACAAAGATGTAATGCAAATTATGAAAGTTCTAAATGCTGAAAAGCAATTGAGAATAAGATTGAAAGTGGATAAACAGTATCTTATTATTTCAGAATACAGTCTTTAATAATAATAATGAAAAATAGAATGGTTAGGTAAAACTATGCAGGATAGCAACTATATATATATATATATATATATATATAATGGAAACGTTATATATATATATATATATATTATCTCAATTCGCAAAGAAAAAAAATGGAAACGTTAAGTGGTGTGAAGCGTTGCAGTGGTCCAGACGTCCAGTGGAGGAGATCGATCGAAGTAGCCTTCAGCACATTTCACTCAAAATGTTTGTGGTTTAGGATATTTTAAAGTATTGTCAGTAATAATACTATAGGGATACCAGTCACTGATATTGTCGGTCCCTAAATTGACTTCTATATGTGCAGTGAAACTAATTAGCCGATGTTCAGTTAGAAAGATATTAGGAATGCAAAGCGAATTAAAATTATTTATTTTTTATTGATTTAAATTTAATTTAATTTATAATAAATTTAAAGTTATTTAATTTGCATCTAATATTTTTTGGATTAGATAAAATCGAATTAAGATTATAACTTATTTTTAAATTATTGTCATAATAAAATGTAATATTTACTGATATTTAAATTTTAAATTGATATATTTTAAGAAAATTTATCCATTTATATTTACAATTAAAAGAATTAAATAATAAAAAGTATACTCTTAAATATTATTAAATTATTATAGAAGATTTAACATTTATATTTATTTATAATTTTAATGATATTTTGGTTCGAATTGGATTGTAACGAATTATAAAATTTATCAATTTAAATCTAATAGATCAAATTTTTTAATTTAAATTAACTGATTAAATTATTTACTCATCTCTAAAAGATAGCATAGTAATAGTAATAGGAATTAAATTATATTATTATTATTATTATTATTATGTTAGTTTTAATAATTAATGGATATATTATAATGTGTGTAGGTTACGTAAGTGAAATGCGTAAATATTATAATTTTTAGTAAATTATATAAATTTTATTGCTTTTATAAATTTTAACATTAAAATCATATTTTAATTACTAATTAAAAAATTATGTTAAATTATGTCATTTTTTGTTCATGTTAACAAATTTATAAGATCATTTATAGTCATTTATTATCATCCTAATAATTTAGATAAATATACCATCACAAATTTGATACACGAATAATAAATAATAAAATTTTACTCAATTTCTCAATTAACATTAAAATAAATTTTTAATGTTAATTTATCAAAATAACAAGACGTATAAGATCAACTAAAAACAACAACAAAACTTATGTCCTATACTTCCTAAAGCTACAGTACTTATGCTTTGAATTTGTATAAGTTAGAAATCGTTGGTGACTTTCACTTATAATTAATTAATTTTTGGGTGACTGTCACATAATTTATATATTATTATTTTTAAATAATATATTACACATTTATTACATTGAGTTGAATTTGAACTATTGTTCTTAGTATTCACTTTAAACATATATATTTTGCATTACAAGGTAATTCACTACTTAATTCAAGAAAAAAAATTAAAGAAATATTATACACTAATTATCCCAAAAGTTCAAACTTATGAAAAGTAAGCCTAACAATCGTATATATTAAGAATACTCTTTTAATAGTGGATTTTCTTATCTTTTTGCAAGACTTATTATTAATTTGAGAATTTCATATAGTTTGAGAGTTAGTGTTATATTAATTTAATCTTAAAACCTTATTACTCTGATACCTTAAAGGAGAATTAGACATCAATTCTTTTAAAAACTTAAATTTGTGGAAGGTTCACTTGTCAGCTAATGTATGCACATAATAATATTATATAAAATTTTTCGCAATTACCATCTCTTATTGTGAATGCATAATTCGAAAATGAAATAAGTCCCATCAAGCAAGCTTTTGTGTTATTACATGAACATTGCTTAAAAAACGTCAATTACAAATACCTCCCCTTAAGTTTTTTAAAAAATAAAAAATAATGTGTTCGAAAAATAACAGCTACTTCCATTATTTTCCCTGTTTATTGCTTTTTCATAGGTGATATTTGCAAGAAAACAATAACAAAAGGGATGTAATTGCTTATTTTCCAAACTTAAGGGGTGTATTTGTAATTTTTGAAAAAAAACACAGGAATTCTGTAGTAATTTTCCCTTAAAAGAAAGAGAAGTTAGTTATAAAAAAATACATGCATATACTTAAAAAGTTTTATCCAACTAAGGAACTTCATGTTTTGGTTAATATACTAGCTAGGACAGAATGTTCAGAATGCATTGCATGTTAATTAGATTCTTGCTGATCAGCTTGAAAAAGAAGTTAGATGACCAAATCTACAGTTTTATGAGCAGCACAAGTCAGTTGTTAGACAGCGGATAAGCTAGAATCGAGAATACAACCAGTATCCTCTTTTCTAGTAACCTGGAAACCTAAAGCAAATAATGAAATTTGCATATATACTAGTAAATTAGGTTATCTGCGTATGATGTATCCTATATTTATCCTCAAAGCAAAGTCGTTTGTATGAGTGTCAGTATTATTGAATGTAAAGATGTGAATATGTGAAATTAAAGTAATTATGAGAACCTATACCATTAGAGTCATTTACAGTACTATTCCATGTGTAATATAAATCGTTTTCCTTATACCTATAATATGAAGCCTATATTCTCTCTCTCTTTCTCTCTCTGATACCATGTTGACCCTTTTGGCTTCTAACAAAGTCCAATATTCCACATATATATGGATAAAGGCAATAATTATATTGAAGAAATATAGGTGAATAACATAGCTTATATTGCCATGATGCAGGTTATTATAACTATTGGTTGAAGCTGGTCGAATTAAGAATTAACCGTAAATATAGCAGAGGCTAGCTACATGAACAGAAATTGACTATTTCCAGGATTGATGGTCAGTATGGATCAGATTCTGACATCGATTGAATTACTGAAAGTATAATTAGCTACAGGAACTGATCATATTCCTTTGCAAGGTCCATGAAGATATGAATTTCAAGTACACATGCCACTCAAAGATCAAAGAAAATCTAGATTCTAGACCAATCCAAGCAAGTGCATGCATAATTTTAGTTTATTGTGTTCATTTTTGAAATTTCATTTATGAGATCTTGATATTTAATTTATTGAATATTATATTTTTTTATATGGTGCACAATTTGGTTATTATTAATTACTTCCAAGTTGATATATATGGATTTTGATGAAGGATTGTAATGTTTGGAACTTCTTATGGTTTGATTTTCATGCAGGGTTGCTAATAATTTCCTTATCCAAATGAGTCCTTAATAATATTCCAGTTCAGGTATCATCTCTTATGCTTAGTAATTATAATTGGATGTGCATATTGTCTGTAATTTGAAAAAGGCCTAAGCTCAAGCTTATTGTCACGAACCAAGGCTTAAGATGCAATTGTATCCATGCCATTGTGGCTCCAAGCACAGAGGTTATTATATAATTAATTTTTCACTTGATAGTTATTGATTGTTTTGACCTAAATTAAAATTAATATCGTAACAATATATTCTCTATCCTTCATTCCCTCTTAGGGTATTTCTCATTTCATAAACTTAGTTGTTACATTAAGTTTTGCCACGCTACACATTATTTATGACAATTAAGGAAGCAGAACAATTGATACATGAACTTATGAAGTGTATTTCTTGGAATTTAGATCTTGATAAGATGTTGGATTAATTTGGCATAGCTATCATACCAATGTTGGATTATATTTGATATATAGTTTATGCAAATGGGTTCTGTAAATTGATTTTCTGTGATATGATTGTGTATTTTGGTCACTAGCTTTGAAGTAGTTGAAGAAGAAGAGAAAAAAAAAAAAAAAGGAAATTAGTTTTGATTAGGGTTCTAAATTTGGAGCTGAAAATGATTTATTTATAGTAGTTGGAGATTATAAATAATATCACTCTTATCATTTAGTTACTGAAGTGTTAGAATAATATGCATCAAAGTTTCTACAGTATTGGTCATATATCTAACCTTCCAAATTGCGTTAATTAGGAAGTCAAATAATAATACTATAACCTGCATAATAACAGAAATAATAAGCACACACAAATTTATACTTATTTTTTTCGCTCATAATACTTATATTGTAACATGTAAAAAAGTATATCAATTCTCTAATTTTTTAAAAATAATTATGACACTTGCAAGAAATAAAAAATATAGATGCAAAACAGTGTAATATTAGCATTTTTTTTTTTTTTTTTTTTATTTCTTAGGTTCACCATATATGTTGATAAGCAGTCATTAAATTTCTTTAACTAATATTAAGTTACTTTTTATTAATTATTTTTACCAGAATATATTTTCCTTTAATTATAAATATGCATCACCATTAATATTGTTTTCTTGATGTAAAACTGTGTTGGTCTTGAAAGTTATCTTCATCAATACAAAACATGGAAGCTATGGATTGCATGAGATATTTATGAGAAATTTTCTTGTTTTAGTTTAATTATAAGATTAATATATAGAGTAAAAAGGTAAAATATATCCAGAAAAAAAAACATGTAAAATTAAATATATTAAAAAATATAATACATCGGTTCCAACTAGAAGACAACGGAAAGTTTAAGACAAAATGCACATATCTAATTAATAACCACAAAGGTAATTTACCCAGCAATATAAATAAAAATAACAAGAAAGAAAAAGTAGCTTACATCTTCAAAGGTTTAGAATGTAGAGCATCTCCAGGACTGAAAATAGCCACTAATTTCTACCATAAATTTGAAGTTCTGCAATTATATAATTGAAATAAAAATTAATAATCTTTAATATTTTCGAGAGAAAAAAAAAAAATTAAACAAAATATGAGGGGACCAGGTATGGTCTATGTTTACCTGCTAGGGCTATTATTGAAGCTACTACTGCTCATCTCCCAATTCTGAGGAGGCAAATTAGGAGAACAATCCACATTATGATTGTTGTAACTACACTCACCTTTCGAAGAAGATCTAGAAGTTTCCTTCAGCTTCCTATTAATCACAATATCCTCCGCATCTTGAACATTCATATTATCAGAGCTGGATCTGAGGGCCCTAAATTCATTCAAGATCTGAGGGCTACAGGGGTAGTTTTTAGAACAGGAAGAATAATATTCTTGCTGATCACAAGTCCTCTTAGTGCAAAGTATTTTCCCTTTGGTCCTTTCCCCAGCTCTTGCTCTAGCTTTTGCCCTTGAATCTTTAGCAAGAAATTGCGAACCACTCTCATTATTCATAATATTATATTCAGCTAATTCCATTTCGGCCGAAACAGCTTCACATTCTGAATTATTTTCGCCATTGACGTTGTCGTTATTAAGTTTGGTCTTAGCAAGCTCAGTAATGGCGTTACTGGACTTGTTGAGAAGCCACTCAACAGTTTTACTAGCTTTGTCGAAACCTAACATGTCTTGAAGATCAAAAAACTCTCTAGCTATATCAATAGAGAGTCTGACTCGCCGATCCCTCAGACCATGAGCTGTGTAAATCTTGCTATGTCGGTCTTTCTTGGCAGGTTTCTTGCTGATAAAACTTTCTCCATTAATGAAGGAAGTAATATCTGGCTGTTTGGTTGAGGCGTTGCTCAGATTGATTAAATTAGTATCTGGAACTTGATTATTGTAGAAGAAAAATGGAGCTGAAAGGGTAGTATCTGGGTGGTTATGGTGAAGAAAAACTTCTTCAGAAACTACTTCTTGGTTAGGAATTAAAGGAGGAATTGGATTGTAAGAAGAAGATGAGGCAAAGTAATATTGTGGGAAAGGATTTGGACCATTGGATGATGAAAACATATTCTGGATTTTGCAGTACCGGAGGATAAAAACCCTAACTTTTTAATAATGTTTTTTTTTTAATATTTTTTTTTTTTTACTGGTTGAAAGCTCTAAAGATGAGTTCTACTAGTGGTAGTCTTTAGCACAATAACACAACACCTACAACATCCATTATATAGTAAATTTTTTTTTTTTATCACATTATTGTTTCACACAAGTTTCGTTTTTTAATAAAATTAATACTAAATTTATAATTCTCTATTAATTAATAAATTAGGCTAAATTTTATTGTTTATTGATCATATTATTAAATTTATAAAAATATTTATTAAAAAAGATTATTAAGTCTACTAGAATAATAATAAATGACTAAAATAATCTTTCAAATTTAATTATATGATAACATTTAACATAATTTTTTAATCAATGATCAAAATAGGATTTTAATGTTGATTTTTCCTTTTTTCATAAATATTAGGAACTTTTTTGTATGAGACAAGTGCATGATATTGGATAGACTTTTCTAATTTCAAAAAGATAGCCTTATTACTTACATTAAAATGTAGTTCTTTACATACAAATAACTGTATCTATGTAAAAATAAATAAATGAAAAGATTCTCTATTTTATACATAAATTTGAGTTGCGTAAAAGTTTCTCGATATTATAATTAATTATCTGTAGTTAATTTATAATATTTTTATCAAAATATTAATTCATTAGTTCATGCATATAATATTACTCCATATTTATATTATCCTTATCAGAAATCTTTTTGAGATTCATTGGTCTGCGAAGTAGGGGCTATAACTTTTTGAGATTGACATCCATATATAAAATAGAGGGTGGGGGTTTGTATGTGATGAGATTTGTTGGTGCTAAATTATGCACACAGTAATTAAGTGGCAGATGATACTTGACAACATAATTGACCCCCAAAAATCGAAAGATATTGGATAACAAAGAGACGTATGGTTTTTGTTGTTTTGTAAACATTTCTATCAATTTCTTTTCGTTTCCTTTTCAACTTGATAAAGTGCATAAGTTGGGGGTCGATTTTGCAAACCAAACACTTCATTAGATTGGGTCAGATGTGTACATGAAAAATATATATACCATTTACGCATGCACTTGTCTCATAATTTTTTTTCCCCTTCATATAATAACATTAGCAAGATCGGAACCCACACTTTTTATTTGGGGCTAGCACTCTGCCAACCAACACCACTCACCTATTTAAAATTTGTTCTAGGTTGATCTTCCGCTCTAATCTAACATTTAACCTACACCTATTTGAAATTGCTATTTAATTTCAAAGCAATAATCGTAGAACAATTTAATACTTTACTTAACAACTTATTATTAAAGTGTTTCTAAATATGAAAGTTTGCTCTGGTTATAACTTTTATTCTATAGCAATAAGGCTCTTCACCTGTTTTTTTTTTTTTTTTTTTAAGATAAACTATTTATTAATAATAAAATATTATTGATATAGTATAGACAAATAAAATATAAGATTAATTTAATAAATTTGTTTGAAATATACAACTAACCACTACGTTATAAAAGTAGAAAAAACAATATGATTAGTATATACTTAGAGTGTCACCTCAATTAACTTAGCAAGGAATAACTTATCATTTTTGCACCCAGAATTTAAATGAAATACAAATAGTGTTTCTTTTCTTTTAGCCTTCTAGTTGGTAAAAATATCTATTTTATTAATTAAATGGTGTTTTGTTATTGCTTTTTCTTTGTGGTAAGACTCGCTCAGTACAGTCTACGTACAGGGTATGGTTCTGTGACTAGCAGTTACTGAAACGGAAACAGAGACAAATAGAAAGAAAGAAAGATAGAGAGGGAACGGAGTGTAGGGTTTATATATAGGATTACAGAGAATCTAATCTGAAAACAGAAATCACCCTATATAGCTAAATTAATTGACGTGGGTTGTTCATAAATTATAACGACTTTGTTGTGTTTGTACAATTTAGGAAAGGGGCTATGTGAAATGAGGAATGCTATCTTTGATATTTAGGGTTTAATTGCCAAATGGCAGTGCATAAGATTTTGATTGTAGAAAACGGTGTAACTCCTCTTTTAATATTTTCTGGTAGTGCCAAAATTTCAACTCTACTGAAAATACTATTTAGGAAATTTGTGTTGAGATACAAAATCAACTGTTTGTCTGTAATACAAATTAAGATACAACATAAATTTTAATATTTGTACTTTTCCCCATCTATTGTCTCTTTCACCAAATTCAAAAGAACTTGTTTCTGTCTAACACCAATGACTACTTTAGCCTGCAGAGGCCAGAAGGTGAATGTTACAAGGAAAAAGAATCTATTTAAGTTCTTGTAGTACTAGAAATATCATACATTTTAAACATGCATGTTCAGGCCGGGTTTTTGCACCTTTTTATTCATTTTCCCATCCAGCAAAACATATATCCAATGTTTTCAATTTTTTTTTATATAAATTATAGGGTGAAATGTCATAAAAATCTATTTGATTATGTCATTTGTGTCATTTAGTTATTTAGATTAGAAACAGTGTCATTTAGTTCTCAAATGATTAAAATGCGATTCAAATATGAGTTTTAAAAAGATTAAAAGTAAAATTTAATATAAAATTATTTAAAAAAAAATAAAAAATAATAATATTCAAACAAAATGTTATTTAAATATATATTTTAATTTTTAATATAAATTAAAAAATTAGTAAAACTTAAAATAAAACAACGATAATTAACAAGTATTCAACCCTAATATTTTGTAAAAAAATTTATATTAATTGCAACCTTAACATAATTAAATACGAGTATATTAATTGTATGTAATCACTTAAAAAAAAATATTTTAATAAAAAAATTGTAAAAATAATATAATTTGTCTTTAATTGATCATTTTTATAAAATTAGGGACTAAATTAAATCGTTTATAATGTAAGAAATTTTTGTTTCATTTTTCTTTAAAATATTAATATAATTTCATAAATATAAATATTAATAATATTTATATTATATAATAAACGTTCAGAGGGTACAACAATAAACTTATATTTAAAATGTTACATAAATTGAATATATTTTTATCGTAATATAAAAAATTGAACACATATTTTTTTATTCTTTATAACATAAAAAAAATATATATTTTTTAGTTAAAAATTAAACCAATTAAATAATTGAATCATATAAAAACTAACAATTTAATCTCTAATGATAATATCAAAAGTGAAATTTATGAATTATAAAATAAATGATCGAATAAAAAATGTTAAGATATTGCATAAAATAATATGCTAAAAATTTATAAGAATAAAAATAATATTTTAATAACGTTGGTCGGATCTATTTTGTCGGAATTGAACATTGAACGAGTTTAATTAGCCAAATTTTAACTAATGGAGTCAATATGACATTTTAGATGGGTTTTTTTTGTAATAAAAATATATGAGCTAAATATAATAAATGCTATTTTTATAAATACAAATTTTAAAATATTTTATAACATTGTTTTCTCAAAAATATTTTCAATTACAATCATAAATAATATTTTTATAAGTAAATATTATTATCATTAAAAGCCTTGAACACAGAACTTTTAGATTTGATACTATGTTAGAAGTTGTTGGTTATTAACTTTATTAAAAGTTTAAGCTGTTAGGAGGAGAGTTACCTATACTTTTATATATTCATTATAAGTTATTATATAGAAAGTTTTGAAATAAATAAAATTCACAGTATTTTTTTTATTAATTTTCTAAAAATTGAAAAATAAAAATGAAAGTTATTACTAGAAGAAATTATACTTTTTACTGCATTAAGAATTAGGAATTCTAATTTTTCCTGTGAGAATCAAAATTTATTGTAAAACTCTAATTTTAACACTTGCAGAAAATATCCCCGTGTGGATGGGCTGGGGTTGGGAAATGCTTTCCCCCTACTGTTCCTAGATTCTCATTTTCTTATAATTTCTTTTAAAATAAATTTTATATTTTGTACATTTATGGTTAAATTAAATAAATTTTGATCAAAAATAATATTTTCATCAACAAATCAATATTATAATTAAGAAATTTTAATATTATGATGTATGAGACCAAAATTATTATGGTGATTGTTAAACTAACAAAATAAAGAATTTAATTATAACTATAATTTGTACACTAAATTTATATTTATGAAATCTGGTCTATAGGTTATGTAATTGTTTATAATTTTGAATTTTTTTTTTGAAAAAATCTATATGAATATCAATAAATATTGATTTATATTTTGTTTTTTGTAATAATTGATAAATAGTTATTATTCACTAAACTATATAGTTCATATATATAACATGAACAAATTTTTTTTTAAAATTATTATACAATTAATGTATTTACCCATCTCAACGCCTCTCATGCCATTTTCTATTTTTATGATATAATTATAACTTATTTTATTAATTAATTTTCAATGTGATAATTTCATTTTCTGCGTTATATCTCTTGTATATTTAAGTTATAACTTATAAGTTTTTGTTTCAAGAGCTTGTAAGTATAATATTTAAGGGTAGGGTGACATTATGGTCATTAGATTCTTAACTTTTGAACACATGAGTTCCAAATTTTTACTTAAGACATTTAAATCTCTAAACTCTTAAAAGGAATGACAAATTGGTCTAATTTTATATTTAGGTGATTGTTTTAGTACTAAAAAACAAGTGATATGCACATAATGTTTTAATGAGAGAGATGATGAATCATTTTAGCATTTTTTTTTTTTTTCCTTTTTCAACTGATATCCCACCAATTTTATTTTTATTTTTTTTTTAGTTTCAGAATTTAGTACCAATTTTTAGGGCAAACTCACAAAAGGCTCCAATGATACTAATATTTAGAATTTAGTTTGAGTATTCTATATTTCATATTATGTTTCAGTGCACTGTTAATTTCCCCACCCTGTAGGATTCCGCTTACAATGGCAAAATTTTGACATAAGTTCATATTTTTAGTTTCTCACACAGCACACTTGTTTCTCACAATTTTATCAAGTTGCTTAAATTATATAATAAAATAGTGTAAAATTTGAGTGAAATTCAGGTGACGACCTTATTTATTTATTTATTTATTTATTCAGACCATCACTATTCATTAGTATATTGTACGAAATTAAAGAACAATGAATGCTTCACTGAGAGCGACTGATTTCGGAAGTCAGGCTGTATTGATTACTGATTCGAGTAAAACGAATTAGCATAATCAGGTTATTGGAATAAGAAGCTAGGCCCCCTCATGAAATTAATTAATGTTCAATATTTGTAAGCAATATTCTCTCTGTATGTTTGGTTAGAAAAACGAAACAATTTTCTCTCTGTGCACTTGTTTATTGTCCCTATAGAATTTGTTATGTTCTGAATAGAAGCATTCTATTAAATTTAGGATACCAGCTAGCCATATGCCAAACCCATGTGTTGTTGTTCCTCATCATTTCTTAGTATCCATCAATCCATTAAGAATATATTAAGATTATTATTGGAAATTAACCTAAAAAAAGACGTGTGAACTTAGCTCTCTACTAATTTAGGAGACCAACAAGTACTGATATTCTGTTTCTTTTACGTTGCTTACTCACTTAATGGGAACTCTTCTTAAAGCAATTTCGGTACGTGTGGTATATATTAATAGCGAAAAGCCCACTTAACACCACCGTCCCTTGTGTGTTATGTGGCTTAACTTTTCTATCTAAAATTCCAACTTTATCCCACTTAAGTTTGTGGCGGCAACCCTTTAAGAAAGCCCACTTAGGATTGAATCTTATAAAACTTGTAACTTTGATGCATGTGTATTTAATGAAAATTGAAAAATTATATTAAATTTGTGAAATTTAAAAACTTTAAGAATTATATACTGTAAAGTTATTATAATTTACAAATATTAGAATGTATTTACCTAATTAAAATTACATGACTAAGTCTATCCAAAAACCTAATTAAACTCCTTCTCAGAACTTAGAATGGAGGTTCTTTAACGTCCATTTAGAAACTCTCAAATTTGAGAGTCCTATGCTTATGCAACGACTTCATCTAACTATATACACGGGGAATCATCGATTACATAACTAGTACTGGACTCCTAGTGGCTACTGGTCATTCATGTTTCTTTCTCTAGTGTACGATTTCTCTTTTTGTCTGGTGGCATTGGCCTGTTTTCAACGTCCGCAAGCAAGTTCCCTTTCCATAGAGAAGCCCAGAGACGAAGAGATGGGGGAGGTTGTTTAAAGCATTATCATCATGATCGATCTAGTGATTCTTTTTTTTTTTTTAATCTCATATAGTACAGCGTATGTGTGTTGTCATATTAAGTACGATTTGTATATAGTGAGCAGCCTATATGTTTAACATTATCCATCCTTTTGCTCCCATCGCTCTCCTGCCCTAAAAGAATTTCAACCCTTTAATTTAAATACCTACAGTAGTTAGCCACAAAGTACCTTTGAATTCACACACTATTCAAGTTATGGTAGGTAAAAATTTATCTATAAAATTGAAACCCTATATATATTAATTCCGATGCATTCGATTAACGAGATAAGAATTTAATTAGCAAGTCCTTTACTTCCTTTATTTATTTATTTTTTTTTTAGATAAGAGATAAATTAGATGTGTCAAATAAATTAAGTTAGGTCAAAGAGTTCAACTTAAATAATTTAGGTTCAAAGAGCTTCCTCACTCACAATTTTAAAAAAGTTAAAAAAAAAATGAAAAAAAAAATATATATTTATAACATTATTTAGAGTAAAAATAAATATAAGTATAAATACCATATTTTCATTAAATTTTTCTAGAAACAAGAAAAATATACTATCTTATATTTAAGTGTTTTTCTTTTTAGTAATATTATAGTATTTTTTTTTTTTTTTTGACAAATTATGTTTTGCTAAATGAGCTCATGAGGTGCTAATGAACTAAGTGAGGTATCATTTTTGAGCTCATAAGGTATATGAATTAAGCTTTTTTAATCATTCAGCTCATTAAATCAACTTTAAATAAGTTAAATTAAATTGAATGAGATACTTATTTGACATCATTAAGATATAAATTGATGTCATACCTTTGCTAGTTGGTATAAGTAATAGAGTATACAAAAGATTTCAAATTAATTTTAGTTAGCTACAACAATATTCAAGCATGTAAAGATTCAGACTTTTTTTTGGAAAATTACTAAAATTAACTTTCTTATAACTTATAATAACAAAATTAACATTTAAATAATATTGAATGATAATTAATATTAAACATTCAACATTGAACGGATTTAAATTGTCTTCCTTCAAATTTTATGGGCATTTAAAGAAAAGTGATGTAACAATTATTTTTTTAATTGTAAAAATACATAATTTTAATACTAAAGATGATATTTTTATTATTATAAATTTTTATGGGTGTTATTTTTATTATTTTCTTACTTTTCTTTTACCTCAGTTTTTAGTATTTAATTTGAGATTTTTAGCATATTTGGTCCTTTATTGTTGTTTTGTATATTTTATCATGTCAAAATACTTTCTTTTTTGTTGTTTGGCAAGGTTATTATATGTTGCAATATTATTTCATATTTTCCTAGATACATGAGGCTTATTATATTATCATTTTTTATTGCTCGTATCTTATGTTATTGCTATGTATTATGCTGTTGTTCAAGGTTTGGTATAGCTCTGATGTACTTTTAAGTACGTACTCATTTTGAAGTCAATAGATTCTTATCAAAATAAAAAAGAAGAAGAAGAAAGAAAGAAAGAAAAAGAGAAGAAGAAGAAGAGGAGAAATTCTATATTTGATGAAGAGTTTCAAAGTAAAATTTAAATGTATCTTGAGTTTTGACATTTATGGAGTTAATATTTTTGGATTGAACTATGCACGTACTCAACAAAGTTGACAGTTGTTCATCCGTTAATGTGATGTCGGTAATATATAGGTTCTCTCAAATTATTGCTAGCTAGTACTTAATTTGATCTATATATAAATATATATTATCTTTCATAAAAATTGATTGATCTAACATTTTTTAATACAAATGTTATTAAATCTTATTTATATTCTAAAATTTTAAATTATATATATATATATATATATATATATATATATATATATATATATATATATATATATTCTCTAAGACTCTTAATTTTTGTACATTAACTTGATTGTGAGATATCTCATATTTTACTAGTTATTTTATTTTCTCATATTTTAACAACAAATTTAATTATATGCTTTGTTGATAATTAGTTTATATATATATATTTTTATATTTAATAATGCTAATAGTTAAAAAGTTGCATGAAAAATTTGCCAGTATGTGTTAACCTAATTGAGATATTTAAGTGTGCATTTTTTATTTAAAAATATATATTTATATTATTATACATTTAAAATTAAAAATAATGTATAAAATATAATATTTGATTAAAAACACTAAATATATAAATAAATAAATAAAAAGATTAGACGGAGAAAAGTAAAATGAAGTAAATGTCTTTTATTAATATTGCCGACCGATCAATAATAGAATAAAGAGAAATTATTAAAAAGTAATATTTTTAAAATTTATAATAATAAAATTAATAATTTTATAAAATTGAATGTTCAACATTAAATGTATCTAAATTATCACAATTTAATTTAAACGATGTTTAATTGAACGAATGTTTAAAGAAAAATGATATAAAATTCATTTTTTTAATTATAAAAATATATGATTTGAACATAATATGTGCTATTTTTGTTATTATAAGTTTTGAGGGTATTATTTTTGTTGTTTTACTTAGAATAAATATTATGATTATAATTGGAAAAAAATGTTAAATATTATAATAAAATTAAATAATAAAATAAAGTTGTTCAAAATATAAATTATTAAGAATAAAATTATTCAAAATTAAAAATGCTAGGGGTAAAATCGTGGAAAATGGTAAATGAATATAGATAAATATATATTATGATGAGATATATATACACAACGACAGGAAAAGATGGAAAAAGGAAAGAAAGCCACTAAATACATGTGATAATAGGAAAAGATCTGAGAAGCGTTTTGTCAAGTTGCATTTCAAGTCCTTTACTTTTGCTTTTAGAAGAAAGGGTGTGGTCTCTCTCTTTCTAAGCTGGGGAAGAATCGAATCGATGAATATAAAAAAGGAACGATGTGTTTGGTTTAGAACGACATAGTGGGTAGTGAAATTTTGTCAATTTCCGATTTCCATGTTGTGGCAGCAATTCTATCCGTTTCCGGCTGCTTTGCTAATACTAATTGTATCTTAGTTTAGCAGACCCTAAATTCTTTAAAATTGATCTAAATAATATCTTATAGAACTATATATTAATATTTAAAACTATATTTGATATTAATTAGTTATGTGTGATCGACTCTTTTTAAACAAAGCTCACATTTACTTCATATATATTTTAGTGGTTATTAAGATAATATAAATTTAAATATAGTTCAATATAAATGAATATGTTAATATATAACATGTAATTTATAAATAATAAAGAAAGTGCACACTTGTACTAAATTGTATTACTTTACAACTAGTTTACAATAATAAAATTAGTTATAAAGATGGTCAATGATAGGTAGGCATATAAGAAGGAAAAAAAAAATAGAATTCTCAAGAAACAAGTATTTAAGCATATTGTATATCAACATAAACAGAATAGTATGTTATAAATGGGGCTTGTCAATTCTTTTTTACACGAAATGATCGACAATGTTTTTAATTGTTTCATGTTTTCTAAATGTTGTAGAAGTTTCACATGATGCAGCTAGCAATCAAAATCTGACTGCTTAATTTTCTTCTCTTTCCTTTTTTTCCACCCCCCAAAAAGACAAGCTCTTCATTATTGCATTTGATATGTGTCCATCTCGTCCATATCTTTCATCTCTTTTTATTTTTCAGGTCTGGTATGGAATATTGCAGATTTCGATCCATCTTTCAAGACGGAGGCTTTTTTGGTTTGTTCCTTTCAAATGTGAGTTTGCATTTTAATTTAGGATGAATTATTTATCGATTCAAAACGACCAATGATTCAGTCCAATAACATATCATTATCATAAAGATGAAAAAATAAAATAAAAAAAGGTAAAAATAACACATTTTTCTTTCTTTTGTCATTGGAATTTAAAATACTAAAATGTGATTAATCTAGACCAATTCTAATGTTTTGGTAGAGCATCAATATATATATTTTGTTAATTTATTGATTATAGTTTGTTTAAACAAGATAGCAGAAATGTACAACTTTTTTGTCACCTCTTAAAAGGTGATTTTGATCCTTGTGGAGACGAAAGTAGATTTAGTAATTCCGGAGCCTTTACTGTAATTCAAGCAAATTGAATTTGTGGTTTCACCAAAATTACAAGGAGATCAATGTTTTAATCAAAGTCAGAACAATTACATAAATTTATAATAAAAATAAAAATAAAAAATATTAATTAAATACAATAGTTTTTATCATATTGAGAATGATCTTTACTATATTAACATTTTATTTACTTTCTTATTTCAAAATGAATCTTAATACTCCCTTCAAGTTGGTGCATAGATGTCACACATACTCAACTTGTCTAAGACCAATTGAGAGCACCCGACTGGACACTCCTTTGGTAAGGATATCAGCTAACTGATCCTCTGACCAAATCTTTGGTAATTCTACAACCTTTTCATCTAGTTTTTCCTTAATGAAAAACCTATCTACCTCGACATGCTTTGTACGGTTATGTTGAACTAGATTATGAGTTATCTCACATGCTGCTTTGTTGTTACAATACAATTGAATTGATTGTTTTGAAGAGTAGCCTAGATCATGTAAGAGAAATTTCAACCACAATGCTTCACAAATTTCTAAAGTCATTCCTCCGTTCTGAGCTTTTGCACTAGATTGTGCAACAACATTTTATTTCTTACTTGTCCAAGTAACTAAGTTCCCACCTACAAAGTAAAGTATCCTGAAGTTGATCTCCTATCGTCAACTACTCCGGCCGAATCAACATCAATATACACTTTGATGTTTTCCTTATCTGTGCTTTTAAAAAATAGCATTCTCTTTCTTGGAACAGATTTTAGATGACTGTATTCATATGTTGCTCACCAGGATTATGCATAAACTGGCTAACAATACTTAGAGCATAGGCAAAACCTGGTCTTGTGTGAGCTAAGTACAGTAACCTTCCAACAAGTCTTTGGTATCTCCCCTTATCCACTGGTACTTGATTTGTCTCAATACATAACATCAAACCCACTTCCACTGGAGAGTCAACTGGTTGGCAAGCTAACATACCAAAAAGTATTTTAAGGGGCCTAAGTCTTTCATTTCAAATTTTTTAGACAAGTATTTCTACAAAGCTCTCATTTCTTCTAGGTCGTTGCCTGTGACGATCATGTCATCTACATATACAATGAGTGCAGTAATTTTTCAATGTTGCTTCTTTAAAAATAATGTGTTATCTGAATTACTTTGTTTGTAACCAAAAATTGTCATGAATTTGGTAAATCATCCGAACCAAGCTCTACGGGACAGTTTTAATCCATAGAGCGATTTCTTCAACCTGTACACCTTCTTTCTGTTACCATACACCCTAGTGGGTGATCCATATAGACCTCTTTAGATAGTTTCCCATGTAGGAATGCGTTCTTCACATCAAACTGCTGTAACGGCCAATCAAAATTTGTAGCTAAGGATAACAATACTCAGACTGTGTTGATTTTGGCTACTGGTGCAAACGTTTTAGTGTAGTCATTTCCATAAGTGTAAGTATACCCTTTTGCCACCAATCTCGCCTTAAACTGTTTGATCATTCCATCAGCTTTGTATTTTACAGTAAAGATCCATCGACACCCAATTGGCTTTTTTTTTTTTTCTGTGGGTCGATTGACGAGCTGTCAAGTTTGGTTTTTCTGCAAAGAGGTCATCTCTTCATTCATCACAGCTTTCCATCTTGGATCATTTAATGCTTCCTGCACACTGATAGGTATAGATACAGTAAATAATTGATTGACAAATGACTGATTTGATTTTAACAAACGATGTGTAGACATATAATGGTTCATAGGATATCTTACTTTACTAGACAATTGAGGTTCATATGTAAGTTTTGGAATACCTCTGGTAAGACATTGTGGTAACTGTCTCCTAGATGACTCAGGCATTGTACAAGGAATATTCTCAGACAACAATTGGTTTGGTGTATCAATTGTGAAAGACTCAGGTTCGCTTTCAGAAGTTTCCTGGCTTTTTAGGTGTTCATTCCCATTTAGATCCAAGTCGTTGTGTATTATGTCGCTGTGTAGGGTATCACCATTTACATCAAAGTTTTGACCACTTGGATTCAAATCACCTACATTTGGATCAGATACTTCCACCACATCTTCGTTAAAGTTGTATACAAGAGTCTAAATTTTATCAAGAGACTCCCCTGAAAGTCAAACTTAAAGAAATACATAGTATTTTCATGAAAGGCAACATCAATAGTGATAAACATTCGTTTAATAAGGGAATGATAACATCTATATCTTTTTTGATGAATTGTATATTCGACAATGACACACTTCAAGGCTCGAGGTAGTAACTTACTACATTGGTGTTTGGGAAGATAAACATAGGCAACAGATCTGAAGACATGAGGGGGTAGGTTTGAGACTATTGGAGCAACTACAGCTTTTGTAAGTGTTTAGAAGGGTGTTTTGAAGTTGGTAGAACTCGATGGAACACCATTTATGAGATAGGCAGCAGAGAGAAGAGCTTCACCCCAGTAGCATAAAGGGCATGTGAGCCTCGAATAAAGAAGCACGAACAACTTCCAACAAGTGTCTATTCTTGCGTTCGGCAACACCATTCTATTGAGGTATATTTGGACAAGTGGTTTGATGAATTGAGCCATGAGAGTCCAAAAATTGCTGAAGTTCAGAACTATGGTATTCCCCACTATTATCACTTCGTAACACTTGTATGCGAGCATTGTACTGTGTACGAATGGTGTTATAAAACTTCTGAAACAACAACATAACCTCTGATTTGGATTTTATCAAGCATAATCAAGTCATTCGAGTACAATCATCTATAAAAGTAATGAACCAATGTGACCCCCAATGTGGGAACTTTAGATGGTCCCCAAACATTAGAGTGAATAACCATAAAAGGAACCAGACTTTTTTGTAAAATTAAAGGAAATGAAGTACGATGACTTTTTGCAAGTTCACACACATCACACTTGAAAATAAAAATATCCAAATTTGTAAATAAGCTAAAAAATAACTTTTTTAAATAACGAAATGAGGCATGTCCTAAACGTCGATGCCAAAGCCAGATATCATCTTTGGTGAACCAGTGCTGCCTACTGCAAAAGCTTATTGTAATTTGCTAGAAGTTTTTGACTCCAAGTCCAAGTAATACAAATTTTCTTTATTAACACCATAACCATTTGTTTGTTTAGTTTGAATGTCTTTGAACATACAATAATCAGGCTAAAAAATAACAATACAAGATAAAGTAGTAGTGATTTGAGAGACGGACAAAAGGTTATAATTTAAAGAGAGAACAACTAACACAGAATCAAGATGTAAAGTATTAGTAAGATGTGAGGACCCTTCCTCAATAACCGGAGTGGTATTACAATTGGCTGTAGAGACACAATTTTGGGAGGATGGGTTAAGGGTTGAGACTTGTCGAATATCAAATGTCATATGATCAGTAGCACCAGAATCAATTATCCATGCACTATTCAAAACAGGTGTAGAAATGTTTACGATATTACCTCCAGTGTTTGTAGCGATTACTAATGTTGATAACGTAGGAGTTGCTTTGTCTTCCTATGTTTGAGCAATAACTGCAGTAGAATGCCGCTTGGAGTTTTGGTGTCATGTTGGGTCCAACCAATTTTCAAAGTAATGACTTTTTGAATTATCTGTTTGATTGCAATGAGTGCATTTGTATGTAGGTTTGCTTGAATTAAATGGACCTTCAAACTAAACAAAAATTAGAACAAATTTATTTCCGGAGGATTCAATATGGTCACTCATTTTGTCCCCATTTTTTTTCCTTTTTTTTCCTTTTTCTTTTAAGAGGCAAAATAAATAAATGTAAAGGGTGTGCAAGAGGGGCTGAATGGGTGCGATGGGGGCTGTGGTTGTTTGTGGGTGGTGGATCCGCGAGGGGTTTGGGGGTCGCAAGGGGTTGGGTGGCGCAATGGGGGTATGTTTGTGGCGTGATGGAGGTCTGTTTGGGGGCTGAGGGGTGGTGTGATGGTGGCGAGATGGGGGCTGTGGGTGGCGTGATTGAATTGAGGAATTTTTTGGCTGGTGGGGTTATGACGTTGTGCGTTATGAATTTCACGATGGGTAAGTTTTAGGTGAAGTTGTCGTGGAAGGAGGGTGCGATGGGTTGTGGGCTGTTGTTGATCTGATGGGTTGGGATTTGTTTATGGTGGGAGGAGGTTGACAGTGGTGGGATTTGTTTGGCAGTGGACAGTGGTGGGATCTGTATGGTTATGGATGATGGACAGTGGTGGGATCTGTATGGGAATAAATTGCGATGGGAGTTTGTTTGGAGTGGTCGATTTCAGTAATAGTATGGTGGATTTAGGTTGATGAGTGGCAGCAGGGGTTGGGTGGATCTGTTTTCACAAGTTGGGTTTTTTTGTGGGTGGTTTCTTATAATGGCACAATGGATGTCGTGGGTTGTGTGAAAGAGGGGCTTGATTTCTGGGCAATGGTGGTGAGGCGTGTTTGGAGGTTGTTGGGTTTTAGGTAGCCTGTCGATGGTGGGTTGGCGACAATTTTAGTGGTTTTTGGTGGTGATGTTTTTTTTTTTTTGTTATTGATATATTTAGGTTTACATAATCGTAGTCGGCTCTGATACCATGTAAAAAGAAGAATTTAATATTTTGTTTGAATATTTCACTGAAATTAAATTGCTTTGTACAGATTACATGAATTTAAAATAAAAATAAAAACGACATAAAAAAATATTAATTAAATACAATAATTTTTACCATATTAAAAATGATCTCTATTATATTAACATTTTTTTTAATTTTTTATTTTAAAATAAATCTCAACAGTTTAGTAGGGTGGATACTCTACCTATTATTAAGAGCCTCAAAAGTACTTTAAATTTGTAGGATGTTTGACAATTTATTTTAAAAAAGCATTATTTTTTTATTTTAAGTTAAGTAAGTAATAATTATTTTAATTTAAATGATTTTGTATAAATATTCTTATTTAAAAATAATTAATAAAATACTATTCAAAGTTCCCTTTAATTTGGCTCCCAATTTTTTCTACAATATATTAGTTTGTATAGAAATATTTTTCTTAAAACTACCAATATACAATACTAAATTTCAAGCTTCTTTTATTAAAAAAAAAAAAAAAACCTTCTATAATAACAACAATTAATTGTGCCATAATATATTCCAGTCTATGCTACTCTTTTTGAAGCTAAGAACACTAAAGTTTTAATTGTTTTGCTGAAGCAATACTTCCTTGCTGTTGACCCCAAAAAACAAATTCCTTGCTAAAGTTTTTTTTTTTGAAATACGCTAAAGATACTTTTAAATGAGCCAAAATGAATATTTTTAATAATGTTTGACCATATTTAAGTGTTTTTAAAATATGAAAAAACATTATCTTTAGAAGAAATATGTTGTCTTCCTAATCTAATTACTAAAACACCACTCAATTAAAACCAATTTGTAGCAATTTTATGACAATTACATTGGTAATAGCCTTAATAGGCGGAAATGGACCATTATATAATCTTATTTTAAATTAACTGAAAAATAACAAAACTAATACCTCTAAAACTTGTAATAACAAAACTAACACTTTTTGTGTTTAAATTTATATTTTCACAATTAAAAAAATGATTAATATGTCATTTTTCTTTGAACACCCATTCAATTAGAACTGAACGACGACAATTTAAACTCGTTCAATATTTCACGTTCAATATTATTGAGGGTGCTAGTTTTGTTATTATAAATTTTAGGAGTGTTATTTTTAGTAATTTACCGATTAACTACCACACTTGCATTTATTAGTTATAGTCTTATAGATTAGGATTTGATATGTAGTGTGAGATCAACAGTCATATTAATTAGCAACACAAAACTACATAAGCCATGGTGCTTTGAGGAGGAACACTGTCCCATGTTCTCAAACTGTTGCTCAGGCTAATCGTTGTAACCGTGGATAATGTCAATGTGGCATTACTCGTTGTCGTTGCTATGGCCTAAAGTGCTATTTACTCCGTTACTCTATAAGTTCTATATGAAATACAGCTAATTCATAATTTTTAATTTGATTCAATTTATACAAACAAAATTATAATAAGAAGTTATATATATATTTTTTAAATGCCCATACTTATATTTTAATGAGTAATGCTAATGATAAATAAATTTATATTTATTTTTATACCAAAATTAATTATATAGTGATACGTGACAAAATTTTCTAAAAAAATAAATTATTTCTCCATTTTTCAAAATAATTCTCCCACGTATCATAATATAAATAGTTTATGTAATGCAAAATCAGATCATTTTAACATTTCTCTATTTTAATTTTTATCACAATATGAGTCATATTTATCTTCTTTGGTTTTTTTTTTTTATACATTAAATTATGTTATAATTAAAATACATTAGATATATGTATACACATATTTTCGTTCTTTATCCGTGTATTTTTTTTTTTTATAGATAATAATGTATTTTAAGAGTTGTATCTAATTGAGATTTGTAATGTTGATTTTGATAAAAATATTGAGACTTAAATTTTACGAAAATATTGAAGATATTTTCATTTTCGGCTAAAACTTTAAACTTTTTCAAGAAACTTATGAAAATTCTATCAAAATCATGAAATTTGTTTATAAAACTTAATAAAATATTAAAACAATCAATTATTAATATTTTAAAACTAGTTTCTTATTTAATATATGTATATATATATATAACTTATGGTATTTAATTTGATTAATTAATCAGTTAGTTAAAATTTAAAATAATTATTTATATTGTAATTATAATATTGTTATAGATGGATAAATCTTGATAATACAAAATAGAATTTAAATTATAAAAAAATAAAACTATAGGTTAAACTAATAAAATAAATGTGAAAATGGTGTTTAAATAAAATAAACATATGAAAATAAGTATAAAATATGATACCAAATTTAAATAAATATTCTTTTGATTGAAAATAAAAAATTATAAATAGATAAATTTAAAGGTAAATTATTTATAAAATAAAAAAATTAATAAGAAAATATACTTTTCGATATTTTATCAATATTTTTCACAATATATAGGATATTTTGGTAAAAAAAAGTGATATTTTATCAATAATTTAACGGCAATTTAGCAATAATTTAACAACACTCTTGATATTTTTTAGACATTTTAGCCACACAAAAAAATAGGAATATCACATTTCGATGTTGGGATGTGTAAAAAACCAATATTGTTGATGATATTGCCAATTTTTTAATCCTTGTATCTAATATATTTTTCCATTTTTTTTAGATAACAATATATTTAGCAGTGATCCTGTAGAATTTTATTTATTTTATATTTTTAATAATAATTGCAATAGACAAAATTATATAAAATTTGTTATATATATTATGACAGCTAAAACTCATAAGGTGAACATCGGCTAATTTAGAAATACTCATCATATATTATTAATTTTTTTAACACTCAAGTAAATGTTTTCCAGAAAAATTATATTATGATTGGTAAAAGTTTTTTGTTCCGATCCCTCACCCAAAATATATTAAAAAGAAAGTAAGTTAAAGTTTTCAAAAAAAAAAAAAGACGAAGACGCAGCAAGAATATGGGCTACCATTTTTATTTGAAAAGAATATGAGGCCCAGTGGGCCTATCATTTTTATTTGAAAAGAATCTAATGCTATCCTAATTTATTCTAGAAGTGCACGTGAGTCTTTTTTTTTTTTTACTATAAAATGGTCCCAAATAGTTTTTTTTTCATTAGATACAATTCATTTTAATATACACAATTGCTTACTAATTATTTTAATTTACGGAAAATGGGACTCGAATCTATCCAAGAAGGTATAGGGATTATGAGCAATTGAGCATGGTTTATTCCTCATAATAAATAATTATATTGTGGAAATTAATGTTCTTTATATTTGTTCTATGATTAAAAAACAAAAAAGATAATCTAAAGATTGGTTTGGTTTTAGCACTAATGAATAAGATTCAAAGTTAATATCTCATGATAGTTGAGGTCATAAAACATTCGTGAGTATAATTAGTGTGAGTGAAAATGCTGCTCATACATTTAGCATTCAACCTTTTATATAAATTGCGGATATAGCGTTGTAATGAAGAAAATATATATATATTTATTTTGTTCACACCTAAAATACATGTAAAGTAAAGAGTATCAGTATCACTGGTAAGATGATGAGGGAAACGGTACAAAAATTGTTGGATATAAAGAACCTGAGCAAATAGAATCAAAGTTGTCCACTAGTGAAAATGAGGCACCAGCAGCATGTGATCCCCAACCCTTTTCCAAACTGCACTTCTCACAGCTGAATTGACAACACTACTACTACTACTACTACTACACATTGAGCGAGCCTATCCAATACATACACAAATATTTTTAATTATATAAGTTACAAAATCTTTTATTCTTAGTAAAATAAACATAACTTAGCAAAGACAAAGACAAAAAAAAAGAGCAAACTAGCACAGTACTTGCTCTTGTTTGTCTATGCTCATATTATCCTGTTTTGCTAAAAACATTTTATTATATTATTGGTTATTATATCTAGCTGTTGCCTTATTTAGCTCTATAAAGATGGTTTAACTGACCATACAATCTATAAATTGCCACACATAGACTTAATTAGTACAATGTTCTTTCTCCTGCATCAATTTGTTGTTTGGAAGTTTGGCACATTCTTTCTTATTTTAAATCACAATTCGAATCATATAATTAACATTTTATTTTAAAAAATAAGATGCCCAAAACACATTATTTTTTTGAGGATTGTAATTGCTAATTCTTAATGAATTTTTTCATTCTTACAACATTCACAAAAATTTAAAAATAAAAAAATGACACATTGTTTCCTTCCAACAGTAGATGGTTTATATGTAAATTTAAAAGTGAGTTATTTCAAGGGGCCAAGTAACAACTATATAATTTGACTGAAGTTAATGAAATCAACAACCGGCAAATAAACATATTTCATAGTGAAAAGAGACGCATCATCAAACATCCCATTAATTAAAAGATATTGTTTTTTCAAGTTCAAATCCCAATTAAAACAAAAATAATACTGATATCTCTAATACTATTACTATTTACATTTCGAATTCTAAGCTACTTTGCTTAAGGAGACTAAAAGTTGTTGAACTTAATTTTAGCCTCTAGATAGCTTAAAAATTTCCTTGATATAATAAAAAGTAGAGAAATTAAAGCCAACAGATCGTTAACTGGAAAAAATAGCATCCAATTAATGAATCAGTCATGCCAACAGAGAAGCATAACAATGCATCTTCTGATAATATAAAGCCTTCCTTTCTGTTGTTTAAGGTAGCCTCCAAGCTTTCTACATGACACTTTCCTCTTAGGCTCTGCCATATTGGCTGATACATTACTCCTCATCTTCTTGAATATTAGTCAAGAACCTTTCTGTGTTTCTTAGGTTGGCTTTGTCAAATAAATAAAGCAGCAGACATGAACTATAGCGAGATAGATCGATGGAGAGAAATTAATTAGAGAGTAGTGAATATTGAGTTAGCTAGATTGATGTATATATAGCAATATAGATATATGGCTCACTTATTTAGTAGCTAGTGAGCTTATTGTTTGAATGGTAATTGGTAAGGTGCTGAAGATTAGGAGAGCACAGAGCTTCATATAAATAGAAGATAGAGGATTAGCTAGTTCTGAACCCGTAAAAGGGGTTTTTTTCCATGCACCTTCCGGTTCAGGACAACTCATCCTTTTCAACCAGCATTTATGTGGGTATCAACTACCAAGAACCATTGGTCGGATATTAATTTTTTATATTAAGAGTAAAACTATAAAATAACAACCCTTTTTCTTATTACATTTTTTGTCAACTCCAACCCAAATTTTATCTTAGTATAACTTTTGTATTATTTTGATACAAAAATTAAAATTATTTTGTTTTATCTCTAAATTATTACACTAAATATTGCACTAAAAAGCAAATTCTTAAAATTATTCTTTTTAATTTTCTTTTAGTGCAAATTTTCTATTGTTTTAATGCAAAAATTGCACTGTTTTTTAATTTTATTTTTATTTTCACTCATTATTCTAAATATCAAACTAAAAATAATATATTTAAAAATTAAAAAAAAAAAAACCTTACAAATAGTATCATGCCAAATATATCATGATACTGTTCATTACATTACTTTAATACAAAATTATTTAACCTTTTAAAAACAATTTTTAATATAAAAATTATACTATTTTAATATTTGAAAGTCTGAGTCAAAAGGGCACTTTCCCTCTCTCCCCCATTGATAAAAATTTAGATATAATGTCTATAAAACTATTTTAAAAAAGAAATTCATTCATAAATTAAAAATTTCTTTTCTTGAATTTTAACTTTTAGAATTTTATTATTCAATAATTTAAATATATTTAAAAATACTTGTTATATTTTTTCATTAAACGAAAAATAAAACTCATATTTATAATTATAACAATATTGATTATTATTTCTATAATTATTAATTTGAAGATTCTAATAAATGAGACTCCTCAGTTAATATAGTTTAATAACATAAAATAACTTTTTTATATATATATTTTTAATTTTTTAAGAAAAAAATAAATATCGTAAAATAACATATTTTTATTTACCGAAATATATATTTTTTAAGAGAATATATGTTTTTTTTTTTTGTTGCCGTAAGTAAACACATGTTTTACATTGTAAGAAGAAAAAAAAATACATATTTTTTCTAAAAGGGTTAAAAAAATTATATAAATAAATGAATCATATATACATTAAAATGTTAAATATATGCAATTGTTTGTATTATAATTTTTCTTCTAGAACAACGCATAAAAATAGAATAATTAACACTGAGAATTACGCGAATAAACTTATAGCTCAAAAATATATAGATTATTTAAACATGTAAAAAGTACAAGTAATTTAAAAGAAAAACAAACACCCAGAGCTACTGTGCTAGTTTTCTTGGATACGGTTGAGAAACAGGGATACTAAGAATAAGAAGAATGCTCCGTTCCCATAGAGAATAGAGTTGATTTCCTTATCCTAATTTCGTGGAGAAAATTGCTCTGTTTTTTTATTTGTCATCTAGTAATTTGATTGCATATATTAATATAGCTCGTCACACGGACTAGCAGTAATGCCGTATTATAATAATTTAATGAAACCTTACGTATTGTCTCTATTTTTGTTACTTAATTTGCTGGAGTCTGATAAACAAATTAGATTCCATTAATGAAGTCTGGGACCATTAATACTTAATAGGCTTCGTCAACAAAATTTGTGATTACAGCTATTAGCTATAGTCATTAGATAGATTAAACAAATGGTAACTAATTACCAAATTGGACCAAAGCGATTATGAATAAACTTTTATTTGAATGATTTTCCAACTCCCATAATATTGTTTAAGATTGATTTTTTCTTTTCATTTTTCAAATTCTACTTTGTGTATACCCAGCTAAAGTGATAAATCAAATGAACTAGAGCAACTCGGAAAAAATCACTGAAAAAGGGACAACATAGGAGGTTGCAAATTACAATAATACTATTAAAGCTCAAAGGTTCAAAGCTTTGCAATAGATTAATCTTAGTGACTACTTTAAACCCAACAAGAAGTTGAAAATAATTACTCCATTGTTGAGCTTAAAACGAAGCAGAATCCCACATGTTCTGTCTCGTGCTCCTCGCAATTCATTTCACAAGATTAAGTCAACTAAATCACTCCTGGCTACAATAACAATAGTCTTATTTGTCTTTATTAGGACGTACACCAGCCCACCACCATTCAATTTTCTTACGATAATAATTAATTAAATATTAGTTTGATCTTTAAAAATAAAACAAGTAAAGAAAACTAGCCAAAGTTATGTGTGTTACACACTCTACACTACCTTCTCTCCTTGGAACCCAAAAATCAATTATAAATCAAATGGGTGATACCAATTGTATGAAGTTAAAACTTATAGCATCAAATTTATTTTAAACGCATGAAAAATTGTGCAAGATATAAATTTCAAAAACCAATTCACTCAACTTAATAATTTATATATATATATATATATATATATATTTAGATTAAATTTACACCTTTAAATAATTCTATTCAGTTTTTTTTTTTTAATTGGTTAAATTAAATTAGTTTAAAATTTTGATTCAAAAGTGGAACAACCCATAAGTCACACAATTTCTCTATACAGTTATATTCATACTTTCATAGTCCATTGAGTCACTGACAATTTAACATTCCTTAATTAATTAACAAGATTAAATACATAAATAATAAATTATAAATCATACTAGATAATAGATAGAAAATAAAGATGTCAGTGTTTTTGTCGTAATGTTTCCTTGATGATTACTTCTAGCTCTAGTTTATAATATAAAAACACTGTTGTACAGCGTGAGGAAGACATAGCGTTTTGCACGTGTTAACCTCGTGAGAGACATGTTGTGTGGGGGTCTCGTCCGTTCTCTATACATGTCATCCTTATAATTTCTTCTCCTAATTATTTATTCGTAATTGAAATTAACAAAAAAATATAAAAATATTTGATAAGGAATCTTGTTGATTGAATTGTTAAAGCCAATCAAATCTTTGCATTGAGTTGATAGAAAGATTGTGAATTGTCTGGACGGCTCTAACTTGTACGGTTCACTGTATTGAGTTGCATTGGATATTACATTAGGAAATCCCAACTCAGATTTTCGTGTTTTATTTTAGTTTAGCTTAATTACTCTGCTGTTTTTAAATTTATATCTAAATTTTTAAAATTTTACGTATAAATTTTAAAATTTTATAATTTAATATTTAAATTTTTAAAAATTTACATATTAGTTATTAAAATACATCTTTTTAAATCAAAATTTTAAAACCTATGAATAAATTTTTACAAATTTTAAAACTAAATTATAGAATTTAAAAATTTGTAAAATAAATTATAAAATTTTTTAAAATTTGTAGATAAAATTGATAAACGAATAACATAATTTAACCTTTTAACTTAAATTATGTTCGTATCGATGTATATGTATACACTACCAGCGTCTTTGAAGTCTCTTGAAATTTGGGAAGCTATGTAGCAATCTTTGACGTGAGGATGGGATCACAAATTAGTAAAAATTTACTTATAATTTATTAACAATTGTCTTTAAGTATTTGAAATTTATTGTATTTTTTATCATTATAAATGAATAACACAAGGAAAATTTATGTAATTTTAAAACACATCATTATTAATGTCACCATACAATATGAATACAAATAATCAGACACAATTGTCTCCTCTCGGTATTTGATTGGGTTGTAACAGACTAGCTCAAGTGTATTCTAGTGCATTTCCATTATCATGTTTCTTGTTTCTCAATTTTTTTTTTTTCTTTTTTCTTGAAACGATTTTGTTTTCTTTGTTAATGTATAAGGCAATTTCTGGAAAAGATACATGGTGTTAATTATATCCACGTTATTTTGGATCCTCCTATTAACTGGTTACCGCAACAAATTCAAGAAAACAATTACTAAAGTGGCGGTAATTATGCTGGAACAATTGTGGTGGCTCAGAAATGTAGTAGTTTTTAATAACATGGAAATCAATCACTCCTTCTTGATTAGGAAATTAAGAAGAGGGTGGATGAATTTTTAGAAGCAATATTACAAAATAGAAAATTAGTCAGACAATATCCCAATCCAAGATGGTGTGATTTACGTTCCAAATAGCTGCTTGGGCAATGGTACAGTTGGTTGGGTTTTCTGGTTTCAGATCACTTCGGCAGAACCATTCATAGTTTGATAGAATTCAAAGTAAACCTTCTATCAATAGAAGTTGCAGAAACATTACCTCTTCAGGCTGCAATTCTTTATGCGATTATTTTTGTATCAAAAGCAATATACATTGATGGTGTTAATAGGATAGGGAGATAAAGATAAAAAAAAAATGATGTATTGTATGTTCAGATTGTACATAAAGGACCGTATTTATAAAGTCTACAAGTGTAATATAAAAGTACAAGTGAAATATACTTGCGTATTACAAATGTAGTAAAGTATAACTTATATATTAACATCCCTCCTCAAACTCAAGAAGGAAGAGAAACAATAAACTTCAGTTTGGAAACTAAGCTTTGAAATCTGCTTGGTGGATGAAATTTGGTGAAAATGTCTGCTGTTTGATCTGTGAAGGATACTGATTTGAGACAAACAATATCTTAAAGAACAAGTTGACGAACAAAATGACAATCAATCTCTATATGTTTTGTTCGTTCATGAAATACATCATTGTGAGCAATCTGAATAGCACTCTGATTGTCACAAAAAAGAATAGTTGAGGTTGACTGGAAAACACCCATATCAACAAGTAGCTAGCGAAGTCAAAGAAGTTCTTAAGTAGTGTTAGCAAGAACGTGATATTCAATTTCAGTGCTGAATCGAGAAGTGAGAGATTGTTTCTTGCTTTGCCAAGATATGAGAGAGTTCCCAAGGAAGAAATAGTATCTAGTGGTCGATCGACAATCAGTAGGGTCACCTGTCCAGTCAACATCAGAGTAGGCAGAGAGAAGAAAATCAGACTTGTTATAGAAGTGAAGGTCGTGAAATATGGTGCCTTTGATGTAGCGAAGAATGCAAAAAATAGCAACATAATGGGTAAATCGTGGAGCAGACATGAACTGACTAACCAGATGAACAACATAAGCGATGTCAGGACGAGTGACTGTGAGATAAACAAGACTGCCAACTATTTTTCTGTATAATTTGGCATCTGAGAGAAGAGCACCATCTAATGGAATAAGTTTGACATTGGTTTTTAGAGGTGTTGATGCAGGCTTGCAATCAATAAGACCAACTTGATTAAAAATGTATGAGGAGTACTTTGCTTGAGAGAATATCCTTAAGAATCAGATGAGATTTCCAAGCCCAAGAAGTATCGGAGACAACTAAGGTCTTTCATTTCAAATTGATGGTTGAGAAACTGTTTGAGATCAGTATTGTCAGTGGAGTTATTCCCTGTTATGATCATATCATCGATATAAAGGAGTAAAAGTGTAACACTAGTCAGGGTCTTTCGAATAAAAAGGCCGGAGTCACGAGAGCTGGAAGTGAAGCCAAAGTCAGTAAGTGTAGAGCTGAACTTGATAAACCAAGCCCGAGAAGCTTGTTTGAAGCCATAGAGAGCACGACGAAGTTTGCATACTTGATGAGGTGAATGAGTATATCTAGGAGGAGGTTTCATATACACTTCATCAATTAGGTCTCAATTGAGGAAAGCATTTTCGACATCCATTGGAAACATTTTTCAATTTCGGGCAGTAGCAATAGCAATGATACTGCGAACAGAGGTGAGGTGAGCCACAGGTGAAAAAGTTTTTTCGTAATTAATGCCATATTCTTTTATAAAATTTTTTACAACCAGGCAAGCTTTATATTGTTCCACAAACCCAACTGAATGAGTTTTGATTTTGAAAATTCATTTACAACCAATCAGAGATTTTTGAAACAGAAGATCAACAAAATCTCATGTATGTGCTTTTGTTAAAGCCTGTAATTCATCTATCATAGCTTGCTGCCAATGAGAGTTAGAACTAGCTTCTTTATAGTTTTAGGGTTAATGATGAGACAAAATAGTGGAGAGATATTTGTAATCACGAAGATGAGAGGAAAAAGTACTTATTGGAATAGTACGACGAAGTGATGATTCTGCACAATCAGGTTGTTGGTCTTTAAAGGATGTTATAATATCAGGATCAGCAAAAGGAGCAGACTCGTCAGGAAAGGTCGTAGTAAATGGTGGAGATGGTAATGGAGCAATGTCAGAAGGAAACAAATCAATAGTTGGGTCATTAAAGAATAAGGGTGAGGTAGGAGATGAGACATGAAATTGGAAAGAGAGGATAACATTTTATGTTCCTAGAAGATGACATGACGAGAGATGTGCAATCATTGAGAGAAAGGGTCCTAACAACGATAGCCTTTGTGTTCTATTCCATACCCTAAGAAACAAACAAAGACGAGCACGAGGTTCCAATTTATTGCGTTCATGAGAGTTAAGAAAAACAAAACAGGCACAAACAAATACTTTGAGCAGATTATAAGATAGAGGAGTATTATAGAGGCGTTCATAAGGGGATTGATTGTGAATAATAGGCATTGGAACACGATTGATGGTATAAACAGCAGTAAGAGTTGCTTCACCCCAAAAGCATTCAAGACAAAAACTAGAAATGAGAAGAGTGCGAACAGTATCAAGAATATGTTTGTGTTTTCTCTTAGCTCTTCTATTTTGTTAAGATGTGCCAGGACAAGAATATTGAGAGAGTGTGCTTTTTTGTCAAGAAAATTTAAAAAAATTGTTTCTTTAAATTCCATAACATTATTGACTCTAAAAATTTTGATGGTTTGAGAAAACTAGGTTTTAACCATTTGGGCAAAATCATAATAAATTTTGGGTAATTGAAATCTATTTTTCATGAGAAAAATCTATGTGAATCTTGAATAATCATCAATAAAAATGACAAAATATTTGCATATCTCATAAAAGGATGTGGGGAAAGACCTCAAACATCATAATGAATTAAGTCGAAAGGGGAGAAAGAAATATAATCACTTTTATTAAAACATAAAGCAAGTTTCTTTCCTAATTGACAAGGTAAACAATTTATATTATCAAAAACAGAAACAGATCCTAATTTATCATATGATGTTAAGGAACGAAGATGTCCTATAAATGTATGACCTAGACGAGCATGTTATAGGTCGATAGAAGTAGTAGTAGTAGAAGCATCAGTAGAAAGATGAGGAGAATTTGGTAGATGAAGGTTGATAAGTTCAAATAGGCGTCCAACTTTGTTGCCTATCCCAAGGGTCTGCCCCGTCTGTGGATCCTGCTCATGACAACCAGAAGAAGAAAAAGTAACAGTAAAACCAAGTTCACATAATTGACTAACAGTGATAAGATTTAGAGTATGGTTGGGACTATGAAAAGTGTCAGAAAGTGATATAGAAGATGTGAAAACTTGACCTATATCGTGAACATGCATATGCGAACCATTAGTAGTTTGAATTAAAGGTTTGGGGGTGGAAGATTGTGTGGGAAAGAAGATGTGAGTATTATGAGTCATATGGTTGCAACAAGCAAAATTAAAGTACCATGAAGAATTACCTGATGTGAGAGACAAGATAGTAAGGGGAGGATTACCAGAATTTGAGAGGACGTGTTTCAAGTTCTTGAGTAGAGAAGGTGAATTTGTCATGATTACCTTCAGAAACAATAGCAGTGACAAATGAATTACTTGTTTTACCTGAAGCAGTGTGATAGGGATTTCGAGGGCATACCTTCTGAAAATGTCCCAGACTTTCTTGTGACAAAATTTACATACCCAAATGCAACATGTGAGAAGATCATGATTAGTCTTGTGGCAGTAGGTACAACCTTGCTAGTTGGAGCCCTCTATAGAACCCTATTTTAGGTGATAATAGGGAGTGGTAAGAACAAAATCTATAAGTTGAACTTTGAGAACCCCAATCCGTGGAGCTTCATAGTGAAGCTTAGTCACAACAGAATCTAAGGACGAAAAAGGACTACGATGAAGTAAGGAAACCCGAACAGGTTCAAACGATTATGGAGAGTTATGAGAAAATAACAAGACGCTGGTGATTACGATAAGTAGCAAACATCTCAGCATCAATTTTATTTGTCCATGATGGTTCAAAGAGAGCGAGTTGATCCCAAATAGTATGCATTTCAGAGAAAAATTGGTTAATCGTTTGATCAGACCTCTAACGTTTGGTATGAAGATCTATGAGAAGGTAATATTGGTTGGCCAGATCTGTGGTAGTGAATCGATTCTCAAGAAATTCTCATACTTCCTTGGTAGTGTCAAAACGCTCAAACTCATCAGGGATTAAGGGTAGAGTAGTATTGCGGAACCAAGTAATGATTTGATAATGTTTGCTTTCCCAGTCTTCAAGACTCTCAGCAAATAGGGCCTCAATTTCAGTGGTTGCTTTTATAGGTATAGAGATATCACCGGTTATGAGACGTCATAGCTTGCGTCCTTTCAAGAAATTCATGATTGCTTGTTCCCAAGCTAGGTAGTTAGTATCATCAAAAGTGGTAGAGATTGATTTAGGAACATCATTTCAATCCATTTCAAAGAGAATAATAAAGATAAAATTTTGGTTTGGTTTGAATTGGATTGAATTGGATTGAATTAGTACAGCTGATGTTTTGTGAGAATAAAAGCTTTATGGTGATAGTGATTTATTGTGATGAGTAGAGGCAAAATTTTGATTGAAATTTTAGATGTATTTGAGAGGCTCTAATACCATGTTAATAGTATAGAGAGATAAAGATAAAAAAAATTATGTATTGTATTGAATTTGTGTGTTTAGAATGTAGATAAGAGACCGTATTTATAGAATCTACAAATATAATATAAGAATATAAGTGAAATATACTTGTATAGTACAAGTAAAGTATACTTATATAATACAAATATAATATAATATAAATGAAGTACAACTTATATATTAATAGAAGAAAACACGGCTTTTGATATGATCACTTTCATAACATACATACATATATATATATATATATATATATATATATGATCGTTTTTATTCATATAATACAATATGATAAATTAATCATAAGTTTGTTTGGATGTGATTTTTTTAGAGGTGGTTTTAAGTAAATGCGTTTTTAATGAAGCGGATTTTCAAAAGTAATTTAAAAAAAGTATTTAAGTTTGCAGCATAGTTTAATAATTTTAGTGATATCTTATAAAAATAGTTAATTATCTTAAAAATATAAATAATAAAATAATATATTTCATAATTTTGAAATCACTTAGAGATTTTTCAAATATCTTTATAAATTATTTTAGTTAAGTGGAAAATAATTTTAACCAAAAACAAAAAAATCGGTTTCACATTATCTCGAAATACTTCTCTATTGTAGCTGTTGATCATAATAAATCATATTTGTAGCTTCTACAACATAACCAACATGAAAATGTTTGACATCAATTGTGTTACGTATGGCCAATTTTCAAGGCGAGTGTATGAAGTGAGATTCAAAAGATCATACATGATGCAATTAAACCTTAATACT
This sequence comes from Elaeagnus macrophylla, assembly GCA_029378325.1. Classification (NCBI taxonomy): domain Eukaryota; kingdom Viridiplantae; phylum Streptophyta; class Magnoliopsida; order Rosales; family Elaeagnaceae; genus Elaeagnus; species Elaeagnus macrophylla. Next base: position 15,868,322 of record CM055646.1, on the reverse strand, counting down.
ATGCCACGTTGAATCATTTTATAGGAATAGAAATCAATGTTTAGATGACACAAAACATTGATAATCAAGATATGCTAACTGCTATAAAAAAAAAAAAATCAATGTATCTTTTATGAACTAGGTATAAATCCGTTGAGCCCAAAAAAAAAAAATTAGATCAATTTAAATATGTGAATTGAAATTGAAAAATAACGAGTTTTATTATTAAATTATTAAATCTATATGACTATTTGCTTTAAATATGTGAATTAAAATTAAATAATACGAATTTTATTAATAGATTATTAAGTATATACGACCACAAATAAAAATAAATTCAATAAATTTAATTAAAATGGCACAAATATTCTTTTATCGATTATAATTTAGTCTAAATTGTGTCTTTTGTGACAATAATTTTCATGTTTTATATCATGTGAAAAACCAGCTAATATATATATTGGTTCAATCATAGAAGAAAAAAATTTACTAAAATTAATACATTTATCACATTATTTAAACTAAATTATCGATAATTTAAAAAATTTGTCAACTGCAAAAAAGTAATAAAATTATATTTAAACTTAATATTAAAATATAAATTTTAAGCCTCAAATTACTTTTTACTGTCTAGTAAAGTCTTAGATCTCACGTACAGTTGCTCAACTAGCTAATATTTGAAAATTAATGAAAGCGTAGGAATAGTGGTTAAAACAAACTTAGTTCATCATCAACTCTTTCAGTTTCTTTCGGCTTTTTTCTCCCTTTGATCACCAGTACATAGTGGGAAAACTGGTTTTTTTCTCCCTTTGATCACGAGTACATAGTGGGAAAATGAAAGTTCTTGGTCAATATATATATATATATATATGCTACCTAACATTTTTCAGCTCGATGTGTAAATAAATAAATAAATAATATAAAGTCATGAATACAGAACACGGACAAAGCTAGTAAATTATTATGGTGAAAAATTAAATATAAGAAATTGAATTGAAGAGGCCCCTACAAGATGCAGCCATTTAGTCGCCACTTGGTATCTATTGATTTGCTTCTCTATTCTGAACATAGGCATCTAGCGTTAAAGGCCAGCTAAAGAGTTGAATTAAAGATGTTGTGCTTATATGCAAAGGAAAGTAATCAATTTGTACAGACCCTTGGTATTTCTTCCCCTGCCCGACAATCTCTCTCTCTCTCTGTTTTTTTTGCTTGAAACCAAGGTGAGTAAGAGTTACAATCATATCATATTTATTATATTTTTAAAGTATTTATTTTATATTATTTATATTATATTTTAATATTAATTAAAACATAAAAAAAAATTACTTAAATATTTTTCATATCATTTATTTATAATAATAATAAATAATAAAAATTTTAAAAATATAAAAACATTGTACATTAATTTTTATTAAATTTTTTATCCATATCAATCACATGCTTTTATTATCACACTATAATTAATAAATATAAAAAATAAGTGCGTTAATATTTCTCTATTACTTAATATTGAAAATAAAGACAAAAATATTATATATCAGATTGAATATGATCACATATAAGTTGAGGGTAAACTGAAGTTAGCTAGCTATCCCTCAAATTGACTATGCAACACCTAGTTAACTATTTTTATTTTTGTTTTTAAAATTTTTAAAATAATTTTTTAATTAAATATGTTTGATAACGATTTATATTTTTAATTTTTATATTTTTAAAAAATTAATACCAAAATTTGTGATGATTCTAAAATCTAAAAAAAAAAAAAAGGAAAACAACAAAACTAGCACTCCTTAAACTTGTAATAACAAAACTAACACCCTTGTATTTAAACTTATATTTTTACAATTAAAAAAATAATTAATATGTCATTTTTCTTTGAACACCCATTCAATTAGAATTAAACGACGATAATTTAGACTCGTTCAATATTTCACGTTCAAATTGAACGTTCAATATTATTGGGAGTGCTAATTTTGTTACTATAAGTTTTAGGGGTATTATTTTTGGTAAATTCCCAAAATTGAATCAGATTTCTGATTTCTATTTTTTTATTTTCACCAAACATTTTTTTTAAATATTAAATCAAGTCATATAATTTTTGTATGTATAAGTATTAGAAGAAAATAATTAAAAACTTAAAATTTATAAATAATATTAAAAAAAGTTCTTTATTTTTTAAATTTTTTTAAAATATATATATATAAAGCATTCCCACTATAGATGATTTTTTATTTTTTTATTTTTAAATTATTAAGTATAAATTATTATCTAACATAATAATAATTATTTGACAAAAGATTTAAAAATTAATTTATTTAATAAAAATTATAAATTGAAAACTTTATTACAAAGTCTAAAAAAAAATGCTTGATTATTATATCTAGGAATTACTTAATTCTACTAGCAGTTATTTATCCATTATGTATTTTGCTGTAGACCTGTAGTCGTCGGCTTGACCTCGAACTCTCTTGTTGCCCCAGCCCCATTTTTATTATTAACTTCTAAATATATTGATAAGAAAACAAATTCTAATGTTGTTTCCATTGCTATTATATACAAGACCTAGTGCCTCTACCATCCTAGCATCATTTTTCAATAATAGCTTTGCCTTTACAGTTACTAAATCCACCATTACTAGTGAACATTGCTGCTATTGAAGAATCTGAGTTACTACTAGCTAATTTATCTTGACTCTATCGTGGATCATCTAAGCAATTTGGATTTATACATTTATAAAGACAAACACGGTGTTAAAAACTTTGAGGCATTCTGGGCCCAAAAAAAAAAAAAAGTTTTATTGGATCATCCCTCGTAGGATGATGGAACATTGGACAATGATAGTGGTGTGGATAAATAAGCATTATTTGCCTTGATTTTTGTTATAAAAAATTTAACGATGTTCATAATGGCAATTTTATCTATAAAAATGACAACTGGACTTAGTTAACCTTTCTAATGAACTTTTATTACTCCAATCATTATCATTGTTCATAAAGACAATAATATTTTTTTTTAATCTGAAGAAGGATAGTATTATTACACTTTATTTTAATTTAAAAAAATAATATTTTTTAAATTTTTAACAATAAAAATAATTTTTTTATATTTAAATTATATATTTTTATAATTAAAAAATAACTTATACATTATTATTTTTAAATGTATGTTAAAAAATAAAATTTTAAATTAAATTGCAGTAATTTAAATCCGTTCAATGTTACACATTCAATATTATTGAAATATTAATTTTGTTATTGTAAATTTTAAAAGTATTATTTTTTATAATTTTTTTTTATTTGGTTTAATTTTATTTTTATTTTTTACCCGAAACTCTTTTGAAGAATATCAATAGCATAACCAAACCCATGATTTCTGATGTTCTCTTTTTTTTTTTTTTTTAATAATAATAAGAAAGGCATCACTTCTATTAAATTATCAAATAGTCAAGAACATCTAAACTTGGAAAAATACATAAATACTTCTAACAATTTTCATTAACCATTTGAATTTTCCATCGATCTAAACTTTAATATTTTAACTTACAATAAAATAAATCTTCAACCTGTAAAAGCCCATGAGCTTAACTCTACTCCAAAAGAATTATTATAGGAAGAGAGTTGTTCATGCCTTATATATACTACACATCCTAAGATCTTCTACACGATGTGGGACTATTTCAATACCCCCCTTTCACGTTAGAGACTGGACCTACTCGACAGTCTCCCCTCCACGCAGGTTCGAGCTCCCACATTTCTAATTAAACCTGCTCTTATATCATGTAAAAAGCCCATGGGCTTAACTCTATCCCAAAAGAGCTCTCATAGGAAAAGGGTTGCTCATGCCTTATATACTACACATCCTAAGATCTCCACGTTAGGGGCTGGATTCACTCGGCAGTCCTCCCTCCACTCAGGGCTCGAGCTCCTTACATCTCTAGTTAAATCTGCTCTGATACCATGTAAAAACCCATGGGCCTAAAACCTACTTTGAAAAACGTCGGGAGCCCAAGCAAGTTTAACTAATACGAATGGTGTTTTTGATGAACAACTTCTTAATTAATTAGATCTTCAAGAGACTATAGCACATTGACGGGAAAAAAAAAAGGGAGAGACTATAGCACTGTTTGGGAAGCAATGAGTGTGGAGGTTTGAATTGGATAACCAGGTCTTGGCGCATGGGGTGCGTGAATTGAAGTACTATATAGTTAATGGGCCTTGCCTTGTGGCGCACCGTTAATGATGAGTCTTAGCGCATAGCAACTTGAGAGCCCATTGCGTACCAACCTCAACTCAGCCTCTTACGAACTATACCCGATGAATTTGGTTTTTGCCTTTAGTTGATATGTTGTGTCTAAGTTATCTTATCCAAATATTGGATACTTGTCATTCCTATCCCGTGTTATAAAAATTTTTAACTTACAAGTTACATCCTCCAATACTTACGACAAGTCCAAATTTCATGTGCTATTTTTAGTGTACCACCAATATGTAATGACTTAAATGAAATCAAAATAACTTTAAAAATAGAAAATTTTATATTCTCGTTAGGCACTTGTTGAAATACATACACTAAAAATGGTGCAAGTAATTTGAAGGCAACCGGAACACAAATACCCGAGTCTCTTAAGACCTCAATGGTCAATGGAGAGCTCAAATTTATCAGAAACAACATATATGATAAGGAACGCTGGAATTCTTGAATATTGATCTTTAAGTAAGTAATATATATTCGCAGGCTACTGTTGATAGAGCAGGGAAATACCTGGAGGTTTAGCTATAGTTAATTGAGCAACGCGAGGCAAAGCTAGTATACGTGTATTTTTTAAGGTTATAAACTTTAATTTTTAAAATATATTGAAGATATTTTTAATATATACCAAAAATTAATATCAAAAGGTATTGTACAAAAATCAAATGCCCTCCCATTCTCAAAAATGTTTTTTTTAATCGACTATCATCAACGTTGGGCTTCTCTGCGCCTGATAATCCTTCTTTTGCAACGGTGTAGTGTTTTCAGCGTATTTATTGTGTTTTTCTCGTCCGAAAAATTGTGTTTAATTTTATGTTAAATCTTTTAGATCTAAGTTTTCTAATATTTGAAATATTTTTTTATGTTTTAAGTATGTTTAAAGGTTAGATGACTTTGTTCCAAAATTAAGTTGATTAGATTCAAGGAATATGATAATTTGGAAAATAGAGTAATAAAAAAATTCACATGTTTTCTTACACATATTTTTAGATGATTATTTTTAAATTATGAAATAAATTTTTAATGTATTTGATCAATAAGTTTTCTTAAATCAACCTATACTCGTATCAATTAAGGTAATTGAATTCGGCTAAGGGAAGGTCAGAGTAAAGTTTAAACAGATTGACAAGTCATTGTCTTTTAGAAAGTGTCCTGTCACTAGATCAGAAATCGCAGCTGTAGCATCTCAGAAACCCTTCATCCTTTCTATCTCTCTCCCCATCCCATCCCATCCCATCCCTTCCCTTCCCTTCCCTTCCCTTCCCTTTCCTTTAACAATATTACAAGAATGCTTCATTTACTTAGACTCTTCTAGCCTTCAGCTCTACTATTGAATCAGTATCATTTCCCTCTAGCTCTAGCTGATGGAAGTCTCTCAACTCCTTTTTCGCTAACAATAATGAATAAATTAATTACTGAGTCGACACTACACTAAAAGCTACATCTTTAGCTGCGCCATTTATCAGGAACTGTCTATTTTATGCTAACACCATCTTTTTGTCAACAGAATCAAAAACCCAACCAAGATATCGATAAAGTCTAAGACAGCGTTAAAAAAACAAGAAATCCAAAGAGAATTAAAATGAATAAAAACTTGATGAGCAATGAACCTACAAGGCTACAGCGACATTTATAGATATAATTAAACTCATAAAAAGCTTCTTCAATATGCGTTAAATAATTAAAACTGATACGTTAAAGCAGCAGCTAATATTTTGATTGATTTTGATTTTCATCATACCCATCAATTGGTTTCGTTAGAGCTTAGAAGATATACTAATTTGGATTGGTAGTACAGCCATGAATACCCTTAACACTGATCTGCTCAACTAGCTTAGCTAATTTCAACTGCTTGCTGCTCCAAGCTTCCACCAACTTAGCCTCTTTACTTTCTGCATCTCTGTGCAATGCAATGAGCTGATCTCTATATTCATTTTCAACTCTTCCCATAAATGTCATTTCCTCTTCTCTCAAACATCTTATCTTTGCTTCAATTTCCTCCATTTTCTCTCTCCTTTTTCTTGCTTTCTCTGACTCTAGTTGTTGCTCCAACCTACTCAGCCTCCACGTAGCTTCCTTCTTGTGCTGCAACCAACACTGCTTACCCTCTTCGAGCTCCTTACAGTACTGTACCAGTGTACCCAATTGCTGGGACTGCAAGTACCGGTTCATATCCGGGTCAAGAACCGATTCACACGGAGACAGTGGTAAACTCGCCGAAGGAGAAGGCACAGGAGACGAAGAGGATAAAGAAGAAGTAGACGAAGATGGGTTCATGTTCATCCATGGAGGTAGAAGAGAGGACGGAGGAGGTTGAGACGAATTAGCTGTAGATCCAACCGACCCGAGTGAGAGAACCGGGTCTGGATCAGGCATAACTGGAATCATGGTAGGTAAAGCAAGGGAAGGTGCAGTACTAGGCTGAAACGACATCTCGTATAATAGCTTGGGTTGAACGTATTTCTCTGCAAAAGTCTCCAAAATGTGATCGTAAGGACCCTGAAGAGCTTTTTCCGGTGACCCACTTCCGGAAACGGCCTGAATGTCTCGATCCCGGCGATGAGAGCTGTTCTTCTTTTGAAGAAGCTTGAGTTGTTTCTCTTGAAAGACTTCCCACCACTTGCCGAGACGCTTAGCAGTACGGCCAGGGACCTCAGCAGCAATTTTCTTCCACTTGTTGCCGTACTTTGCTTGGAGAGAGATAACGAGGGACTGTTCTTCAGGGGTAAGAGAGCCCTTTTTGAGACCTGGTTTCAGGTAGTTTTTCCATCGTTCAAGACAAGACTTGGGGTCTCGATTGAGTGGTTTGCCCATACGTTGAGAGATAAGATTCCATTCTTTTGGGCCATATTGTTTGACATATGCTCGGAGGAGGGCGTCTTCTTCGGGTTGCCACCTCTGCCTCTCTTTCATTTCATCACCATTTTCTAAGGCGCTTCGTTTTTTGCCTACCCTCTTTTATGTTATAATTTTAGAGATGGAGAAAAAGAGCAGTGTTTTAGCTTTCTTTACAATGGATCGTTTGTTGGTAGCTTAATTTTGTAACTTCAACTTTGGTGGATGACGATGGAGGTGAGGTGGGGGGAGTTTAGAAATTGCTAGTGGCGAGATTTGGAGGAGAGTGGGAGAGCAATAAATGGAGGTGGGGATGGGAATGAAAGAGTGTTTTGTTTTTGTTTGGATATGAGGGTAAAGAGTAGGACTCAGAGTGGTAAAGAAAAAGGGTTCAGATTCGTAGGGGGGGGGGTTTGTGGTGGTGGTGGGACAGAGGAGTGAGTCGTAAGGAAAGGGTGGACAAAACTGAATGAAGGTACAGCTCTATTATAGCTATTGGTTACTGTGTTTAGTCATTGAGAAGATGCCAAGTGAAGTATGAGTGTTTATGATTGCCAAAACCAAAAAACCAGGATATAGGATTCTGAATTTAATTTTGAGCAACTAATTCCATGAATAAGAGCGGGTTTGATTTTCTAATTCAAAATATTTTAGAAAGGAAAAGTGTGTGTGTGTCTATATATATATATATATATATATATATTAACTGTCTTAATTTTATAGAATAATAGCTTCACACATAATATAACCCTTTGCCTTACCATGATGTCCACTCCTTTTTTTTCCCTCCCCTTTTTTCCAGTTTTTTATTTACTTTTTATATGTTTTTTTTTTTTTTTAATTTTCCTTTAGGTTTCTCTTTTTATGTTCTTCTATTTTCTATTTTTTGCAACTCTTATTTTATAATTTTTTGTGAGTAAAAATAAATATTCATTTAAATTTCTTTGAGTTTTGAATATGTGTTTGTCACTTTCATTCAATATAATACAATAACACATATAATACATGCATATTTTAATAAATAAATAAATATATATATATAATAAAATAATTTTTATTTTAAAAAATAAAATAAAAATTACTCATAAATTTTTGCAATCAAATTTAAATAAACTTTTCAATGTATAATGTATGACTTTGATATATATTAATCTAGCCCTAATTTTATTGATAGAAAATCGTTGTGATGTAGTATGATTATAATAGTGGATATTAGATATTGAAAATTGTATTTAAATTTGAACAAAAAAAATTTGTTAAAAAATTTGAATTATTTTCCATTTTTTAGTTAAAAATTACTTTATTTATGTATATGTCCATTAAAATATAAATATGCATGAGTAACTTGAGATGCTTCATTATACTAGAAAAAAAATTTGAATGAAAAATTAATTTTGTATTCTATTTAACATATTTTTCACAAATAAAAATACATTTTTTAAACACATGTACTAAATATTACATTCGACCTAAAAAAAAAAAAAAAAACTATTATAATTCTACACCCTTTTATTTATAATAAGACAATTATAAAATAGGAGTTTGAATAATTTAAATTGTGTTAATAAATAAATAAATTGATTCAAGGAAATCTACAAAATCCAACTCAGCCAAAATTAGGTTTTTTTTTTTTTTCCCCCTAACCGAGAAGAGAGATCTAGACTTGTTGATCTTTTAAGAAAGGAGAATGGTATGATTAAAAACGCTCTTCCTAAAAAAAAAAAAAGAGGATGGTATGATTAGTACTAGATGGTCTTTGTGCTGGAGACAGTCAATCGTGTCTTATTCTGTGTACTCATGTTTATTCGTATTTTTCAACTTAAATTGATATATATTTTAATTTTATAAAACAATATTAATTTTAATTTATTTATTTATATTAAAAATAATTATTTTTCACAAATATAAAAAGAATTGTAGGTAAATTTAAATTAAAAATAATAATATATACATGTTTTATTCAATAAAGTGACACAAATTATCACCCCAAATTTGTGAGTAGTTTAAGTTGTAGGCTTGTTGCATCTATGTAAGTGTCAGCAGTAAGGTTCGTTCATATAAAAAAGAGAGCTTTGGGAAGCAAAGTAGAAGAGAGGGTAAAAGATAGCAAATAGCAATAACAAACTTTCTCAAGCTGTAAAGTGTAGGGATCGTTTTTTTTATCTTTTTGGTTTCTTGTTGGGGGCACGTTTAAAAAATTTGGACAAATCTTTTCAGACATGACCTGTCAACGCATTTCTTGGATCTGTAGGTGTGGGTGTTGGTACTGAGATTTTTTTTTTTTTTAATAAAAATTATGAATATAATTAGAGACAGAGATATTAATATGAAAGAAAAAAAAAAGTGTAAATTAAAAAAAAAAAATAATAATAATAATAAGATATTTGAGTTTCTCTATGCACTCACAATTTTTATTCTACTGTTATATGGAAGAGAAAAAATTCGTTAGTAGGGGTGCCTTACAGCTGCTTTTGCTTCAGTTTTCATCTCTACGTAAATTGTAATGCGTGCCACTCTATCCTCAAAAATTGTCCTTCTAAAACGTTATTCTACTGTTAGCAAACGAAAGTTATTCCTTGTTTATCATTCATAAATTAAATTACATTAAATTAAATTAAATTGATTCTTTTATTACCTCTTTTATATAAGCCAAAAAAAAAAATCTTACGAAAAACTGTAAAAAAAAAACTCACTTGGAAGAGTGGATGGTCGACCATATAAAAAATATTAGCCATTATTTAGTCTTATATAATGAAGTCAAGTAACCTTAGTAAATATTATGTATTTTTTTTTCTCTTAAACCCACAATTTCAAATATATTTATAAAATTACTAGTATGATTTTTCGAATAACTTGCAAACATATAAATATAAATTTTATAAAGATATATGATTACAATGTACCATATAAAAAGTTAATGCAAAAGGAAGTTAAATTTATATTTTTCTCATAGATAATTTGTGAAATGATACAAATAACAAAAGAAACAATATATAAATTATAAGGCTTCATAAGATAAAATATTACCTCTATCATTATTGTATTTTTTATTTCTTTTGCAAATCTTTTGTAATTCAAATGATAAAACTCTCAATTCGCTACCAAGAATCTAAATTCAAATCACATATGAATGTGTGAATATATTTTCTTTTTATTAATTAAAAAAAAAAAAAAGACTATAGAACCACTTCTAAAAAGAAAAAAAAAAGAAAGATAAAATATCATTCAAATTATGCCAATAAAATTAATAATAAAAAAAAAGCTAAAACTAATTTATTTTATATATTTAGAATTAAATCTTATGCAGAGGGTCTAAATAATTAGTGTGCTTTGAGTTAACTTTTTTTTTTTTTTTTTTTTAAGTAAATGGGAGACCGAAATTAGTAGGCGCACCGGAATGTCCCATTAGAATGGAAAGCAATTCTTAGCACCCTCTTCCTTTTCCAACCACCCACAAATTTATTAAATAAATAAAAAGTAATAATTACAGTACAATGCATCAGCAGAACCTATAAGAAGGTTTGCCAACCATACCAGAAATAGTAAATTAACGCGCAAAAGATGGTACATCCCACCACCAAGTTGCAGAGCAAAAATTAGAAGATCTGAAAGCTAAACTATCTACCGCCAAATTACCTTCTCGATAAATATAAGAGCAATAAAAGTCCATGCTTGCAATCCTATTCAAACAATCTTTGAGTTAGTGTGCTTTGAGTTAACTTGTTTAGCCAGAACCAACTTATTTAAAATTGGTCAACAGTCTGACCAGCATAAAGATATTATGTTAGCAAAGGGAAAAGTAGATAACTTCGAAAAACAACGAATACCAAATGCAAATAATGGAACATGCACAAACACAATCATTAATGACTAGTCAATACTGTTAATTTGGGTTTTCGATTCAGAATTTTAATCGAAATGAAAAGCAATACCGTAATTCCCAAAATATTACTAGGTCTTCAGGGATGGTTACACAAATTTTTTATTTTATTTTTAAAAATGCTTACCATGTCACTTATTTTCAGCGACATTTCTAGGTTCCAGCTAAATGTGCTGAATTTGCTCATTAGCTTTTGTTTCTCCATACAACAGTGAAGTAAAGCTATCGAGTAGGACGTTGTCATCCCTTCAAAAGTATTCAACACATTTATATATATATATATATATTTTTTTTAAAAGGGCTCTAAAGGCCCTTTTTTTTATTAATAAAGAGAAAACAACTCACACACCCGTGGTGGGATTCGAACTTGGGTTCCTAGTGGAAGGAAGGAGAATCTTACCACTGAACCACAAGAGATTCCCAACACATTTATATTACCAATAATAGAAGTCAATAGTACATCTGTAGCAATTATGATGAACAACTAGAAGTCAATGCTTGATTATTTTCTGCCTGAACAAAGAAAAAACAACAACAAAGAATTAAGGCTTTGTTGACTTTGCAAACCAGTACCATATTAGAAAAATATATAAACAAATTTAATATATAGTTGGAATAAGCTAATTTGAGTTAAAAACAAATAATATCACATTTAAATCTAATTTATATTGGATAGACGCACACAAGAGGGTAAAAATAAACCAATGTAAACACCACATGTGCCCAAGTTCAATCTAATAGTGGACCCCTGTTAGGATCACAATAGGAATTCTGCTATGTTCTCATTCAATGAAAATTGTTGAATGTGTGAATAAGTTATATAGTTAAAATAAGCTATTTCTCATATGTTAACTTTTGGGTTCGAAAAGCAGGCCTGTTTTCGCTATAGGGTTTGTTATTTCTTGTTTTTAAAGGTATCACTATAAAGTTTGTTTATTAGCTATAAACAAATTGTTCATTTCTAATAAAACGTTAATGTCTTTGATGGGTCTTATGGAGTTTTTGTTTTTAACAACGGTATTCGGGAAGAGTCAAGGTGTTATATTGCAAATCAGATTAGCAGTCACTTCCTAAATACAGCTTCTGCTGCCGTGTTGGTAAAAAAAATGCACATAGCTAAAATTCTAGAAAAACATAAGCTTATAATAAATCACTTTAGGTATACATAATATATATCTGTTACACTTTAGTTGTTATGTTGCTTCTCATATTAGATGTGCAATAACAAAAACCATTATCATGAGAAAATAACATGGAATCCAATCTGGAAAAATATTTTATATTTGAACTGAAAGTATAGAAAAAGTAATGTATTTACTATTTACCTTATAAAAGAAATGTATTTCTCAAGGGATTCTTGCTGTTCAGGATTAAATATCAACCATGTTTCAACTGGTATATCTTCACTACATGACCTTATATCTGTGTCATAATTAAAAGAACATTTAAGTATAGATTAGATTCTTCAAAGAAACAGTGTTAATTGTTTTCCTTTCTTTTTCGGTTAAAATGTAACATAGGTGTTTAGGGTATAAAAAGACTGACCTTGAAGCAAGGTGTTTGATTCATCATTAAAACAAGTTAATTTCCAAAACATGCGCCCTTCACCATCCAAAAGTATAGGCTCTGTTCTAACAGCATCAGATCTTTGTTTTCCTGTTAAAAAGGTCACCAGACATATATTACATGCACCCCCTTCAGATACAAATAAGTAACAGTGAAGCGATTGCTGATTTTCACCAGATGGTGATGGCTAATTTTTTTTTAGCCTGTTCTGCATTCACATCACATAGTACTTAACTGTTTTGTAATATTCCTCTATAAAAACCTATATTGGTATATTGTCATACAATGATGAATGTAAGGAAGAATCTTAATCAGTAGATATTGAGATATTAAAATTTTAATCTTGTTTTTTTTCCTATTACAAGTTCTTTAAGTCTGGACAACTGGTCATAAGCAACACCTACATTTCAGGCATATGCCATAGAATTTATCATCATCAGCCCCATTTGCAAATACTTCTGCTTTTGGTTGAAAGTAGCTTCAAATGGCTTAAAGCACTTTCAAGGAAATTTGTCAATCTCCATAAGAAATAGTTTCAAAACTTTGAGAAGCATTATTTGTGTTTTTAGAAAAAGTAAACTTTACTTTTTAGAAAAATAGTTTAGAATGCATGATCTAATCCTAAGTTAGTTATTAAAGTACAACTTTAAACCACTTCTAACAATTTTATGTCAAACACCTTAATACTTTTATTTAAATCATTTTTAATCAAACAACTTCATTCCAAACCCCTTCTCTTAAAACCATTTTGAAAAAAGCACATCCAAACGAGCCCATAGTCACTTGTCTAAACACAAGTAACTTAGGTCCAATTCATATTTAACATTTTTTGAAATATTTAACTAAAATCCTTTCGAACTTATACCTAAGATTCAGTATTTACTATTTATAAAGTAAGAAAGATTCCCCAGTTTCTCATCAAATTATCAATGGTTCAAGACATCAAAGACCTGACTAGAGCTCACAGTTTGATGTCAATCCCTAAATAAAATAAAGTTCCAACTGACGGATGTCAAAACAAATAGTGCATGCAAATATCACATCCTCATTAGCTTAGCACAAAGTTAAAAATCCATTATTAAAAGTTATATTAACTATAAATGTTAGAAATTAGAACATACTCTTAGGTATTGCCCTCATTGCTTCAAGCATCTCAGCATGTGCTTGATCCGCTTTACTTTGTATCCGTGAAACAAGAGCTTCATGCTCTAAGTTTGAAAGAGGGGCTCCTTTTTTAGCTATAATAGCTTTTGCAATCCGATCCTGCAATTTTTTCTTGAGAGCTTTTCCCTGTATATAAAATAAATTTAAATCCAGAAGAAGTTCTGAAAATACTACATTAACCACTAAAATTTCTCACCATAACAAATATATCACCTTGGACTTTGCTGCAACAATTTTTTCTTTAGCTTTTTTCTCTTGTTGAAGACATTTTGAATTTTCGTCATCAATCCAACTTCTTAGTTTTCTGGAGAAAATATTAAGAATGTCCCATCAGACACAGATCAGAGCAGGAAATACATTTAAAGTAGTTATATGCTTCAAAGTTCTTTTTACTTACATAGTACAAAGCACCTCATCACAAAGAAAATTTAGGATTTTAAGCTTTTTTGAGAAGTCTAATTGATCATACTGCTTGACATAAAAAACAGCGGACAGCTCCTTTGATATATATTTAGAAATAAATTTCTTTACAGCTTCAAACCAAGAATTTTCACTGCATAAATAGGGTAACCAAAATAGAGTCAACAGATAGCAAGTAATTAATCCATGTTATAAATTAAAGAATTAACTCCAAACAACCAAACTTTGCACCATCAGCAAAATTAATTAACCTTCAAAGCTTAAAACATGTTATATTTCAGTCAGTACTATTATTTTGAAAGAAAGTTAACAAAAAATAATTGTACTGATATATTCTTGTGGAAAAGTCCATACTCCTCTTCCATATCTTCTTGTATAAGAGACAAAAGTTTGGTGTGAAACCGAACTGTTAAGGAGTGCTTTCCTCGACCCTCTCTTTGCCCTGTCTTCAATTCTTGAAGTATAGCTTCAGCCTGTCCTTTTCTGACACTGAGAACCTAGAGTTTAAAACAAGAAAAAAGAATGAACATAGGTCAGGCTTGATACAAGAGCACAGCACAAACAATGTTCAGCATCAGTAAAATCTTGATATTGAATGCAATATAACTTGATGAGCCACTGTCTACCAATTTGATAAACCATTTCAATCACTTCTATCAAGTTCCGTACATCTCTTGATTGAGAGTTTTTCTTACATTCTATGCTAAATAGTTATCTTCAAGACAATGATGGAATCGCATTGAAACTAGGCTAAAACGTGAATAACAAGCCACAACCAACTTTAAAGTGCTTGGCCAAATAGTAAAATAGGGAAAATCAGGAGGTACCTTTCCAAAAGCTTCACAAAATTCTAGAAACTGCAGTACATGTCCAACATCTTCCGAAGAAACTTCAATGCCAGCAACAATCGTTAAGATGTTTCCTTCAGGCAAAGGAACAGACTCAATATTCTTGTTCGTTCTGTTCGAGTTCTTGACAACATTGGGATTGATGTGGCCATCATAATCTTTCAAAGCATTTGAAAATACATCATCTTGTTGCTTGCCACCATCATCTTGTTCAATCTCATCTTGTCTAATGGGAGTTGCAGGACACAGTGAAACATCATTCAAAACCTTTTTCTTAGAGCTGATTGTCTCTGATAGAGCACAACCATCTCTCCAATTACATTCCGCTACATTTTTGGAGACAATCATAGTAACTTTAGACTTCTGTGAGGCATTATGGGTTGAGAGAGCCTCATTATTTTTCTTGCTATTTCCAATTTCTTTTAGCCCTTCGTGTTTAGCTTCCTTACCATCACCTTTTTTGTCATTTCCAATTTTTTTTAATCCATCCCGTTTGGCTTTATCATCTTTTTTATTAGCATAAGTTGGTGTCAAATTTTTCAAATTCAAACCTGCATCAGTCTTTCCATCAAATGAGTTTTCCTTCCCTGGTTTTCTTGGTGAAACAATAGCAGGCTCCTGCCAATCCTCAATCAAATTAATCCATTAAGTAAGCACAAAGGAACTTTTATGTCATTGATCAAACACGAGAGGAGAATATGAATATGCTGTTGCACATTTCTAAGGCAACCAGTTATACCTTCATTGGAGATGTAGGCTTCTTGGATAAAAGACCCAAGTTCTGAACACTCATGTCAAGACCGGAATTTTCTGGGTCATTCAGATCCAACATATCTGAAACAGACTTGAACCCAGTTGCCTTGGCAGTGTGTGCTAGTATACCTGTGGGCTTGTGACCTCTTTTCTTCCTAAAAAATACATTAAAAAATTAATACTTTAGACTATAATAACGCAAACTAAATTAAATAATCCAGCTAACTTTAAACAAACACTTACATGCATACACTACAATTGCAAATGCTTCTGCACTTGGGACATTTCCAATCATCAAACAATGCCACATCTTCTACTTTCTCCCCATATCTATTTCAATATGTAACGGCGTTGCAAACATTTACACAGAGAAGCCCACATGAACTTTTGGCCTTCTACAACTATAACTTTCAGAAATGAAAAGGTAAAAGATAAAATAATGTAAAATATAACCTGTTCGAAAGACATTTGTGGCAAAACTTAATGGTACAGAACTTATCGCCCTTCTGATTTTTACATGCTGCCATGAAATACATGATCCTATGACGGCACTGCAAATTTTTAGTCCAAACAAACGAAATCAATAAATAAATAATGCAAAAATAATAATAACAATAATAATCAATCAAACTTGACATAATTTTACTACAATTTCTCTTCAGAACGAAACAAGCAAATGGGTATACAGCAAATAAGTTGGTATATGTTTAACCTGATGACAAGTTTTTCCATGTTCGGAGTCATAGATTAGGCCTTGGACGGCATGAACACCAGGGGACTTAGAGCGCTTCGCTGGGGGAGGATTGTCGACATCTTGGCTTCGCTTCTTGGTTTCTTTGCTCTCAGCTACGGCCATGGCTGAAACACTAAAACCTAAATTAAGACAAGTGGGATCGAGGAAACAATCTGGAGCTTAAACTCGTTTTTCTAGTTTTTGTTCTTAAACGGTCTCTCTTTCTAATGGCGGGAGGGTACGAAATTTCGTACTCCGTTTGGAATTTTGAGCGATCTGTTTTGAAAGGCGCCAATTTGGAATTTGAGATTTACCAAGTATAATATAGTAAAATCCCTAAAAGAAAACTTCTGGAAAACAATAAATAAAAAAGTTTTAACTATAAAAGTAATATTTTTAACACTATTTAAAATTATAGTACATCATTTTATATTGATTTAATAACCTTCAAATTAAAATACAATCATTTATATATATTTAATAGTAAATTCTGTTTAATTATAACACTTTAAATATTATTAAAAAGTACTTTTACTGCTATAAATTTTATAATAATATTTTGTGCATGCTTTCATTTTTTTTTAATATTATTCACAGACACATCCGTAATTGAAAACTTAATAAAGTGTTTTTTTTTTCTTTCTATAATTTTATTAGTTAGTGTAATTTGATATCTTAAATTTAAACTTATATATTATATTTTATATGTCAAAATTCATTTTATATTAATAAATTATTTATTAGAGGATAAAAAAAAATGTTTTATTTGAGAAAAAAATAATTTGTTTCTATAAGGAAACAAATATGAGACCTATATAATTAAATTAATTTTAAATAATACATTAATCGTATATAAGATAATATTATGGATATGTTGTACACCATGTATAAAATATATATTCTATTTACAAACTAGCATGTTATGTTTGAATTAATTTAATTATGTATAAATTAATATTATATTTTATATTCTATATCTTTAAATCATAAAAAAATAAATAAAAAATCTCAAATTGCATTTTATGTTGATAATTTATTTATGACATGTTAATAATGTGATACTAAAAAATTAGGGGTAAGTAAGATCAATTTGGTAGGTTATTGACTTAATTTTATATTGACGATTTTGAAAATGTTAAAATCTTATCAAACTTATAAATTTCAAAAAACTGACATTCAAGCCAATATACAAAATTGATTGATTTTGTAGTTTTCAACCTATAATTTTGTTTATCTTTTTTATTATTATTATAAAAAAAAACTAAGAATAATAATTATTAGGATGATACTATTCTTGATATTTTATTGCTATTTTAAAATGTTCAATTTTGTTAAAAAATAAAATTTTATAAAAAATACTTAAAAATGTGCATCATACCCAAAATTCATAAGTGAAACAAGTATGAGAATAAAGATCGTCAAAATAATTAAAATTTGGAAATAAATAAGAAAAAATTGTAAAAACATGTTTATTTCATCTATGGAAAAAAAAAATTGTTAATTTGCAAAGATATGATTAAGTTTATAAATTATAATTTATGAAAATTTGATAAATTAATTAATATATAAAATATTATAAATTAAATTAAAATGTATTTACAATAAAAATAGGCTAGTTCAATTTTTGTTAATTTTATAAAATAAAAACCCATAACCAACCCAACTATGTTGATTTTATAAATTATTAAGCTTACACAATATCAACTAATACAAAAGGTGTAAATTCTATTTAAATTTGAATTTAATCAGTCGAACGATTTTTGAAAAAATATGAATAAAATGTAAGATTTGTACATTAAATTTTGTTGAAAAATATATTTAGTCAATACTTCAGAAAAATGATATTTACTAGTGTAATAACACTAAATTTTTTTTAAGTCACATGTTCATACTATATTAAAGTATAACTTGATAAATAAAAAAATAATAATCTAATATATTTTATGCTTTATATATATGTATATATATATGGCCAATATATTTTAACACAACGCAATTTTTCAGGTAAGTAACATTCTATTATTTATTATTTATTATTTATTTGAGTAGTGGTATCAACATTGGACCTAATTAATATGTATGTTTAATTTGCTTTTAAATTAAATTTTCCTTATTTTGAAAAGTATATGTTATATTTCAACTAAAGAAACGAAAAGTTACGATGGATTGTGCTTATCATTATTGTTTGTGTAATTGAGTATTATCCCAAAATTACTTAGTAACAAGGAATTGAAAAAATGGTGGTGGGGAATTCGTAGTAGACACTAGACATGTATGAAGATAGTGAGTGTACCTTTGTATGAGTTAGTGTGTAGTGGAGTGCCTCATGTATAAGATGGAAGCAGTTCCAGTTAGTAATGGCGTGTGGCAAGTTAGTTAGTTGCATTAGCTATATATTGCTTGTATACTGATATGCTTGAGTGTATAATTTTATTTTCCATTAATAACAAAATTACTTTTATTCTTCTCTGTGTTTTGCTTCTTCAATAGAACCTTGAGGTTCTTGAAACTTTTAGAAACAAGAACACACACGGTCAAATCATCACTTTGAAATATTTTTTTTATCACAACTTACATCAACACACATCTGACAATATAATTAGTCTCGATTAGTTAGTGATTCCACAATCAATTCATCGTTCTACTCACCAACTTTCAATTGATGCATACAAACTACTCAAATCGTCACCCAGTCTCACAGTACTGTCTAATGGTGTTTGTTGACTCCGATTTGGCGTGGGGGTGGTACTATCGGCTTCGGTTGACTAACTTAACATCGTGGCGGGATCCATTAAAATCCTCAAGTGTTATATCAGAGGTGAAGATTGTGTGGGTACACGTGGCAAAATACCAATGGGCTACCGGCGATAAGGTGGGATTTCAGTTGCTCTTCTAAATTTAACTTTCAAAGTTTTCGCTGCTGTCTTTATCATGAATTTGGGTATAAAGATACGCTATCTAATAATGGAAGAACCAGATAGAGAGTACTCATCCATCTATGCGATAACTCTGAGTTTCGGTACTTCACTCATGTTTTAATTTTTAATTTTTTATTATTGAATAAATGATTTCAAATTCACACACAACACACGTACCTGGAATGCAAAGAAAGAAAGAAAGAAAAAAGAAAAGAAAAAAAACAGTGTAAGTTTGAATATTATGATTAAAGATGTTATAATTTTTACAAGAGGAAGTTATCAATCTCATGTTTGCCTCAATTAGTTGTTTCCCAATCCAGTGTTTGAATCAATCTGAGTGTTACTCGGGTTTGAATTTTGGAGCTTTGATAGTATCTCCTTAAAAGTCCATTTGGAAGCTTTTATTCATCTATACTCGTCTTGTCAAATTGGATTTTATGTTTTAATTTTACAATGAAGATGAATAAAAGGTAACATAAATGTAAGATTGCTTGCTATAAAGGTGTTTGATAAAAGGCTTAGTAGACAACAGAATGGCCTCTCAACTATGACAAATTGCATTCGGTTTTCGTATTTGTGTGGTTTGGTTTAAGCCTCTAACCTGTAGAACTATTAGTCAATGGGATTTTACTTTTCTTCGAGTGCTTGTAGTACATTGTAAGTGTGTTAAATTGTTTCTTTTTAAACAGACATACTTGCTGATACATTTATGTCAATTTTTCTTTCAGCACTACATGGCTGCGGTTCCAATATACTGCAAAATTCCTTCTAAAAGACCAGCTCAACTCATTCAAAGTGTCGGCTTTACAAGTGACAGCGTTACTGTTATGGAAAGTCCTAGCTACTTCTCTTCATTGTCTAGTAACTTGTGGAAGAAATCAAATGTTGCTTTTCCTGATATTGATGTGTCAACGAAAACCAAGGGTAAAATAAATGCATCTAAACCAGCTATTGGTGCCTCTTCATATTTCAAAACATTGTCTGAAGCAATCACTTCACATACAAGGTGTGATATAGAGCAACACATAAGATTCAATTCAAGAGATGATTGTTCCCAAGGAAGCTTTTGGTGTGCATCAGATTCTAACACCAATGAGCAGCAGCTGAGATCTTTAGATTCTTATTTTGGAAAACTCCAAGACTGTTCAAATCGGGCTCCTTCTGATATCTCCAACAATAGAGCAGAGTTGCACAGCAAGAGTAGTCAAATGAAAGTAAAGAAGAGGCTGGAAACTCTTGACGCTTATCTTGAAAAACTTAATAAAGGTACGTTATTAGACTATTAGTATCCCATTTTTCTGCAAAAGGTGGGTGGAAAAAGACACTTCTTATGAAACGTATTTGATTCTTGAGAATGGTTGGCATAAAACATCATGGAATTTAGTTTTTTATCAAATTGTTCCCTTTATAAAGCAGTGGCTTTTTGATGAAACAATTGAAAGTCTTAAGTAATTAATTGATGCACCAAAAAGGGTATTATACAAAATAAACAAATGAACTTTTGTATCAGACCAAAAATTTTATATTAGAGAAAGAGAGGGAAACAAAAAAAAAAAAAACTCTGTGGACAATTCTATGATATATACTGTGAATTATAAAACTGCCGTGAAATCCAACAATGTTTCTTTCTGAGCTCTCAATAATCAGTTATATTGATCTATTCTTAGTAATTTTAAATTTCTCTTCCCCTTTTAATATCCTGTTTGACACAAAATTAGAAAAAGGTCCATCGTCAATAGTTGAGCCTTCCATCTCGTCTACTTTTGAAGAGAGTACTGCTGTAGACAGTTCAACAACAAAACCAATCTATATCCATGAAGATTCTGAAAGACGTGATCAACTGAAGGTGAATAGTTACATAAACCAGAGATATAGAAGTGGCAACCGTGGTCTAAAGAGTGCTGAAAGACTACAACAGAATGATGAAACTTCTGATCTCTACTTAATGTAAGCACTCATAATTCATTTTCTTGGTGGTTCTTTTCAGTCTTACTCTCTTAGATCTGGTATTGGATGCAGGAGTATATTGGTTTCCATAAACATTGCAGTATTTTTGTTTGAAATAGCAAGTCCAGTTAGGAACTCAGACTTGGAGCTCTTCTCCCTCCCACTAGTTTATGGAGCTAAGATTAATCATTTGATCTTGATTGGAGAATGGTGGAGGCTAGTGACGCCAATGTTTCTGGTACAAGGACAACACCTTCGTTCATTTTTTCTCTTCTGTATTGTTTGTGTATTTTTTTAAGTTTTAACAACAATACAATAATGTTAGAGGCCATTTGGTTTTAGTGTAGGCCAAAAGAAAGTACAGAAACAGAATAAAAGAGAAGTTAGGTTCTAGAAAATTTCAGAGCATGAAACTCTTCTATAACTTTCGTCATTATTACATTATATAAAACCACAGTTCATTGGACTTGTGTGACTAAAAGTTATTAACACCAATCGTAATAACAGTGAGGTAATGGTTTGTTTCTAAATGAATATGCTTGTTGCTTGAAATGTCATACATGCATACTCTTTAAAACATTTGTTAATTTGCAGCATACTGGGATTTTTCACATTGCTCTTAGTTGCTGGGCGCTTTTTACATTTGGACCTAAGGTTTGCAAAGGCTATGGTTCATTTACGTCTTTCTTAATTTACATGCTTGGAGGAATCTCAGGCAACTTGATTAGCTTTCTTCACACACCGGAACCAACTGTTGGCGGGACAGTAAGCACTAGATCTACCCTTTTTCCCCTTATTTCTGATTTATTTACTTATTTATTTATTTATAAACTTTGGGCCGTGTCGATGATGTCTTAAAATTAATACTAGAATTTTGTATAAGCCCTCTTATGCAAAACATAAATAGTTCTGAAGTTAATAGTCCTTGATATCTTAAAGTTAATTGAATTTCTTCTGATACTTCCTGCACTGCTCTGACAGTCTGAATCATCAGTTAACCAGGAAGAGATATTTTTTCGTATGTTTGCATCCAACTTTGGTCTATTCATGTGATATTTCATTCTCTCTACCTCACTGGTTTGTACAATGCACTAAAAGAGGATAAAATTGGCTATGCACACAGGGACCAGTATATGCTATAATTGGAGCGTGGCTCATTTATCAAATTCAAAACAAAGATGTTATTGCAAAGGACGTCTCAGAGACTTTGTTACAAAAGGCAATAATCACCACTGCTCTTGGATTCATATTAAGCAGTTTTGGTCTAATTGATGACTGGTAAGATCTGCACTGTGTCAAACTTTTCTTATTGCTGTTTTGAGAACGCCTAAGCATAGAATTGTGATTTCTATAAAATAGAATCAATTTGTCGTGATTTTGTGATCCATTACTGACAGAATGTAATGGTTTTGGAACCCTTTGTTGGAAAAATGGTGCAGGACGCATTTTGGGGCAGCTTTTACAGGTGTAGCATACGGTTATTTCACATGCCCAACTCTCCAACTGGATGATACATCTTCAAACACTGGTCAAGAAGAAAGAAATATAGCACTTGTTAAGCGATATGCTGATCCTTGCAAATCGTTTTTCTTGTTTAGTATCTTCATTATCATTCTAAGCTCTTTTCTATTCTTCATGGAACCTCCTCTCAACGCTTTGGCATTGGACAACTTTGTGTGAATATAGAGTTCAGTATATGATTAATATTATTTCCAAGCCCCTATGGAATCCATAAAGCATCTCTAGGCGGAAGCGAAGGCAGTATATAATATAAGAGTATATAATATAAGTGTGAGACTACAGGCATATATGTACATAGACATTAGCATTTGTTTGTTTGCTGTCTTTTATCTTTTGGATCGAATGAGAGTTATTTGCAGTTTTTTTTTACTTGTACAATATTCAATCCGTTGCTCCACCAAAACATCACTGATTCAACTGTAAATTCATGGTTTGTTTTGTATCCAATATGCTAGTTAGCTATGACTGTGAGTCCCTGAGAGAGAGAGAGAGAGAGAGAGAGAGAGAGAGAGGAGAGAGAACCTATGACTGTGAGTCCAGTAGCTACCAATTTTTGTCTGGTCTGATTCCAATTTTCGAGAAAAAAACGTTCCACGTTGAAGTTGCCACACAGGCTTCAATGCAAAACCACCCCTGTTTAGTTGAGTTTTAATAATAAACCACGTAGCCTTTTCTATTTTTGTTTCTCATGCATTTCCACTTTATTCCCCTGGTTTTTGTTTCTTCTAAATCTTTTCATCAATTTCAAAAACCGTCCACAAACCTCTACTGCAAATCAGTTCTCAGTCTGTCAGAATAGAGCCAAGAGGCAGCTAATTTGCTTAAGATTTGAATTGGATTGTAATGGCGACTGGGGGAGCTGTTGTTAGAGACCTAGTGGGTCCTCTTCTAGCCGTCAATTTTGTTGTGTATCTCATAGTTCTTGAATTGGCTGGATGGTCCATTGACAAATACATCAATGGCGAGCAGAACCTCCCACGTATTATCTCTCTCTCTCTCTCTCCCCCTCTCCTGAATAGCTAAACTAGAAGTCTAGAATATCAAGAACTGGGTATTCTTGGAATTTTACCTTTGTTTTTTAATATAATTATAGATTTAGGTGGAAATCAATCAACAAGCTTCATGTTGATGTTCGCATTGATTGCTGGGGTGATTGGGTCGTGTTCTTTGCTGTTAGAGAACTAGTGGGTCCTCCTCTAGCCGTCAATTTTGTTGCGTATCTCATAGTTCTTGAATTGGCTGGATGGTCCATTGACAAATACATCAATGGCGAGCAGAACCTCCCACGTATTATCTCTCTCTCTCTCTCTCTCTCTCCCCCTCACCTGAATAGGTAAACTAGAATATCAAGAACTGGGTATTCTTGGATTTTTACCTTTGTTTTTTAATATAATTATAGATTTGGGTGGAAATCGATCAACAAGCTTCATGTTGACGTTGGCATTGATTGCTGGGGTGATTGGGTCGTGTTCTTTGCCGTTGGGCTTGTTGCATTTGCGGACCTGGCGAACGGATAGCCTGGCCTCTGCGTCTTCTGTGGCTCTCATCTCCTGGTCTATCACAGCTTTTGCTTTTGGGTATCTAGCTTTATCTTTCTTGATACCCTTTCTTTTGAATAAACAACGAACACAAGGGTCTTACTATTCTGCAACTCAAAAGTTCAAAGCTTTAAACTGTGAGGGCTTGTTTTCAATATCACCTGTGTATGTGTGTGTGAGTGTATAAATATTATTTAAAGAAAAGTACAAAGCTTTATAATTATTTTCCCTGTACATGAAAGATTTTTTAATGTAATTGATTCGATTCAAAGTTGTAGTGATGTTTCTGCTTGAAACTTGAAAGTGGTTTAACATGATATCCCTAATTGTCTGATATATATTGTTGCAGACTGGTATGCAAGCAGATCATATTAGGCGGACACAGAGGAAAGCGCTTGGTAAGAGTATTATTGCATAATAATATATTTTACGTTGTTTCTGATGAATTATTAAAGCAAATTTTGACAAAAAATGTCATCATCATATATATCTGCAGCAGACATTGGAGGCTCTTATAGTGATATCATTTCCTAGTCAATTTCTATATCTAGTGCTACTGCATGCTGGAGTTTTCAACATCAGATATGGTCCCCGACTATCAAACCAACAGTCATGACTATGATGGTGGCATTGCAATGAGTCAATAGCCTCATAAGAGTGATATTTTATTTGTTTTCTAATGTGTTTGCCGTTTGTAGAGTCTATGGCTGTGCACTTTCAATTTGTCACTGTTTCGTTTTGTACTGGCCATCTACCTATAATTATCAGTGTGCCTTTTCAAACTACACACACACAGAATCAATGTTTCTTTTTGATTAAGTGAAATAGTGGCGTTTTAGCCCGAAACTGTATCGCACATTAAGTCCATTAACTGTTGTAAAAGCTCACAAAAAGCAAAATTGATTTTCTTATCATAGATTGGCATAAAATGTGAAATTGTGAAAAAGTTAACTGATAAAACAAATTCATTTGGACTTGTTCACGTTTAAAGGAGAGTGAAATATTTGAGTCCTTGATCCATTTAAAATGTAACTATTTCAGAGTGGAATTTGTTTGCATGATAATTCCTTAACAAAACTATTTTCAATTAATTTCCATGGTAAAAAGCAACCCCCGTTTAAGAGCATACGTCAAAAGTCAAAACCAACTCTAGTCTGTTCTGTATATAATGATCCAAATGAAGTCTACCTCGTATCGTACAAATTATAATAACTCGTGCTCACGCAGAACCTCTGTGTTTGTTATTCAGTTGTTAGCAGATAAATTTCTAGCAAGAACTCATAAATCATTGTTTTGATTCATCAGTCTACCACTCCACTAATGCCAGTGTGTGGCGTCCCCCACAAGCAATAAGTTTGGCAGTCCAATGTCCCTCGGCAGTGCTTTCACTTGAATCTTTTGGGGGAAGGATGTTTATGGGCACTTCCATGGGTTGACCTGTTGTTACCTTCCTTCCACATCCAAGCCGTCCGTGGTCTCCTCTCCCAAACTGCCAACAAGCAAAAAAAATTATTGGCTTTAATAGATGTAATTAATCATCCAAAAAGCATTCGTATAAAATTTTGTACCAGCAACAAACTAAAGTCCAGGGTACTTGTTCTTATATAACCTTGAATTATCATGCCATTTGCGTTAATTACATACCGAAAATATGCGTCCATCGCGTGTTAAGGCAACTGAGTGCGTGCCTCCGCAAGACACCTGTGACAAAATAGACATTATCTACCTCTTAACACTATGAAAGGGCATATCACATATTATAGTCTTTTCACACTACTTAAATGCTCTGACTATTTTACAATCTTCATTTTAGTTTGTAATAAGTTACTAAATGTGTGCAGTACAGCTTCTTTATAAAATCATGATACAGCAACTACGCAGCACACTCCTCTCTTGTTCGTCCAAAAAATAAAAAGCAAACTCTCAATCTAGATTCTTTAAACACCATGTAACACAATCAATCTAATGGAAGCGAATAAATAATAGTACCTGAACAATGTCCTCCCCAGCTAAAAGTTGTACTTTCTGGGGGACCATTTTACTACTTTTATCATCATCTCCAAATCCAAGTCTTCCATGTTCTCCTCGCCCCCAACCATACACCTGCAGAAGCCACATGCACACTAGTGAGGTTTACATTGCGGAGGTACAGATATCATAAGATTCATAACACATGGATCATCTTGGCTGACTTCATTGTAACATATGCAACTAAACAATATCATACCAACTTGGAAGAACTTCTTAGTATCCTGGAACAAAACAATCAATATAAACACAAACAGATACGCCCATATATTTTATAAATTGTGTGGATGAACACATAAATCTGCAAGTACACTTCAACCTCTCATATCCACTGTGTCAGGGAAAAAACCCCATTACTACAATAGCTTTATTGCAGTGCAAAATAACAACTAGGACTAATGTCTCCAACAGAGGATTAACCAAGTCTTACAATTCAGCCATTTACTATATATCCCTTAGATAATGGAAATCATATCCAAAAACAGAGAATTATTTCGTTCTCACATCTCAGTGTTTATGGATGGAGAAAACAAATGCCTAAAAAAATGACACAAGAAAATAATTATAGTGGAGTTAAAAATTGCATCTAGTTTTTGGTTTATTCTTATTCCTTTAAAGCAAAAAGGAGCTTGAAGGGTTATGTTCCTGAGAGCCACAACCATAAATTTAAAAGCTACAACACAATGATTGAGATTTTTTCCAGTAAAAAAATGATTTTAAAAAACTGTAAACCAAACTAGACTTATTACTTTGCTGTTACGGTCATCTGAGAAAAACAAAATGACTCGTGCTGCATGACAGCTAGGTAACCCTCATTATTGTAATCTTACGGCAACATATTTTACCTACATGTAGACATATAGAGATGGGAAGAGTGTACTGACCTCCCCTTCATCTGTAAGAGCAGTAGAATGCCATCCTCCGGCAGCAATATCAACCTAGATTTGCAGATAGAAGAAAAACATTGAATTCCATACATTAATGAACCAAAAATTCTACAAAGTATGCATCATATCACCTGCACTGTGCAATAAGAACCAAAAAAATAAAATAAAATAAACAGGTTCAGCCAAAAAGAAAAGATTTAAGCAACCACAAAATATTTCCTTGTTTGACAGATCTAGCTGACTAGTCTATGAAAAAGCAAGCACTTAGTTCTGCTCTGAACATAAATGCCGGAGCAGAAGAAGCATACATGCAGAATTTAAATTAAAAATAATGAATATGAATGATCGTTTTTGACCCCTTTCCCCTCTTGATTCACAAAATTATGACCAAAATATCTTGAAATATGCCTTCTAGTTCCAAGGTTCCCAAATACAATATTAAGTGTCAAATCAAGCATAAGCCCATATCAGGAAGCACTAAACACTAGCAATAGCATCGTGGTCATTGAAGGTTGTACCATACTATATATTATGGACACAAGATATCCAATATTCTTTAGCTCAGTTTATAATGTTATCCTGTCAATGCAGCTATTTACTGGTTTTGAGAATTTCCTTTCACTCTGAATCTTTTCACAGAGAGTTCTGGACTTTAAAAAAATTTAGGTATTAAGAAGAGAACCAAAAACTTCTTGTCAGCATAAGTTGATGTTATTCTGTCAATGCAGCTATTTACTGATTTTGATAATTTACTGGATCTTTTCAAGAAGAATTCTGTATCTTTAAAAAAATAAGCATGAACAAGACAACCAAAAACATATTGTCAGCATGAAAGGATTTGACAGATCATGAGGTTTCAGAAGATATACAATCAAAGGAAACGTAGAGTACCTTAAATAGTACTAATCATAAATGGAGAAAAATAAATTCAAGATGACAAAAAGGTAACGGTTTGACAACAAAGTACAAACCAAAGTAAGTCCAGAAAGCCCTTGAACAGGAATAGGTTGTGATCTTGGTTGGGTGTCCCCAGTTCCCAATTGTCCGTATTCATTGTTGCCCCATGCCCATAAAGTACCATCCTTCTGGAAAGCCAAGTTATGAAATGCGCCAACTGCAATCAGCTTGACCGCTTCAAGACCTTGTACTCGCACAGGAATGTAAATCTGTTTTCTGTATTATATTTTTAAATAAGATCAACTCAGACTAGCCAAATGCTAATTTAGACATAAAGAATGCTTATTCACAAGCATGCAGTGAGCAATTGCCTTATTGCCCTATGTTTAAAGCTGATATAGGGGATTATGAGATTACTGAAAACAAGTACACATGTTTAATTTTAAAAGAAACATACATGTCCCCAGGAGGCCATGGTTGACCCCAAGTCCATACATGTCCTTCCTGAGTAAGTACTACAGAATGAGTACCTCCAGCAGCAACCTGTAAGATTAAGTTAGATTATACAAAATACTCAAGCTAGGCAAGGCATGTAAAACTGTCAAGAAGTCAGAATATATCAAGGAAAACAATACAAGGCAAAGATATTGCTTGATATATACATGCAAAAATCAAGATAAAAGGAACAAGAGTATAAAGAAAAGATACTGCACTGCCTCGTGAATTATTTATTTTTAATGGCCTATTCAGCCAACAAAAGAAAAACGAGGAAAATAATGAGTATGCCAAACATAGCACATCAATAGTTGTATTAATTACATGAATACATAAATATTGTATTATACACTAAACTCACAAATCCATCTAAATTTAGTTATATCGTATTGCTTATTAAAAGATTAAATGTGACTGTAAGAGGTTCACACAAAACAAGCAACGTAAATAATACTATTCTATCATTGATTTTAAAAAATTACTGCAAATAACATGGCAATTGATGGCAATGCTCATCTGTATAGGTATCTCAAAAAGCCATGCATTTAAAGGATTTCTCCAGTGTCTCAATATCCATCAAAAGAAATGCATTTGTAAAAGTAATTGACCTGGCGTACAACAAGCTTTGGTGCACAGCGATGAGGAATCACTACATCCCTTCTCAAAGGTCTACCAGTGCCGTCCTTCCTCTCTGGTTCTTCCCCACACTGCCCATACTCATTTCCACCTGCAACAAACACTTTGTACCCTTACATCAATAAAAATTACCTACTGGATCTGCCTATCCCTAGTAAAAAACACAACATAGTCCATTATGTTTAAGAAGGTAATAAGTGATCTATTTTTCATAAAAAACCAAAATATTCTGTATAAATTTCATTGATACCGTGCTCAAAGCAATAGTGTAAAGATAACCCAATGACATACCCCAAGCATAAGCACGGCCTTGATCGTCCACAGCCAAACAATGCCATCCACCAATAGCGGCCTGAACATAAACAAGACTCGGGCTTGACAGGATGAAAAGGTCCATATACAATAGAAATAAAAATATAGAAACGAGGGTTAATGCATCACAGACAATATATAGTTGACGACGAAGATTAGGCTTACCTGGACAATTTTAACATTGGCAAGAGCTTTAACTTGGCTTGGGACATTCTCTGTTTTGGTTTCAGGAGGGTGTCCCAGAGTTCCTCTTTGGTTCCAACCCCAAGTAAACAACTAATTCACAATCCAAAAAGACCAAAATGAACTTAAAATGGGATATAACTAGGTAAAACCAAATGCGTCATAAATTAAATAATATTTTCGAGAGGAAAAATATAAAGAGAGTAAAAACAATGACCAGTGAATAAGAAATAAATAACAGTAAATTGAGTAGCAAAAGAAAAGAGAGGAGTAAGAGGGTAAAGGTGGCACCTTGCCATCTTCACAAATGGCGAGGGAGTTTCGACTACCGGCTACAACGGAGCACACTTTTTCATTCTCAAGGGCTTCCACGACGCATACCGATTCTTTCTCTTCGTTGCTCCCTAATCCTAATTGTCCATCTTCTCCGGAACCCCTGTTTAACAACACTTCCAGTATCAGCAAATGCAATATTGTACTCCTTTCGATCAACCTTCATTTCAGCTCAAGTTATGCAGCAATCGAAATTAAGACCTATGAAAAAAAGAAGAAATAACACGAAAGAAAAGGGAAAGAATGAACAGAGACCATGCTATAATGGAGGTTTTGGAAGCCATGGATGAGACTCTAAGAGCACGTCGAAGACTGCTTAGCTGAAAGGTAGCTGTGAATAGAGATTGGTTATATTTATAGGTCTGTGCGCTCTTTTGCAGACACTGCAGTTTGAGCAAAGCGAACCCGATTCGAGGATACGTCAGTGAGGTAGTGTATCAATGGAAAGTGTCCTGTCCTCCACCCAGAAAAAAAGGCAGGTAAGGAAAAGGAACCGTACTGTGCCTTTTGTTGATGAGATGAGATAATATGGACGATGGGGTAATGGGGTTCTTTTAGTAGGGTTTACAATAAAAGGACAATGTAATTTTAAAGGGCGAAGATTGTTAATTTTATTTTACTAATTTCATATTTTGATCCCCAAATCATATTTTTAGTCGTGGCATTGCATATCCACAGAGTACTCGCAAATTCTCATGATGGAGCTGGATTGAAGTTTGACGCCTGGTATAGAGAATCGAAGCTAAACATAAAATAACTTGATCGTTATGAAACATTGCATTGCCATGCCCAGTACCATTTCACATGGGGTATTTTCCTGAGAAGTAAAATTCATCAAAAGTTCACTGGAGGATACTGAATATATAATATATAATATAAGGGACTTGAACCTATTGTCTATCTGGTTATAACTGTCACCAATTTCAAACAGATTCAAATCACCTCAAAAACAACATGGTTTTATAGCTTGTATATTGTAACGTACAGGTAAAGATACTAATGAAATTCAGTCTCCACTGATGGACCTTGTTATCTTCATACTTATTTTTTATCTTGGAAAATATTTACTTATAATCTCTTTAAATGGAATTTATCAATTTTATGCTGGGATAGAGGGTTCAACGTTCATCATTAATCTGTTATTTCAAATGGATAATTTTATTTTATTTTCTTTATTCCTTCATCAGCTGAAAATTTTAAAACCAATTTAGCAATTTGCCTTTAGCTTGTGTCCTCAAAATCCAGGCAAAATGAATTCTTAGGTGCCTTGGTTAACAACAACGGGTTGTACCAATTTTACTATCCATATTTCCTGACAGCCTCTGCTCTGCATTTAACAAATCTCATCTCACCCTTGGGATCAAGTCATGGATCCTTTCCAGCTCCCTTGCAAGTTTCAACAAAAAACAAAAACCGTATATTATTAAGACAAGTCAGTCAAATGTTTAGATTTAACACTCTCACAAGGCAACAAAGCTATATTATTACTCCGGGAGAATGTAATAAAAGAATATTAAGGCATGCTTAACCACCGGTGCAAATCCAAGCACTGACTTCAACAATCAACTCATATGGCATGGAACTCAAAAACAAAACCGAATTCATCTCACCAATAATAAAGGCAAATTTATAATCTGTTCCACATTTTCTACCCCAAAAATCCCACTCAAGGTTAAGTTCATGGATAAATTTGTGCTACAACAACCCACATGGCATCTACTTAAACATTAAAGTAAAGAGTACACATCCTATCAATCAGATTTGTCACTGCTGTCCCTCGCCTGATTCACGTTTTGATGCTTCCTTGATCTCATCCCCGGCATCATCCTGAATTCCATAAGGACGTAAATTACCAAAGGATCAATCATATTTATATAAAGGATAAATATTCAGAAGGCAGTAACTAAGATAGCTCTTAGAAAGAGCTAAATTGAATCCATAGTTTTTTTCGCATTTTGCTAAAGCCCATTATATATACTTTAGAGACACAACCAAGTCTTTAGATGTTGCGACAGCTTTACATTTTACAGAAAATGAGTTGTAACCTCAAAAACATTAACTGGACAGACATAGGCTTGAAAAAAAAAAAACTAGAGACAGAGAAACAGCTGTAGGTTCTTTGGAAAAGATTTTGTATCAAAATGAAGCTCTATACAAGCTGGCTTTATAAATGGCAACTGAAAGCCAGAAATATAGAAAACAAAAATTTATGTAAAATAATAGAACAATTAGCAAAGCAAAGTAAAAAAAAAAAAAAACTGGGCAGCAGATAAAATTAGAATGAATAATAAACATCATCCATCAGAAGTATTATAAGGCCAGAGGTCAAGAAGAACAGTACAAGTGGTAGATAGACTTACCGTGATGTCAGATGTCCATAGAGTCAAATTATCTCGGAGAAGCTGCATAATCAATGTACTGTCCTTATAGGATTCCTCCCCCAATGTGTCCAGCTCAGCAATAGCTTCATCAAAAGCCTGACGAACAGGAAAAATAGATTTTTTTTATTACTTGAAAATAAGTATTGAACTGGCCAAGCTACATGCTTTCCGAATTACAAATATGAGCATATTATCACAAATTGGTTATAATATCATGCAAAACAAAATCTTCAACTAAATGTCATGTAGGCTAACTAGTAATTTAGTTGCAGGAGCAAAATTCAGACTTGCATTCATCCAACAAATGAACCATCATATGCACAAAATCATAGGTTGTGGCAAATAACATCAAATAAAGAAAATAGTATTATCAAAGTTAAAACCACTGAAAGCAAGAGCTACAGATACCTAAATATATTATAATATATGTACTTGAAGTTCATAATTTCTTGGCCAACAATAGTTGATGAAGACAAACAAGTAGACAATTGAACTTGGAAACTAAGGGACTGCTAGAGTAACATACTAATACGTAGCATAATAATATAGTATGTCATAATGTCCCAAGCAGATACGAGCATAACTACATGGGTTTATAAATTTGTCTCACACCATGTTTAAAACACAAAAGTGAAGCAAAGAAAAAAGATTTATGGATAAAATCTCACAAATTAGATACAAATCTTAAAAAGAATTGTTCATGGAACATATGTACCGGTATAAAACCCAATAAAACCAACACCAAATTACTCCCTTCCATGAGTAAAGGTTAAATTTAGCCTCACACCATCTTAAATAAAAAAAAAAAGGGTATTTGCTTATAGTTTTGGGATTGATCGGTCATTTTACTTGTAAAATGTGTCATTTAATCCCTTTAGTTATGAAAAATGGGTCATAGAAAGACAAATGTTACTTGAGCACTAATATTTTAATATTTTTATAATTGAAGAAAATTTTTAGATTTACTAAAGGGATATTTTGATCATTTTATGTGTTTTCTTCCAAACACAACAAACTCATCTCTCTCTATATTTTTTTACCACCGCTTAGTTGGTTCTTTTTAATTAAATTTAAATTTTCAGATTTAATCCATAAAAAGCACATTTTTCTCACAATTCATATAAATTAAGATTTAATAATAAAATATCAATGTTTATCCTTCATTAGCACATTTTTAATAGTCAAAAGCACTAAATGACAATTTTGATAGTCAAAAAGACTAAATGACACAATTTTAGCAATCAATATGATTAAATAACACCATTTAAAAGCAAATGGATTAAATGACGCCTATAGCTTAATCAAAATAACTATCATGACCCTTTACCCTAAAAAAATTTGAAACAAAAAAGAAAGCCATCCCAATTTTAATTCATATTGTTTCATATATGATTTCATAACACACGCACAATAATAATCACACCATCTTAAATATAAAAAAATAGAAACAAAGAAGAAAGCCATCCCAATTTTAATTCATATTGTTTCATGTATGATTTCATAACACACACAATAATAAAAATTAAAGCTTAAAAAATTGAATAAGGTCTTAAAAGCAATGCTAAGGTAGAATCTGTGTTGGTATAAAAGAACCAGCAACAGAACAATAATTACTCATCCATTAGTA
Organism: Elaeagnus macrophylla; assembly: GCA_029378325.1. NCBI lineage: Eukaryota > Viridiplantae > Streptophyta > Magnoliopsida > Rosales > Elaeagnaceae > Elaeagnus > Elaeagnus macrophylla. The sequence continues at coordinate 15,834,193 of CM055646.1, read as the reverse complement.
CACTCAAATATACCAGAAATACCAACAACAAAAAAATTCTCTAGACTCTTTAAGTTAAGTGAACTTCAACTGAAATAGTTGAGAGCCCCAAGTTTAGGAAAAACACGTTTGGTTTGCATAACAATCACATAGAAAAACGCCATCCAAAGTACAGCTGATAAAAACATATGGTACAAAATGCACAGCATGCAAAAATAAAAAATAAAGACAACAATTGCCCACAGAAGAGCTAAAGCATGATAAACTAGAGAACATTTTACAAGGTTCATGAAAAAATGTACATTCAACTTCAGTTTACTATGGCATGTGCTAGTAAGCATAACAGTAACAACAAATATACAGAGAAAAAAAAAAAAATGCACACAGTCAAAAATGAATTACCTGCTTTGCGAGGTTGCAGGCACGATCTGGTGAGTTAAGGATTTCATAGTAGAACACTGAGAAGTTAAGTGCAAGCCCCAGCCTTATTGGGTGAGTAGGTGCCAAATCAGCCAGAGCAATGTCCTGCAAATAATAAGCCAAAAACAGAATCACCCATCATCAGAAAAATTAGTGTAAGAAAAGAGGAAGGCAACGTACAGCATGAAAAGATTAAAGGAAGATTCCTCACCTGAGCAGACTTGTAAGCTAACAAAGTGTTTTCAGCAGCCTCCTTCCTCTCAGATCCAGTCTTAAACTCCGCCAGGTACCTGTGGTAGTCACCCTTCATCTTCAAGTAAAACACCTTGGACTCAGCGGACGATGCTGATGGAACAAGATGAGAATCGAGAAGGCTCAAGATCCCATCACAGATCTTGCTAAGCTCAGTTTCGATCTTGCTCCTGTACTCCTTGATGATGCTGACATGATCCTCATTACCCCTACTCTCCTCCTTTTGCTCAATAGAAGAAATGATCCTCCAGGAGGCTCTCCTCGCTCCTATCACATTCTTATAAGCCACAGAGAGGAGGTTCCTTTCCTCCACAGTTAGTTCCTCAACATCGACAGTTTTAGCTACTTTCTCCATGAACTCAACCATTTCCTCATAACGCTCAGCCTGCTCAGCCAACTTGGCCATGTACACGTTCTCATCACGAGATGATTCCGTTGGCGACATCTTTATATACCAAGTTATCTCCCAATTCTGAAAAATAATTTAGTAGATCTCATTAAGGACATAATCTTTAGATAGTGAATGATTGAAGTGTTATAGTCCAAGAAAAAAAAAACCAATTGAAGTATTTGACTTTTTTTTTTTTTTTTAACAAACATAAACTAGCAAGAAGAACATTCAAGATTTAACCATCCACTATGTATGTCATAGATCAAAATAAGTAACATGATCCAAATCGAGCGTTTTTGTTCTTGAAAAATCTGTCGCGCACTTTATACTAAACAAAAAACTCGTTAGGCATTGCAAATATAGCACATGGATAGCGGAGAAAGATTAATTGGTTAGAAAGAATCCTCAACATGCGCCCTCACCTAACAGTCAGCCACACAAATCCATTCACAAGCAGGTCAAATCAGCCCAAGCATAGCACGTATCTAAACAGATCAAACCAAAATCCCATACAGCGATAATCACATAAATAAAAACTCGCTAAACACACCAATATCAAAGAGATCGTGGGGCTAGATCTCAAAGACACAAACAACAAAGTCGAAAAAGGAATTTCTTTTAAAGCATAACCAATTCAACATGGTCGAAAATGGAAATCCATGAGTCTTATCATAGGCGTAGAGATAAATGACGACAAAACAATCGGTGAAAAAAAGGAATTGGCATCCGTTAGTACCTTCGGAGGTCGACGACGAAGATCTGACTGCAAGAGCACGTAGGCGAACAAGCGATAGGGCGCTGGGGAATGGTGGTTCTTAAAATGGTCGCCCAAGAGGAAAAGAAAAGAGAGGTCCAATTGGAACGAGACACGTGGTGGCTAGCTGAGAATCGTGGACATAATTTTTCCTTAAAAATTTTTAATTTTAATTTATTATTTATAATTAAATAATTAATTTTATAATTTTTTATTATTTTATATGTTCGATAATAATTTTTATTTATTAATTTTAAAAACAAAATTAAAAATAAAGAAAAATTTTGATTACTTTTTATAAATTTTAAGTTTTTAATCATTTTCTTCTAATACTTAATCATATAAAAGTTATAAGATTTGATTTACTCTATAAAAAAATATTTGGTCAAAATAAAAAAAATTATAAATCTGATTGAAAATTTTTATTTTTAAAGATTTATAAATTACCTCATTTAGTGATTCCTTAAAAATATAAAAATAAAAAATCGTTACCAGACATACCTGATTATAAAGTTACTTAAAAAAATCAGAAACTAAAAATCAAAATTGTAATTAAACAAGTCCTTTAAGAAATGAATTTTATAAATGAGATCTAATTAGTTTTAACATAATGTTAAATATGAATTTTTTTATTAAAAACATATAAGATGAATTTAATAAGTATTATTTTAATGGTTAAAAATTTTAAATTTTTTACAAATATATGTTGTTTTATGGAGCTTTCAAAGTTTTTTTATTATATCAACATACAAATATTCATCTGTACAGCAAGAACACACTGGCGCGCTTTTATTCTTAATTTTAAAAAGCAATGTAAAAGTTTTACTCATTTTTAATGTGTGAACACGTTCAAGTTTCACTAATTATTTTAATTTAAATACTATTTAAATAAATAAAAGTCGTGTCAATATTAATTTCCTCTAGATTAAGACGCTGATTTAAAAAAAAAAAAAAATCGAAAACTTGAACTTCAAACAAAAACAGGCACTTGATGATCTTATTTGTTACAAAAACAATATTTATGCTTTAGATGATTGGAGAGAAATGTCAATAAGATGCAAGTCAGAATTTTAATAATTTATTACTCAGTTGATTGACTGATTTAACAATTGATGGTATGAGAGTCCATGAGTATATTTTAGATTTTTTTTTTTTTATATAAACACAAATAATTTAACAATTATAAAAATTTAACTCACCTTAACCTAACATCACCTGTTAAAACAGGCAATGTGGATGAGGCATATAAGCTTAAAAACACACTAGTCAAATACTGATATGAGTTTAAACTTACGTCAAACTCACGCTTGTAACTTTATCATACCTACTCGATGACGCATAATTTTTTTCATGCATATAATTTTTTTTAAAGTATAAACAAGGAAAAAAAGACACAACAAAAGAGAAAAAAAATTACGAACGATTAACTCACCACAACCCAACATCACTTGTTAAAACAAACAATATGGGTGTGGCATATAAACTTAGAAACACATCCATCAAAATACCTATGTGTGTATTTTGGACTTTGGTGAGTTAAAAATAATGGAAAGCTACTTACCGCATTGATCAGCCCCCGGTTTTTCTCTTCGGCTCCACTTTTCATTTTCTATATAAAGTCATAAAGAGATTCCACAACTATCACATTCATCCCAGAAAAAACTTTCTATACTTGCAATCAAATATTGTATGAAATTTAAAAGAATGGCAACCATTTCTCTAGATCCAAGGCTTAAGTTCCAAATGGGAAAGAGCAATCACCAAAGATGAACATGTTGAAAGGCCTGCAATTATTCCTATTGTTCCTTTCACTTGGGTTTTGCAACATCGTGTTACATCAAAAAATATTAAAATAGTTGGTTTTATCTTTTACTTCAACTCATATTAAGTACAATTTGATCTAAAAAATTATTATAATTGTAACAATCATTAATTTATGGGCATGGATTTATGTCTCAGGATGTTATCATGCATTTCTAGTCATCCTTGCTTCCATGTTCCAAACCAAATTGTCATTATCTCTATGACCTATCCATTTAGCCCTCGAAAACCGGCTTCCAATTGCTTATGATGATGGATTCAAAAGTCATGATGGGTTCAAAAGCAAGCTTTAAGTGGTTCTAATAATGTAATTTCTCTAGTTTGTTTCTAGCAAGTGATAGTGCAGGAGCTAATAGCCTACCATGTATGTGACAACAAGGCTAGGTTCCAATAACACCAACTTTTTGCAGCCGTTTTACCTAAAGGGTACCATTTTGATTCAACATTTCTTTGGTGGAGGAGCAAAAACTAGTTCTGAGAAATATTCCCAACCAGCAAAATTCTGCTATAACTTTATCAGCTTCTGATTCATAATGAAGGCTGTCTTTACCTTTAGAAGCTAAAAAAATGCAATTAAAAGGTAGTGCTTGGAGGTTTAAGTACAAAGGTATAAATTAGAAATTGGAAGCCATATATTACTTACATGAAAAAAGTACAACATTTTCTAAAAAACTTGAACTAAAGAACACAAAAACAGAAAAGTAAAAAGTATAAAAGAAGCCTATAAAGTCTATTGAAAAATTGAAGAAAATAAATAAATTTCCCTCAAGCCATATTCATTACCAACCAAACAGATGCAACCTCTTCTTCTTATTTTTCTTCTTCTCAATATAAGTAAAGAGTTCCTCTTGGCGAGCTAGTGCCTCAACTAAAGCCTTCTTTGTTGCAATTAACTCTTTTTCAATCACCTCTATTCGATCAACAGCACTGTTCAACATTTCTATCTTCTTTGGTGGCACAACTTCTTGTTTCGTGTTCAAAACTCTTACTTTTTCTTCCAACTCTGCCATGCGTTTCATTAAAGCAACGTCTACACCAGATGAGGCTGGTAATGCCTGTCTTTTGAACATTGTTTCCTCACAATAAGTTGGGTTGGAATAGAATGTAGAATCAGTGAGTCTCTTTGGCATATTTCTAGTTAGTTTCACCATTGTGACTATACCAGTAACAAGTGTCATAAGCCCATTCAAAAATTGAGAGTTAAATCCTTCAGAACCAGAACAGCAATATTCTGCTCTAGAAATCTCATACTGATTAATCTTCTCGGCCACCCTTTTCATACTCATATTTTTCTCTATGCTTTGATAGTCCATTTTCTTACTTGAAATTTTTCTGTAAAGAGATTGCATTTCCTCAAGTACATCAGAATTTGTATTAACAACAACTCCCTCTACACTATGAGAGTCACATCTCTTTGAAAATACCACTCCTTTTTCAGAATTTGTCTTCTCATTATCTTTCCTTTTACATTTGTGCTCTCCATTTTCAACCCTTTTCAATATCTCTGGATTTTTCCAAGGACCTTTATCAGAACGCATACAACCACCTTTATCAACACATTTGCAAGTACCTCCTAAAAACTCTGGCAATTCACTGGCATCAATTATTTCAAGCAACTTGCTTTGGTATTTATTTCCAAGCACATGGATTTTTGCTGTTGTGTTAGGATCAAGGAAGGACTTTACAGTACTCCACAACATTCGAAACCCAGAACCGGCATTGATTATAAACATGCGGTTTAAGGTTTCTGGGTAGTTGTCACTATCAATTTTTTGAAGACAAGTGATCAAATCTCTGGCAGATTTGCTGAAATTTTTTAGTCCAACTCCTTGAACATCTAAAATGGTAGTGCTTTGATCAATGTGTCTCTTTGCAGCAACTGAACAAGAAGGAAACTTTACATTAAAAGTCCTCTCAAATTCTCTTACATGATATTTCACATAACGATCCAAAGTTGTAACTTGCATCAGTTTGTTAGGATCAACCTTACCCAATTGTTCAATATAAATTGGTCTACCATCTTTATCAACTCCATGATATCCATGTGGGTAATATTCTAAAACTTCATTGATTTCTTCGAAATCAAAATCTTCCATGATTGTATCAACACCAAATTCTTTCCTCCATTTGATCATGTCAGACCACATTTGTTTCGATTTCTCTAAATCAAATTTCCTAGCTTTTAAAAATCTCAACATCATGTGATAATCATCATGTTTTGAAGGCAATAGTTCCTCTAATGTAAGTGCTTGACGAAAAGCATCAACAGAATGGGTCTCTTGTTCATCATGTAAGTCGTCAAAATCAAGACACATGACTTTACTGCTTCTCCTTCCTCTTCTTGTCATAGTACGTCTTAATCTGAAGGAAGCATTCATTGTTTTCTTTTTCATAGAATCTACTTTGGGAGCTCCTTGTTTTTTCTCATCCTCAGAGTTTTCAATGTTAAATCTAGTAACTGATCCAGACATGGTGTTTTAATTTCTTACGATTTCGAACCAAAATGTTTTTGCTTTAAATTTAATTGAAGAATTAGAGAGCACGTTTTGGACTTGAAGAAGCCACCTGAAAGGAACAAAGAATTGTATAAAAGGCTTGTATGTTCCATTTTAGGAGGGTGGTTAGTCTTTGTTGTAGGTTTAATTAATTTTTAGTTTTTTAAAACATGCAAAGAGTTTGCCGAAATATAAGGTTAATCCATTCAAATTATAACAAAGATACCTCATTAGGATTAATTTATTTTCCCTTAACAAGAACAATCAAAGTTCTGAAAGTAAAATTAACGGTAGAGGTTTCTCAAAGCTGTGAAGAAGTTAGTAACAACTAATAATTGCTCATTTCCAAAATAAGCACCTAAATTGTTTTAGGCATTGTTATATATATATATATATATATATATATATATATATATATATATATATTTTTTTTTTTTCCTTTTTAAAAAGACGTCACTGATTTGAGATATTAATACCGATACACACTCATATCATGACAATTAGCTTTGGAAAATTTCTAATCTCAATGAGGTATATACTTATGTAGTAAATGGTGATAAATTAAGGCTTAACATCAAAATATATGCTCAAAATTTCAAACTCATACACTTTAATGTCTAACTAAATCTACAACTTTAACACAATGTATCCAAATAAACTTGCCACCCAAATAACATTACTTTGTAAGATTTCAATTTATCACCATAGAGATTCACGCTACATCAAATTTACAAATTTTTAATTTAATAGAAAATGGTTCCACATGAGATGAAGATCACTTGTATATTATTTTTGATATATTATTTTATGTATCATTATTTATTAATAGATATATATATATATATATATAAAATATCCACTTTTTTTTTTTTTATAAGTACTCATATTTTTAATTTTTTTTAATATGTTGATAACATATTAATAACATATACAATAATATAAAAATGTAGGAGAGAATATCCCACAAAGGAGATAATTTGTTTAATTACTTACACCAAACAAACTATACTGAAAACTTGCAATTCAAAAAATATTTGTAATTTTGTAATTACCTTTTTTTTTTCATACTCACTAAATTTACATGGTTATATTGACTAAGCAATATTATTATAAAGTAATAATTATTATCGGATCAAAATAAAATAATATTTTTATATATTTATTATACAATAATAATTTTTTTGATAATATATTTTTATATAATTATATATTTAATTATAAAAACATATCATATTATATATTATATAAATATTATAATTATGTACAAATTTAATATGAACAAAAAGTTAAGATTTAAACCGTACTAAACACTAAAATTTAATATATCTAAATTTTTATTTATAAATTTATGAATTATTATTTTTTTATTTTATTGATTGAAATTTAATATAACAAATTTATTCTATTTTCTCCCTTGCGCACGCACGCGTGGAAAGAAAATAGATTATTATTTATATATATATATATATATATATATATATATTTTCTCTCTATTTATCATTTTGAAATTTCAATAGTCGATAGTTGGATAAAAATATAAGGGGTTATTATTTTATCACACACATATAAATATATATCTCGCATTAGGTTTTTTTTTTTTTTTTTTTTATGAAAAAAATCCTTAATTTTTTTTTTCTAAGATAATGACATCTATCATCCTTTTTATTTATTTATAGTTAAGAAAAAAAATTATAAATATTAAGCTATCAATTATTCAAATTATTAATAATATCATATATTAAGTAAAATTCTTTAACATAAAGATATATTTTAATGCATAACATATACATTTTTTACTCCTTTCAAACTCTACAAATACTTTTCCCTTATTTCATTTGTTTGCTTTTAAAAAAAATAAATTATTTTGTAGAATACATAACATATAACTCACATTTAAACAACTTATAATTTAGTTTTTAATATTTCTTAAACACTAAATGACCATTTGAATGTAAATAAAATTCTCAATTAAATCGAACAATAATTCCAACAAGTTTATTTATAAAATATGCTAAATTTTATCAAATTAAATATTATAATCACAATCATTAATTAATTATTGTAAATTAAATCAAAGCAAACTTTATTATTGTATTATCTTAAAAAAAAAAAAAAAAACTCTTAATGTATTCCTTATGTCATATTCTCAAATAATATTTCTCCCACAAGTTTAATACTCTATTACTTTATATAGATATAATATAGAGAAGAGAGTTATGTATACCAAGCACAAAACTAAAAATTATGAATTTTTGGTTAAAAAATTAATTTTGCTAATTATGTAGTTCGTAACTGATTTTGTATTTTCTATGATTTATTTTGCTACAAAATAAATTTATATTTGTGATATTTGACTTCTAAATCTATCCTTATAAAACATCTAATTTTTTTTTAACTATACAAAGTAAATTTAAATTAATTTTTTTGATTTAAAAGAAATCACATACATTTTAATAATATTATATAAAAATTTAAATTACGTTTCATATTCTTTTATATATGTTATCATATAAAACAATAATTTATTGAAATTCTTTTATATATGTTATCATATAAAACAATAACTTATATTCAATAAAAATTATAAATAAATTATTATATCTAATAAAAATAAAAATATTATTTTATTTTTATAATAATTTTTGTATTTATTTTAAATATATTATATAAATTATTTAAAAATAAATAAATAAATAAAATAATTTATATATAAATTACGTGTTTCTAACTAATATATATACAGCTGATAGCTTAGCTTCTAGGGCTCCTAGTTTATGTACAGCGACTTGGTGGTGGAATGTTCCACATTTCGCGAGCTCTTTTATTTATTCTGATGCTAACAACAAACCTAATTACAGGTTTTGTTGAGAATTTTTATTTGCATGTGTAATTTTCTCAATATTTAATAATATTAGTGGTTGATTGGTTTAATGAAGAAGGTGCTAAGGAGGTGCCAACCTAGTTGGGATGTCCCGGTGCACCCACTGAAAACAATTAGCCACAACTTTTTATTTAAAAAAAATATATATATATATATATATATCGTCCGACACAGAACTTTTATTTCCCGGACAATTACACAAGAAAACCCAAAGTTCCTCTCTTTCGTATACTGAAGCAGCAAGAAGATTCTCGATCTCCAGAATAATTAAGAACAAAAAGTTAATATTTCTCTGGTTTATTATAATTTTATTTATAGTTGTATTTGTAAATCCTTAGTGTTGAAAATGGAAGAGAAACCTAAGCTGCTGATACTATACGCGACTCAAACCGGCAATGCACTGGACGCAGCAGAGCAAGTTAGCCGTGATGCCGAGCGCAGAGGCTGCCCCGTTAAGCTACTTTCTTTGGACGAATACGATTTTGTACGTAAAGTTTTAAACTTTCCTCGCCTGTTTGGCTCCTGAAAAAATTAAATGCCTTTTTTGCACTCAATTTATTGATCAGGAATGAGCATCTTTTATGGGTAACTACATCGCACATACTCACAAACATCAGATTTCAAGGAAGAATGAAATAGCTCTAAAAATGCATCTAAAGCTAATACACCGAAGCCAATTACTTATAAGCAATTTACTTTGTTGATTGTCTCAGACTAAATTACCTCATGAGGGCGCTGTAGTTTTTGTTGTTTCCACCACAGGCCAGGGAGATACTCCTGATTCCATGAAGGTTGGTTGGAGAAATTATCATCATAACAGTGTTACCATGTAACTTTATAATCTACATGTTATAGTCTCTTCAATTTCTTCATTTACTGCCTTATGTGCACGTAGGGCTTTTGGAAGTACCTTTTGCAGAGAAATCTAAGTCACCAATGGCTCAAAGGAGTTCACTATGCTGTGTTTGGCTTGGGTGATTCCAGTTACCAGAAATTTAATGTAATTATTTATAGTCCCTTTGATTATCTCTCTCCGTCTCTAAAGGAATTGAGGTGTCTCTTCGTATATGTCTTGACACAGAAGTGTCTGATTTGCAATAGGTTGGATTCAATGATGGAACATGGAAGTATTATCTGTTCTTATTGTCAACGTTAAGGGTGACATGGTTATAATCTTATACTCTAAGGTTTCTTTTCACAGCCTATTTAGGTTTTTCTAGTTAGCTAATGTACAACATGCATATATTCATTGAGAGAATGCCATTGACATTTTGGTTTCTATGCACAAGTTGTTTATTTATATGCTCCCAGTTATTTGCATTTTCACCTCATAGTTGTCCTTAACCTGCCCCTTTAAGTTGGCCTTTTAACTTGGTCTTAACCCTATTTATCATAGAGCAAATATTCAATGTGGCTGTATTTTATTCATAGTCTTTCCTTCAAACATGTTGCCGATTGTTTGGATAGAGTAGGACATTTATTATTTATAATATTTCATAGTTTAGATTATTCATATGAGAGCCGTATATTTTTCCCTTCATCATCACCATGTTATGCCTTTGCATTTCCGCTAATTTCCAAATATAATTGTTTATCTGTTAAGTGTTAATACAATATTTATTCTGCTCTTATAGCAGACACTAGTGGATTGTAATCTAGATTACAGCTATGTGATATGGCTAGCTATGTTAATGGTTCATAGAGAAATAACGTGCAATATGGTTGGTGAAACCGTGAAAGTGAAGTTGCATTAGTGAGCTTTCACTGAGATAAACTTTATTTATTGCTGCAGTTTGTTGCAAAGAAGCTTGACCGGAGACTTCAAGATCTTGGGGCAGCTGCCATTGTTGAGAAAGGTCTAGGAGATGATCAGCATCCATCAGGGTATGCTATAGTACATTAATACTGAGTGCACTAAAAAATCCTTGAACTAACCGAAGATTTGTCAAAAAAGTTGTCTCATTTAATTTGTTCATATTTGATTTTCCTTTTTAAGGTGTCATAGTTGGGTGGATGTCTGATTTACTGTTGTCTAATTTTAGTGCACATCTATGTAAAACACTATATAAAACAGTATATGAAGTATATTACTTTTCAAGACATCCTTTTCCAGGAATTCTTGATTGAGAATAGCATCTTTGTTGCTTTCCTAAGGATGTCATTTTCCTTTTCTATATGATGTTAACTGTACCAAGTTAAATTTTTATCGGAAGGTATGAGGCTGCTTTGGATCCATGGATGACATCTTTGTGGAATATTTTGCATAAGATCAACCCCAACTTCTTCCCTAAGGGTCCAGACTTTGTGATTTCTTTGGCAGGACAGATTGGCCAACCAAAATATCAGGTCACTTACCATGTAATTGACAAGTTTGATTCAAAATTTTCAACTAGTTCAGGTAACTTTGTTGCTTAGAGTTCCCTATTGGATTACTGAGAAATTAACATTTTATGTTTATATATTATTTACTTGGTGTGTCTTTTGATGTCTGTATGAATTTTGAAACGAGATATAAATCCATAATCGTAAAGGAGTTTGTATTTCTTGTGCCCATTCAATCATTACTGAACCAAAGAATGCTAGGCCTAGGTTTTTTTTTTTTTTTTTGCCCTTACCCTACAATGAATGGGGTTGTGTAACGCATGATGTATTGCAATAAACTTTGTAGCTATCCGATGAGTCGAAGACAGTGTTTAGTGAAGTGAAGCATGCACTTACCAGTTGATGAACCCTTAACTGACTAGAAGTGAAATGATAGAAATAACTTTTGAAATTGAAATTCAAGTTGTAAGTTGATTTCACATTATGTGGATTTTTTGTCCCCTTTTGTCATTGTAGCACTTCAGTTGTTTGATTTAATTCCTTTTATTTTTCACAATTGCTAACTGAATTTATTCACATGATGAACTTTTAATACGTGCACATCCAACTTGGTTAAGATCTTCAAGTTTATTGAAAAAATTATATTTTCCATGTCATTTCACAGATTCAAAACATACTGAGATGCAAATTGAGAAGGCTCGGACTATGTCTCCTGGAAAGTTTATGCTCAACAAGATTAGGCCTGATTGTTTTGTTAAAATGGTACTGATTGTATGCTCTACATTAGTGCAGGGAAATTTTGTGTTAGAAATATTTGGACGAGAAAAAAAGTTATTGAAAGGATAGCTCATTCTTTTACTACTATCATGCAAGGAAACATGAAACCTTGTTGTCAACAACTGTTAGGTGCTTTTTTGTGCTCCTTAGAAGTATTACAATGTTTGGAGTATTTTTAAACTATTCACTTGAGATCAATGTCTGCTCTATAGTAGTGTGTATTTTCCATTTTACAAAAATATTATTAGGCGACTAAATCCACTTATTACTAGTAATTCCATGTTCTAGATGTGATTAGGCGTTCCCTTTGTCTTAATGATGAATCCTTTCTGCCCAAGTAGTGTTTTATGTACTGTATGCATATGAATAGATGCCTATTGCCATTGGTCATGGGATAAGAATAACCCAAAATCAATTACTTTTTTCTAGTGACTCTTTCTGTGTGCATTCTTCCTCAACTCCTTTAGATATTTTTCATGCAGATAAAAAATCAACCCTTAACTAAAGGAGGAAGTGGCAGAGATGTGCGACACTTAGAATTTGAATTTGTTTCATCTGTAAGTTAACTTATATTTTTTCTGTACAAAACACAATACACTTTTGTATTTCAATACTGAAAATGGTTTGTGATACTTTTCCTACACAACCCACTGAATTGTCTTCTAAATTTTTCAGGCTATCAAATACGAAGTTGGTGATGTCCTTGAGGTTCTTCCTGGTCAAAATCCTGCTGCAGTAGATGCTTTTATAATGCGCTGTAATTTGGATCCTGAATCATTTGTTACTGTAAGTTGTCTACTTGACGTTTTGTGCCATGTGTTTATTTATGCTGCTTAGTTGTTTCTTTATGCAAATGCTCATTGCTAAAGAAGCCTTCGAAATTAGAATTTTGATGTTGTCATTTCTTTTAGGGCGGGTGACCGCACAAGGCCTGTTCTTATTGCATTTAGGTCTTATACTAATTTTTTGTTACATTTTGTTCATAGTTATTAAAAAGTAATTGTACAAGGATAAATGATCATTTTTCTATTTTAATTAATTAATTAATTATTTTCATTTTTTTAATCTGTATATTGCATTTATTAAGTCAAAAGATCTTTTTCAAATGCAATTGAAAAAAGTAAAAAAAAAGTGCTATAGGAAGTGTACCCAATTGTCTTTGTGCTTTCACTTTTTAATAACAATAGTACTAAATAATATGACTTGAAAGTATGTTCCCCTTTCTTTTAAGATTTGTTAGGCATACTTATACTATGTTTTTGAAATATATGGACGAACTGATGTGTTATATATTGAAGATTTAGGACGTAGAAGATAAACCTATTTTTTACACATCAAATGCACCATAGTTATATATGAAAAATTGGAATATATGGGGGACATTCTAAAGGGAGTAGGAGAATAAGAGAAAAAAGGTGCTTGTATGAAGAGATGTCTAGAGAAGTTGAAGAAATAAAATCAATAATCCATGGATAAAATGAGCTGGAAGGGATTCTTTACTTAGTCTTAAGAAGGAATAATTTTTATCCTAACGATATTATTTTCATGCTGATTTCAGATTCATCCTGTTGAGCCGGAGAATAATCTTCGTGATTCTCATACAATTGCCACAAAGGTCCCAATCAAATTAAAAACTTTTGTTGAATTGACCATGGATATTGCCTCAGCCTCCCCGCGGCGCTATTTCTTTGAGGCAAGAATTTAGTAGGTTTTTAATTTGGGGTTATCATTTGGCAAATTTCTGAAGCAAACCATAGCTTATAGTTAAAGTGACATGTTATTCGTGCTTGCTTGGTCCAACATTTTTATCTTGAAATGTTTTGAGACATCCTGAGATACATATGAATAATGATTTGTTAAAAGAGTTGTAGATCTATGAAGTGAATTTTAACATAGACATAAAAATGAAAGTAAAAGAGTATTTGTTTTTTTGCTTAAGAGTTAACTAATTTATTTTTTGTAGATTTTTTTGCAAAGTTCTTTTTTGCTTTCATTTTTTAACCCTATTGGTGTACATTTTTTTATGTGTATTTAGCATGCCATCTTACGGGGTAGGAGGGAACTACATAGAAATAATTAAGGAAATGATGGGTTTTTTTATATCTAATGTTTGAGATATTAAAAAAAATAATTCTATAATGGATTCTTGTACCCTCATTTCTTAATGGTGAATTTTCCAGGGATTCATGGATATCGTATACATATATGCTATATCTGAATACTCATGATTTTGTTTGCAAAAGTGCCCATGTCCAAATATTTGCAGTTCTGTTAAAAAAGTCTCTTCTTAGGTCATGAGTTATTTTGCTGCTGCTGAACATGAAAAAGAAAGACTTCAATATTTTGCATCCCCTGAAGGAAGAGACGATCTATACAAATACAATCTGAAGGAACGGAGGACTGTACTAGAGGTGATCTCAAGTAAACCCTTATATAGGACTGTTGCGTATTAACATATTTGAAAACTAATGTCTTAACTAGAATGTTGTTAGTCAAGAATGCGAAGTACTTGCTGATTTGTTTTTCTTTGTTTTGTTTCGTCATTGTACTATTGCTTGTTATAAAAATGCAACTCGCAGTCTCACACAGTAAGTGACACTTACAGTATGTTTACATCCATAGGATACATAAACTTTATAAAGGGGTTGATTATTTGTTGTGTTATTTTTTTCTCTCTTTGTGTCCCGGATTATTTATTAAGTCAAGAAGAAGGTTATTCACCCTTAATTGCATGACTTTATTCATATTTTTTATATCAGGTGCTGGAGGATTTCCCTTCGGTTCAAATGCCATTTGAATGGTTGGTGCAATTGATTCCTCCTTTAAAAACGAGAGCTTTCTCCATATCTTCCTCCCCCTCAGCTCACCCAAATGAAGTGCATTTAACTGTAAGCGTTGTATCGTGGAAAACACCTTATAAAAGGGATCGATCAGGTCTATGCTCAAAGTGGCTGAGTAAGCTTGATCCAGAACAAGGTATGAAAATTTAGATTTTTAAGGCAGATTATTAAGGATCATTGTACTAGACTACCTATTGATGTCATCCCTTCTTTCCCCCCGCCCCGCTGCTAAACAGGCACTTACATTCCAGTGTGGTTTCACAAAGGTGCCCTTCCTCCCCCATCCCCATCCCTTCCACTCATTCTCATTGGACCTGGAACTGGCTGTGCACCTTTTCGTGGCTTTGTGGAAGAAAGAGCCATCCAGAGTGTAACTAAAGAGACTGCACCAGTTATCTTTTTCTTCGGTTGCCGAAATGAGAACAATGACTTCTTGTACAGAGACTTTTGGTTGTCGCATTCTCAAAATGGTGGGGTAATTTCAGAAGCCAAGGGCGGAGGCTTTTATGTGGCCTTCTCAAGAGACCAGCCTCAGAAGGTCTATGTGCAGCATAAGATGCAGGAACATAGCCAAAAGGTGTGGAATTTGCTGAGTGAGGGAGCTGCTGTATATGTAGCGGGTTCCTCTACCAAAATGCCTTCAGATGTGCTGTCAACCTTTGAAGAGATCATTTCCCAAGAAAGTGGGATACCTAGAGAACATGCAACGAGATGGCTTAGGGGTCTGGAAAAGGCTGGGAAGTACCATGTGGAAGCATGGTCTTGAAAATCTGCCGTGAGGAAACAACAAAAGCTAGCTTTGCAGCAACGGAGATGTCCAAGATTGGATTACAACATGTGGACAGTGATGACTTTATCCAAAATGTGATTTATGAAATCTGTGAGTGCTACGGGGAATAGAGGGTAGCTGTAAATTTTATTTCTATGAACTCTCGTGCTACTGATTTCCATTCGTATGAGGGTTCGAGTACACAGATCAATGTTTGAGGTTTTCCTGAAGAAGTCATACTAAACGAGGTGCGACGATTGTGAAATTTTTTTTAGTTAATTTTTTCATTTAATCTATTCAGTTGTATAGGTTTGCGAGCTTATAGCTCTTGAAATGAACTAAAGTAGTTATTCTTAACTCTTGAGCAATAATTGCCCACATAATGTTATAAAATTGGCATTGACTGCACATGATGACTTAGAACTAATGCTTTTATGGTTCTTTATTATTTTATTAGAATTTCAGTATGCTTGTGCACTACAATTTAGAAACATGTACGATTTTACTCTAGCTAGAAATAGTAAAAGTTTCTGTTCTCTTTTAGTGCTTTGTGTTTGCCGTTTTCTTTTATCACTTCAGTCCCTTCAATTTAGAGAACAATGTCATACAGTCAAAGGGGCAGAGAGGGAGAGAGAGAGAACAAGCACATACAGTGAGGGGAAGAGAGAACATGGTACAATCATTTTTCCTTTAAAAAAAGACGTACAAGTTTAAGTAACATACAACAAGATTATTAACAAATTCAAACAAAATTACTAAAAAAAAAAAATTCAAAGAAAAATTATCTCTCAACGTTATGCATGGGAAACATTCCTGCCAATTCCCAACAAGTAATGGATATCTCTTGCGATGCCTATATCCAAAAGATGAAAGAAAGGGATTAAACACCGACTGACAGGTACGAGAATAAGACAGCCTAATCATCCATATTACTCAACCAATATGAGTAGCCACACGTAAAAAGGGCAGAGAGATGATGCAAAGAACAGCAACAGAAAAACGCAAAGATCATTCTTCAAATTAATGCATGTGATCCAAGAGATAGTTGGCAGCAAGCTCCTCATTCTTATTGCAGGCAAAGAATACTTCTAGTACTAAGTTTCTGTCAAAGCCCATAGCTTGAAGCTGCGAAAGTTTCCAATGATTAGTCAAACTCATGTATATTCAAACCAGGAGATTCCAGTCGAACAAAAGTTTGATTAAGATATCTACTAATCGCTAGACATGTTTGTAAACAATGGGCCTAGTCATTTTTGACGTGTATTAGACATTTATTCAGTAAGCAATGATGCATAGTGCATGCATCATGTTGTAATGAGGTTCAATGCGAATTAAATGTCCTTTTACCAGCTATTAGAACATGGGACTACCATCGAATTTGAAATCTCAAACAGCCAACAAATACAATAAAGATACCAAGTCCTAATTATAGTAATGAACTTACACGTGCAATGGCCTCTTGCTCCTCAGGAGTGACAGGCACGGCCTGTGGCATTGCTGAAGCCAACTGATCCAGTTGGTTCCTGAAAATGAATATACAAATGTCCAATAATTAATAAGTATTGAGAGAACCATCGCAGCAAGATTCATCTAACCCTTCTCCCTCAACAGGTTCATTTATCAGGTGGATAAAATCAGCTTGATGCTCTTGAATGAGACACACTAAATGTGGATTTTGTTTCCCTAACAACTGAAGCATTGGCTGCAACATTACAAAAGACCATTATTCCATATAATGCCAGTTAACAGTCCGAAACAAACATTCATGATAAAAAAAGAAAAGAAAAAAGATATGTCCTTACTACCTGCAAGATTTGGGGATTTGCCTGAACCATGGCTCGCAATGCTTGGAACTGTATAAAGGGTAAAAACTAATAAACCAATGAGACAGATAATAAATGCTTATACCGTTGTTGACTTACATACCCTGTTGACTGTTGCATAAAAAATCCAAGTTGCCAGCACCAACATTCAGAGCCATACTAGGAAGGCCCTGTGTTAGTTGGGGTGGGGGGGAGTTTCCACAACTTCCTCAATGACAACAGCAATATTATTTGACAGGCTGTATGTATTACCTATGGAAAGAGATTCAGAGGATTTGCTTTAGGACCTCCATAAGTCACTGCTGGCTCTGAAGCCTGAACAGGAGGATTTCCTGCTCGTCCATCAGCGGGAATTTCGGCGACAGGTGGAACTTCGGCTTGTTCAGGAATTCACTGACAGTAACTCCAATATCAATTTCAAAATATCGCTATACTTATGTCCACTTAAGTTTGCATGTGCACCACAATGTGTGGGCCACTTTGCAAGCACAACAATCAATATATCACTCAAAAACAGTTCTCATCTCAAGAAAGATCATTTCCTAATACTATAAACATCAAACATTAAGAAATGTCCTAAAGATAAAAAGCTAGATTCAACAATCAAGAAAAGCAAATGGATGAAAGAGCTAGAATAGGAATATAGAATACTTGATGAATATAAATATTCAATTGCTCTTTCAGGGTTGTTGTATGCAGCACGCAAAGCACGGATCACAATATCCCTATCCCAATCCCAACCTCCCCCACCCATATCAACTATCTGTGGGATGGTAGGATCCAAAGTATTACCAGCAACCAGATTAGATGCAGCTTGGTCATACACATCTTGTTATAATATGTGGAAGTGATAGATATATAAAAGTATAGTTGGCCTTCCTCCTAACAGCTTAAGCTTTTAGGACAGTTGGTTTCCTAATAATTTCTAACATAATATCAGAATTAGAGGTCCTGTATTTAAGATCTAACAACCTCAATTATTAAGCTGCAAGTATTTGGCTTGCATGGTGCATAGAGGTGACACTTGTAGAAGAGTGATAGAGGAGTGATGGAGGTATAAAAGTATAGTTGGTTTTTTTCCTAACAATTTAAGCTTTTGAAAAAGTTGGTGATCAATAACTTCTAACACATCTGTTCTAGAACTTCAACAAATAAAATTTATTCGAGATACTACAAGCATAAAACTTTAAAGTGAGACTGCGATATAAAACAAACTAAACAGATAAAAGAAGTGCAAATAACATGGGCTTGACAACAAAAATTCAAATTAAAAACCACAACAAAGTACTCACAGAGCAGAAGCAGGTTCAAAGACAGGCTGTGACCTACACGATTAACATACACCAAAAACAGGAAGTTGATTAATAATCTAAAAGTACCATGAAATTGACATATAAGACTGGATGATAACTCCATTGAGATGAACAAAACAAGACAGGAGGAGAATGACACTCAATGCACCACAGCTGTGGCAGGAGCTTCTGATGTCACAGGTGGTGTTGAGGTGGGAACAGCAGTACTTGTGGGGTGGGTCTACAAATACAACTCAATAAGATGGATTTCAAATTACTCACAGAAATCACAAGACTACAAGCATTTGAAATAAACCAGAGCACCATAAAAGAATAAAATAACCACTTATTTTCTAGTCCTAGATATATTGAGAGTAAACACTGGGCAAAAAAGATTCTAAATTACGCATCATATCCAACAAAATTTAAGAAATTAAATAATCACCCTCAAAAAAGATAAATGACTGGAAATTATATGTACTTTTACACTACTCACAGCATCTATGGGAACTCAACAACAAAGATTTGAACAGGACTCCCTAAGTTACCTGACTTGTGGTTGCACTGGATTTACTTGAGGATTCACTTTGTGATGCCTTATTCTATAATTGTCCCAGCAAAAAAAAAAAAAAAAACTTCATCTTCAGAAATTGCTTGCTTATTATTTTTTTTTATCAAGGAAAAGAAGATAACAAAAGAAGAGTTGCATAATAAATTTAATATCAGTCTTAAAAGCTTGCATTCAAGAGAAAGCTAACCAAACCTTAGATAACATGATGACAATAAAACTATTTTCAGCAACTTTACTTTCCTCAAGAGTTATTGTGTCCTGAAGAACCATGCCCTGATGAATAAAGGAGGGTAAACCTCTGCTCCTTGTGCTGACACTACGTTCTTCTTGACATCAGCTGCCTGCCAAAACAATACAAAAAAACGCAGTTTGCCACAAATAACTAAAGTAAAAAAGATAAGGCAGCATAGCTCAGCATAGTTACTGAAGTGAAAGAGCAGTAGCACTAGCAGCTTATAGCATGCACCAATAATGGACAGAGATTATGACCATAAGTCTATAATAACATAATCAGCATGTGATACATTACGATTAACGCAAATTCCCAAAAAATTACTGTCAATATTTTCACAACTAGCTTCGACAAAACAATCATGCCTGACGATACCCTTTTCTAATATCTCTTTAAAGATAAGAGCTTAAACATTGCAAGTAATTTACTGAAAAAATTGAATATACAGGAAAGCACATTATTATCTTCAACAATAAGACAAATTCCTGAGTTAAACCCTTCCAAACAAAAGTACATAAATATCCAATCAGAATTACAGACAAAAACTAATTTTAAATAAAACAAAACATAGTTACGAATACCAAACTTTGATAGTGAGAGAACGAAAAATCCATGATCACAGCGTCAAATTATATAACCGTCATGACTCCAAACTGAATCATATTACCATAGAGGAACGACGAAGTTTAAACCCTTCTCGATTCATCTTAAAATTAGGTTTTAAAGACTTATACGTTACCATGTCATCAGGTTTCACTACGATCTCGAAGGTAGCACCTTTGGGAGTCTTCACGAATATCTTCATATTCTTACAGAGAGCAATGACTCTGTACTTACAATATTTTAAACAGTGTTTAATTGATTAATAAAATAATCATTCATATTTTTTTAAAATAATAAAAATATATAAATTATATATAAAATATACTATTTTTATTATTATAAATTTTAAATATATTATTTTTATTATTTATCTTATTTTTTAAAATATTAACTAAATGTAATGTTATTATTATTATTTTTTTACCTTTTTCTTGACAATCGTTGTATTTTTTGTATTTTTTGTTGTTGTTGTTGTTGTTTAAGAAATTAATTAAGGGATCAGTAGCTTTATAGTATAATAAAATATATTTTAAACGGACGTGTTAAAAATGTGTATTTGAATCCGATTATTAAGATATATAAATGAGTATCTGAGTGTAATATGTTACATGTATGTATCTCCTTTTAGTATTTAATCCTTCTTCAGATGATATTCAATAAGTATCGCCAGATTTGGTTCCACCAAAAGTTTCTTTGTTATATATATATATATTTTACAAAACTAAATACTCTAAAATATATAACATAAAAAAAAAAATACTTTTAACACTATTTTATATCTTTACCAATTAAAAATAAAATATTATTCTTATTATTATAAATTTTAAAAATATTAATTTAAGTAATTTTTCTTTTATTATTATTATTATTTATCTCTTAGTCATTTAATACTAATAATAATCATATCCCATAGAAGACAAAAATTATTTCAAATTCAAAGAAAGAATATTGCTAAAAATATATATAATAAATTATATAAAGTAATAATTTTAAAATTTATAAAAAAAAAATACTCTAATAATATTAAACGGATTGATTTAGACGAAATTTACTCTTGAAAGAGTTTAAATGGTCGTTGCTCGACTTGAATGGCGTTAAATGTAAAATAATAAATTAAATTTTTTTAATAGTAAAAATATATAAGTTAGATATAAATGATATTATTTTTATAATTACAAATTTTAATAATATTATTTTTATTATTTTTTAAAAAATAAAACAGTTCAAATAAACATTTTCCCCCTTCTAAACTACATTACAGTTTGTGGAAATGAATTTGGAAAAAATATTTAAGAATCAATATGCTCCCATTTAGTTTAAAAAAAGAAAAAGGAAAAATCAATGAGACTAAACTAAAATAATAAGCATTTTAACAATTTTATCACAAAAAATTAATATTTTCTGATACTTTCACAAAAAAGATTATTGTGTTTTTCATATTGATACTCCCATAATAGGATATATCAATAATTTTATGGTACATTTTTAATTCATGATATAACCGCAATATATTTAAAAATTTTCTAATATATAAATAACTTAATTATTTAATTAATTTTACTTTAATAAAAAAAATATATTCACTTTTTACACCATTAAAAATATATATTTATTTATATTATAAAAAAAAAATTATAAATTAAATCACCTTTTCTTGAATTAGTTAAAGATCCGTGTGCATATAAATTGTTACGTTTCTTTCAATTTATAATTTTTTTAAGTTTTTAAATTAAAATTAAAGATAAATTTATCATAAAAGACATATTTTTGAGTCGATTAAAGATCCACGATTATAAAAACTCTAATAAAAAAAAAAAAATACACATGCATATAAATATAAATATAATAATCATTGTTAATTCAACTCTTTGAGTTTTAAAACTGTGTTTAACATGTGCATAAATTTTGTTAAGCCAATATTAAGTATTAATTAGGAAAGTACACTTTTTAATAGTATAGAAGCCTTGTTATTTAAAGTTGTTAGCTTAAATATTTTATGAAATTTAAAATAAAATATAAAGGGTGATATGTCACTATTTTAAAATATAAGGATAAGGATAAGGATAAAGATAAGGATAAGGATATTTTTATCTAAAATTATTTAATTTTAAATATAATGTAAATTTTTATATATATTATTGATAGATTGATTGGTTAAATATACCTTCATTTATTACAAAGTTAAAATGGATTTGCTAGATATACATTAAGGTAAGGATAGTGTTATCATATATAGAAAATGGACCTGGTAACATTTTAAAAAAATAATTGATGAACTTGTATATAAAATCATATTTAATTGAAAAAAAATATTATTAACATAGAACAGGATTTCAACACAACTATTTTTAGTTCACACTTAGCCAGCAAGAAGTTATGCTACAAAAGCAATTCACAGTTCCCATATTTCATTAGTCTAGTTTTAGTGTTCTCCTTCTCAAGTCTAGTAAACTTAGAACCCCTCTTCCTCGCATAAACTAAATACACACAACATCATATCATCGTTTTCCATGGGATTTGAACAAAACTATTTTAGTTCACGCTTAGCTAAATGGTACTTTTCTACCCCTTTTTTATATCAAACAGTGTGCCAACCTACAAGTTACAATTGTATCATATTTGTGTTATTTTTCGTTGGGTTCGGTACTTTTTTGATATCCATGTTTTAATAAAAGTATCATAAATTGATCATATTATCAAAATATTCCACTTTAATGCTTATATTATGAAAATGTTTTAGTTTTAATACTCATGTTATCAAATTTTAGCACCCATTTAATATACTTATTTTAGGTAAAAAAGATTAAATCAAAACTATTTTAAAAATATAAGTATTAAAATAGAAGCGTTTGAAAACATAATTAATTTATAGTATTTTTGATATAAATGAATATTATAATTTAGAAAGGTACCAATCTTATTTTGGCTTATTGAGTTTGTATCATATTTGTGTTCATGTTCAGGTGTTGAATTCATAAGTGTTTAGGTTTCTATTAGTGTTTTAGGTTAAAATCTTGTAGCATTTATGAGAAGCCCATGAACTTGTTGGCTTTAAAAGAATTTACAAAATGTGATGAGATAAATTATTTATTAAAATAGTGTTTGTTTATGCACAATGTTTGACAGGATCTGTGACATGAGTTATTTATTAAGTAGTAAAATTCAAATTTGTTGAGTTATAAACAATTCCTATCATTTAACTCATTTAAAAAATTAAGTCATAATAAAATTTAGGTAATCCATAATTCATATAAATAATTCAAATAAATAACTAAAAATAATTATTTTTTATCTAATTATTTTATAGGTTCGTACTTTGAAATATTTTTAGGATGATATTTAAATTTATTTCATATTTTATTTTTTATCAATTTATAATAATATGTTGTTTAGTTTAATTTTGAATATTTTAATTTTTAATTATTTATTTTAAACTTAAAATAAGTTTTTACTTACAAAAAAATTTATGATATATATTTTTGTTATATATTTTTGTTGATATTTGAGATTTTAATACCTTGATTTTGATATATTATAATATTTATGATTATTGATATTATTTTTATTTTATATTAGTTAATATTTTAACATAACACTTAAATTAATTTAAATTTTAGAGTCTAATTAGAATTTATTATATTAATAGATTACATAAGTATATGTTGATATTTATACAATATGTCAAATTTTTTTGCCCTATAAAATGTGATATATATTATTTGATATATTTAAACGGATTAATTTATTTATTAAACATGTTAGATTATAATTGTATTTTTCAATATATTTAATAAATATATTGAGCTTGGATCAAATTTATAAGGATTAGATTGTAGATGGGTTGATCGAAACTGAGCACGTCCCACCCATTTGGCAAACCTAGTTTGTGCTAGAAAGAATCCCACCATTGTACCAAATGCTAGGCTCTAGATTAAGTGTATTATTTTTTATGTTTTAGTATATGTGTTAGTAATAAGTGATTAATAAATATACAAAAATATATCTTATGATAAAATGATACAACAAGAACGGTATAGAAAATTTAAACTCCTACTGCCAATCTTAGAAATTACATGGGGCTCGTAAATTGTCTCCCATTATAAATTGGGCAGTTCTCTCGGTCCAATGTACACCAACTTTCTTGCTGATCTCCAGTCTCCTCTGTGTAGAGTGATAAATAGTGTCTTAATTTCGGAGGCTTTATATGAATCACCCTCTCACCACCATAACCATGGTGGTTCTATCAGCTGTTTTGATCATATTCCTGAGTTTACTGATAAGAGTTGGTTATGATACAATCACATGTTATTGGCTAACCCCAAGAAGAATCAAGAAAATCATGGAGAGGCAGGGAGTGTGTGGCCCTAAACCTCGGCCACTCGTCGGCAATATCTTAGACATGTCTTCTCTCATTTCCAAATCCACCGCATATGACATGAACACTATCAGTCATGACATAGTTGATCGCCTTTTGCCTCATTATGTTGCTTGGTCCAAACAATATGGTACCTAGCTGGTTATATTTATAAAATTTTATTTCATAAGATTTTGTTGGACAGTACAATTTTAATTAAACCCATGATTTATATTAAAATTTTAATACAGGAAAAAGATTTGTATATTGGAATGGAGTAGAACCAAGGATGTGTTTGATTGAGACAGAATTGATTAAAGAGCTTTTGTTTAAGCACAGTAACATATCTGGAAAATCATGGCAGCAACAGCAAGGCTCTAAACACTTTATTGGGCGTGGATTATTGATGGCTAATGGTGAAGATTGGTACCATCAGCGTCACATAGTTGCTCCTGCATTTACAGGAGACAGACTCAAGGTATATTTTGAGCCGTTAGATTTTTTTCAACTTAATCCTTTTATTTTCCCTGATTCATAATAATGCATATTATATCAACTACTCTGTTATCCCCAATTGACAATTTTGGTGTATTTTAGAGAACCCACCTTTTGGATACTTTTTTTTTAATTCCTTTTCTCTGTTCTTTTTAAGAAATTTGGTTTTTTGTTGTCGTTGTTGATAATGTTAATAGAGATATGCGGGGTACATGGTGGAATGCACTAAAGAGATGCTTCAATCACTTGAAAATGAGGTTAACTCAGGTCGTAGTGAATTGGAGATTGGAGAGCATATGACTCGACTCACTACAGATATAATATCAAGGACTGAGTTCGATAGCAACTATGACAAAGGAAAGCAAATATTTCATCTTCTAACTGTTTTACAGCATTTATGCGCCCAAGCTAGTAGGCATTTGTGCTTCCCTGGTAGCAGGTAATTAGTGTTTTTACAATCATGAGTCTTAATTATTTGCATTTCTTTTGATATAACTATAGTGACATTATATAGTTCTTTTTTAGTGTCTATGTCAAATCCAAGTTATATGTTTCTTTGTTCATCAATCACTTTCAGGTTGGTTGATTCTTGTAATTGATCCAAATACTTCCGTACGTGCTTGTTTTTTGGCAGGTTTTTTCCAAGCAAATACAACAGAGAAATAAAATCATTGAAATTAGAAGTGGAGAGAAAACTAATGGAGATAATACAGAGCAGAAAAGATTGTGTAGAAATTGGGAGGAGTAGTTCATTTGGGAATGATATTTTGGGGATGCTTTTAAATGAAATGCAGAGAAAGAGAGGAAATGGCTTCAGTTTGAATTTGCAGCTTATAATGGATGAATGTAAAACCTTCTTTTTTGCAGGACATGAAACCACTGCTCTTTTGCTCACTTGGACTATAATGTTATTGGCTAGTAATCCCTTTTGGCAAGAAAGAGTTAGAAATGAAGTCAAGCAAGTATGTAATGGTCAAACTCCTTCTCTTGACCATCTCTCCAAACTCTCCTTGGTAAGAATTCGCTTAACATAAAAAAAAAAAAAAATAGAAGAAGATTTTTTATAGCAACTTGTTGAATATCTTAATACAAATGTAAACACTTTATTTCGACAACAAACTTAATCATCTTACTAATATATTATTGACAATATGAGACTTACAATGTTGCTCAGCTTTTACTTTTAACCTAACATAGTTTATTTTGGCCTTGAGTTCAATTGAAGTACTAATTTATACCTACCAATAGCAGTGTCAAGTGTGACTGTGAACGTGATACTAACTAAATATGAACCTTTAGCCTCTATTCAAGAGGAACTTTTGATGGGCAGTAAAAAATTCCCATGCGTTTATTTTGCAGCATACTAAACTTGAGAGTTGAGACTTTTAGCGGAAAGTTAGTGGACCCTAGTATAATGAGTGACTTAGTTCATTGTTCCCCATGTCATTATTATTTAATATTCACAAAGAAAAAGAAGAAGAAGGCTGGTAATGAATATAGATTGAACAAGTGGGAAATTCTGGGTCAAAGGGCAAGGGATTCTTTATATATAATATACCTGCATTTTTAGAAATTAAGTAATATTGTCACAGAGCACGAAGTTCATTATAGAATGTTTGGGTTGAAGTTCAGTTTTTGGTCTAGTTATTTAAAAATAAAAATATTAAATAACATTTGGTGGGCTTTGTTATTTTTGCAGTTAAATATGGTGATAAACGAATCATTAAGGTTGTATCCACCTGCTACTGTTCTACCAAGAATGGCCTTTGAAGATATAAAACTGGGTGATCTTAATATCCCAAAGGGATTATCAATATGGATACCAGTACTAGCAATTCATCATAGTGAAGAATTATGGGGTAAAGATGCAAATGAGTTTAATCCTGAAAGATTTGCTTCAAAGTCATTTGTCCCAGGAAGGTTCATACCATTTGCTCTTGGACCCAGAAATTGCATTGGTCAATCTTTTGCAATTATGGAAGCTAAGATCATATTGGTCATGTTAATCTCTAAGTTTAACTTCACCATTTCTGAGAATTATCGCCATGCTCCAGTTATTGTTCTCACAATTAAGCCTAAGTATGGAGTTCAAGTCTGTTTGAAGCCCATTGAAGATTAGACGACTAAATTAATATGAGGATTTAATTTTGTATTTTTTTTTTTGGGGTAAGATGAGGATTTGTTTTTGTAGTTACAGACTACAGTGAGAGTCTTTTTATTGAGTGAGGAGTATTTTTGATCAACATCAAAAATTGGGTTTTTTTTTTTGTATAGCCAAAATGGGAGAGATAGGGATGAATGATGCTTGTAAGAGATTAAAACAAAAAGGCATTAGATATCAATAAAAATTGAAAGAATATCACACATTGGTTTTACTTTTAATATTGATTGGGTCAGAATGTTAATAAGAATATACAAGGTGAAAAGAGGTTTGGTGATTTGTTATAGAGTTAAGAGAGATAAACTTTAAGATTAATTAAACAAATCAGAAAAGGAAGTGATCATGTAGCTAGCTTGGATGGTCAATTTCATCAAGCTTATAAGGATGATATATAGTTTTATTCTGTTCTATCTTCATATAGCCAGCTTCAATTCTTCTATATTCAAATTGATTTAAGAAATAAAAGTGCTCAGCTTTCAAAAATGAAAGATAGTTCTAAATTAATCCAGCTTGAATAAAAAGAGAAGGTAGGTAGGGTCGATATATATCTTTGTTGTATTGGGATAAAATTTGTTTTCTTAGCTAGCAGTAGTACCCCATGTTACACTAGTCTCTGATTCTTCTTTTCCCACTTGTTAATTTTTAATTTTCTCATTCTTTTATTACCACTAGCACATTTATTTATGATGAAATATACTTTTTCTTATAATTTGGTGCATTCGTTAATTGAAATATCACAATATAATTGATTCAAAAATCTGTCTAACGAGAAATTCTAGCTCATGCTTTTTGTTGATCTTAAAATTTGTCAGTTTTTCAATTAATTTTGTTTGCAGATTTAGGAGGAAACGTACATAAACATATATTTCAGTGAAAAACAGAGGAAACTTTTGCAAATCAAAATACTCTCAAACAAGTACACCCACACCTTGCATAGTTATTATAATTACAGAGAACAATAGAAGAGAATAAAGCAATTCTCGTTCATTTTCACAAAAACCAAATAAAACAGTCATGTTGTTTTACTCCCACTCGGCTAATTTTGATAGTTATACCTAATTATGAAGTTACAATGAGTATTCATAACCCAGCCATATGTCTATTACTACCAGCCTAGTATTAGGCTTCCTATTTGGCACAAAACTCAACTTCTATACCACAACAATTCGTGAAATTTGCATAATTTTGGACGAAATAGTATTGTCAATTTTATTTTAAAAAAAAAATCTCATAGATTAGAACTACTGCCATATCTTGAATTTATTAAAATTTGGTTAAAGTTTGCCAACTACAGAGTGTTCAAAACTGTATTCAGGCTCAACATTAGGACGCAAGTCCCAAGCTTCGAATCCGTGTTCCATTGTCTAACAAAATCACAATCTTACGCACAATCGTCTAACCAACTGAATTATTTATTAAAGGTCAAAAATTTGATGAATGCACATTTTTTTTAAAAAATAAAAATTATTGAAAAAATATCTTTACAAAAAGGCGATCAAACCCATATCACTTTATTGCACTATTACGCCACTTACATGACACAAATTCAACTCTAAGCTGCATTTTAACTGAATTTAATCAATGACAAATAGTTTATCTATATAAATGATTTTGGTGCTCCAATAATATTGTATATAAAAAATATATTACTCGTGTTTTAAATGATTTGATAATTTTTTTGGTGTAACTTTTCATTCGACAATCAGTTCGTACTGTATATATAAATTTTGTTGTAATATTGGCCATGAATCAACAAAGTGTATTGTTTGATATTGCTGAATAGCTAAAGCAATTACTTACAGTCAAGGAAGTAATAGATCGAACCTTAAATTCTTTCAGAGAACTTGAAATTGCGAAATTAATGTTCAACAAGGTCAAAGTTATAGAGTTGAGAAGGAATGTACAAACAATTGTTCAGAGAATGAAGGTCCTTCAGAATTCATATTAAATTATTTATATTATTTAATTATAAATAATATTATTTGATATCTTAATTTTAAAAAAAATACAAAATTCATAATTTTAATAATTTTTTATATTAAAATATTAATTTAAAAAATAATATTTTAATTACAAAATTATTAAAATTATATATTTTATTCTTAATCGACTTATTTTTTTTTAAACTAAGAGATCAAATGACGCATAATATAATAAAAAAATATCTTCACAAATATAAAATTTATTATTAAATAAAAATTACAAACTAATATAATAGTTAATCCACGACAGTGCACATTGGAAGCATGATTATAAAGTATGCTGGAGAGCATGTGATTTAACATTGTCTGTACAGAGAGATCATCAATGCAATGAGAAATATTTGTCATAAGTACCGATTATGGGATAGTCTACGTCAAAATATTCTGAAAAATTTACTAAAAATAATAATTTTAAAATTTATAATAATAAAATTAATATTTTAATAGTATTAAATTTTTAATATTATATAATAATATCAAACGTTCAATGTTAAATATACTTAAATTATCATAATTTAATTTAAATGACTTTTAATTAAATAAATATTCAAAAAAATAATATAAAAGTTAATTAAATTATAAAAATATATAATTTGAACATAAAAATTACTATTTTTATTATTATAAATTTTAAAGTTTGTTATTTTG